>JASVEL010005159.1:0-243854 GCA_032618575.1 Nicotiana noctiflora | reverse complement strand
TTCAAAACCTTGATTTTCTAAAGTCCAAGCCTAGGGCTAAATCCTCCATAAATTACCCCAAATTCCTCCATTTTCATGATATAATTACATAATATTACCAATACTAATCATAGTTTAAGTCCATAGATGATTACCTGATGATTTCCCTTGAATTTCTCTTCAAAATGGCCCAAATCGCCTCTAAAGCCGAGACCCAAAATGTGTGAAATGTTCTGAAATTTTTCTAACTTCTGATGCACTTACTTACAGCGATTTTCGCTTCTGCGGAATATTAAGCGGGCCCGCTTCTGCGAAGAAGCTTCCGCTTCTGCGGACACATCCGCCTCTGCGCATCATTGACCGCTTCTGCGGTCTCGCCCAAACGGTAAAATGTCCGCTTCTGCGGACCATGCCCAATTTCTCCCCTCCGCTTCTGCGATCACTGGCTCGCACCAGCGACCCCGCTTCAGCGGAATGGCTTCCGCTTCTGCGTAACCAGCTGCTCCTGCGCATCTCGTCCGCTTCTGCGGACACGCTCCTGCGTCCACAATTCCGCAGGAGCGAAAATGACAGAACCAGAACTCTCAACCTGAAATTTCCACAATTTTCTCCCGTTTAACCATCCGAAAACACCCCGAGGCCCCGGGACCTCATCCAAACATACCAACACATCTTAATACCTCATTCGAACTTGCTCCAATCCTCAAAACACGTCTAACAACATCAAAACCCATAATTCGCATCGAATTCAAGCCTAAATTCCTTAAAACATTCCAAATTACACATTCAATCAAAAACCCGACCAAACGACGTCCGAATGACCTGAAATTTTGCAGACACATCCAAAATCACCTAACGAAGCTACTGCAACTGTCGGAATTCCATTCCGACCCCGGATCAAAATCTCACCTACCGTTCGGATTTCGTCAAAATTCAACCTTAGCCAATTCAAGCCTATTTCTACACCGGGCCTCCAAATTCAATTCCGATCGCTCCCCTAAGTCACAAATCACCTCCCGGAACTAACCGAATCATCGGAATCCGATTCCGAGCCCTCTAACCAAATAGTCAACTCCGGGTTGACTTTCCTTATTCAAGTTTCTTTCCCAAAGGCTATATGCCTCATTTTCAATCCAATTCACTCCTAACTCACCCGATAGAACTTAACATTGATATAAAATCATAAAACGTGTATTTACAACATAACGGGGTGGTAATTCTCATGACGACGGGCCGGGTCGTCACAACCCCGTCTCTATACAAACTCCTGGCGATGTTTTTAAAGTTTGCGGAGTTAGCCGGAAGGACTATCACGCTCCAACATGAGCTTGCTCTATACTCTCCTCAGCGAGTGCGATGGGGTATGCTTCGGATGAGCCCACATGGTTTGAAGGGGTTGATGGCTGCTTTAGACGACGAGGTCGAACCTCGCCCGTTTGAACAATTATTTATATTCGGACCGAGCACCAGGTGGCACCCTCTCCAAGATTCCCCGGAGACTTGGAATTACGGACGTAAGTTGTCCTTCTAAAGCAGTAGGATTGATTCTCTTCCTCTCTTATGTTTGGATAATCACTGTTTTCGTTATGAGCCTCTACTGAACATTAGTCATGAGTGTATAGAGGTTTACAAAATACCAAGTGCGGAAAGAAATGTCAATACAAAATCAAAAGACAGTAGGAAGGAATATCGGGTCCTGCGGACTCTGCAGCTACCTCGAATATCCACAAACGTCGCCTCGCACAACTACTGGATCACTGCTGAGAGGTACCTGGATCTGCACACAAGGTGCAGGGAGTAAAATGAGTACTGCCAGACTCAGTGGTAATAAACAAGGGTAAGACAGCGTAGATAAGAAATCCACAATAAAGCACTATGTAAAGCTGTAACCAATGCCATGTAACAGTTTCATATCAATAGCAGAGAACTAACAAGTATCAACAACATAGTATAAGAGCTAGCGGATGTAGCTAAATGCAATGCAATGCATGATATGACCGCTACGGCGCGTAGCCCGACTCCAATTTTTGGGTACCCATGCTCACTGTGGGGGTTCAGACTCCGGAGGGGCTCCTACAGCCCAAGCACATCTCATAGAGATATTCCTGCGGCGTGCAGTCCGACCCAACATATATCTCGCTGCGGCGCGCAGCCCGATCCACTACTAGTCAGCTAATATGCAGATACGGCCTCGCAGGCTCAAAAGTAGTTTTTGAAAACTCTTTTATCATTTTTCAGTTGGAAAACAGTAATATCAAGTTCCGGAGATTGGAATTAGCATAATAACAAAAATAGCTGCGGACTAGTAGTAAACTAGCATGTCTATATGATAAGACAATGATAACGATCCTCGCGGGATCCAATAACTGGCTCACGGCCCACATGTATAATCAACCGCCCAAGAAGGGGGTTCCTCGGCTCAAGAGTGGCCATTATCACAATATATATATATATGCAACCATCCGAGAAGGAGGTTCGACGGCTCGAGAATAGCCAATAACACAGTATCAACAGGTCGGACTAATATATAGTCTCCAGTTCATGATCGACCCCGCACTCTCGAGAGTGTGCGTGTCTCGCCGCTATACAGCGTCACAAAGTGGTATACCGGGGTTTCGAACCCGCTGGTCATCACCCACATCTATTACTCACCTCAATACGGCGCGACGACTATTCCGCAATGCTCTTGCCACGAGAATCAAGCTCCGCACGCGTAGAATCTGATCCAATACAGTAGAAATACAACAAATTAGGCCAATGGGACTACACCCAATCAATACAACTCAATTTACATCAAACTTCCCAAAGTTGTCAAAACCCGACTTTCGGTACGCTTATCGAAAAATCACGAAAGTCACATATTCGGAACCCTCATCTCAATACGAGTCTAAGCATATCAATTTACCAAATTCGGACTCCATTTGCCCATTCAAAACCCTGATTTTCTAAAGTCCAAGCCTAGGGCTAAATCCTCCATAAATTACCCCAAATTCCTCCATTTTCATGATATAATTACATAATATTACCAATACTAATCATAGTTTAAGTCCATAGATGATTACCTGATGATTTCCCTTGAATTTCTCTTCAAAATGGCCCAAATCGCCTCTAAAGCCGAGACCCAAAATGTGTGAAATGTTCTGAAATTTTTCTAACTTCTGATACACTTACTTACAGCGATTTTCGCTTCTGCGGAATATTAAGCGGGCCCGCTTCTGCGAAGAAGCTTCCGCTTCTGCGGACACATCCGCCTCTGCGCATCATTGACCGCTTCTGCGGTCTCGCCCAAACGGTAAAATGTCCGCTTCTGCGGACCATGCCCAATTTCTCCCCTCCGCTTCTGCGATCACTGGCTCGCACCAGCGACCCCGCTTCAGCGGAATGGCTTCCGCTTCTGCGTAACCAGCTGCTCCTGCGCATCTCGTCCACTTCTGCGGACACGCTCCTGCGTCCAAAATTCCGCAGGAGCGGAAACAACAGAAGCAGGATCCCAACCTGCAATTTTTCCACAATTTTCTCCCGTTTAACCATCCGAAAATACCCCGAGGCCCTCCGGACCTCATCCAAACATACCAACACATCTTAATACCTCATTCGAACTTGCTCCAATCCTCAAAACACGTCTAACAACATCAAAACCCATAATTCGCATCGAATTCAAGCCTAAATTCCTTAAAACATTCCAAATTACACATTCAATCAAAAACCCGACCAAACGACGTCCGAATGACCTGAAATTTTGCGGACATATCCAAAATCACATAACGAAGCTACTGCAACTGTCAGAAATTCCATTCCGACCCCCGGATCAAAATCTCACCTACCGTTCGGATTTCGTCAAAATTCAACCTTAGCCAATTCAAGCCTATTTCTACACCGGGCCTCCAAATTCAATTCCGATCGCTCCCCTAAGTCACAATTCACCTCCCGGAACTAACCGAATCATCAGAATCCGATTCTGAGCCCTCTAACCAAATAGTCAACTCCGGGTTGGCTTTCCTTATTCAAGTTTCTTTCCCAAAGGCTATATGCCTCATTTTCAATCCAATTCACTCCTAACTCACCCGATAGAACTTAACATTGATATAAAATCATAAAACGTGTATTTACAACATAACGGGGTGGTAATTCTCATGACGACGAGCCGGGTCGTCACAACCCCGTCTCTATACAAACTCCTGGCGATGTTTTTAAAGTTTGCGGAGTTAGCCGGAAGGACTATCACGCTCCAACATGAGCTTGCTCTATACTCTCCTCAGCGAGTGCGATGGGGTATGCTTCGGATGAGCCCACATGGTTTGAAGGGGTTGATGGCTGCTTTAGACGACGAGGTCGAACCTCGCCCGTTTGAACAATTATTTATATTCGGACCGAGCACCAGGTGGCACCCTCTCCAAGATTCCCCGGAGACTTGGAATTACGGACGTAAGTTGTCCTTCTTAAGCAGTAGGATTGATTCTCTTCCTCTCTTATGTTTGGATAATCACTGTTTTCGTTATAGTTTCTGTAGCTGATAGGTCGCCTCCGTCTTTGTTCACCGGGCTGCGTGGGTGGCTCGAAGCCGCTGTTCTGCACACCGAGGGGGTCTGCTCGTGGCCGTCTTTTTGGGGGAAGTATGGTCGGGGACCAACTGTAGGTAAGAGGTTTATCTTCTTCGTGTGTGGTTTATTTTGAATCTAATACAACCTGGGGGTGACCTGGTCCTTTGTCTGCAGGGAGAGTATAGCGAGGCAGAGCCCCTCAATTGGCGTTTCGGCGGCCTTGTGCGATTGCAAGGTTCTTTGCTTCACCGGTACCATGTCGGGTGCCCAGGGCTGCATCGATCGAGTCTTCCACGGTGCCGTCCCCTTCACGTCCTTTGTTTTGTGGCGAAGGTCCGTCGGGGACCATTCGCCCTCGAGACGGCTCGTCTTCTTGTGATGAGGAAGAGAGACCTTTGGTCAGGCGCATGATTATTTCCCCTCCGGCTCCGTCAGTGGCAGTTCGACCCGTTCCTTCTATTATGATAAATGTGGATTCCCCCCTTCTGGGGCGAGGAAGGATGCGGATGTGGCGCATACTCCAGACGACAGGCCAGGACAAAATGAGGCTCGGGCTTGAGAGGTTCGAGAGGGAAGTGTCGCCCCTACTGCTTAGTCTTCAACCCATATGGTCGAGTTGGGGAAACCTTCTCGGGTGGTCGTGGACCTTGGTAGCTAGAGTACTCCTTCGACGGAGGTGGCGGCGGTGGGAGAGGGTTTTACGTCTGATTCTGACTTGGACTCTAAGGACGTCCGCATGTTTCGTGATTGGATCACGAATGCGGCGGTCCATCCGGGCGGGAGGCTGCGTGTTCTTGAAATTCCTGTGAGCGAGAATTCGTTCTTGTTGGACTCTTTTTTGGTGTCACAGCTTGGTCAGCTATGTTCTGCGGTTGAGAACGACGAATCGTTGAGGGGGGTGCCAGATGTTGGTTTGATGAACGAGGTAGCAGTGATGCGAATGAGGGCACGTATTCGGGGGTGACCGCTTGTTTGTTTGCTTATTTATTCCCCTATTCTTACAAGATTCTGTATCCCTGTCTGACCTCTCGATCTTTGTTTTGCAGGTGTTTCTGTTGCAGGGGAGAGTCTTCGTCGGGCCAATGTTCGGTGCGAAGTACTTTTACGCGTGCTTGACAGGTGTCATCGTTACCGGAACAAGTGTAGGGAGCTGAGTGAGCGTATAAGGACTGATCCCCGTAACCGGGCGTTAGTTGAAGAGTTGGCGTGGAGGGAGTTGCAGGCGAACCAAGCGCTTGGTCGCATAAGAGCCTTGGAGGATCAGTTGCGTCGGAAGGAAAACTCGAGGCTGGGCGGAGGGCTTCGATAGAGTGTGAGCGTTTATGCTTGACCAAGGTGATGGAGGTTACCTTAGAATGGAGTGGGAAAGTTGTTGTGCTGGAAGGAGAAGTGGCCTCTTTAAAGCGAAGATTGGCTGAAGCCTCGACCTGGGCGGACAAATTGCAAGGTGTTATCCGTGCTAATGATTCCCAGTTCTCGTTGGTGAGAGCCGCTGCTGCCTTCAGGGAGAGTAGCCTTGAAGACCAGATTAGGGTTCTAGAGCGGGGCGCTCAGGATGCAGCGGGGCAAATCGCGCTTCTGGAGGAAGAGAACAGGCGCATATAAGAGCAATCCGCTTTTATGGGTGGTTCCCGTGAGGTTTGGGTTTATGCCAAGGCCCATCGGGACGTATACAAGCACTTGTTTGAGGCAGGCATCATTTCCGAAACGGTTTTCAAGGGAGCACGCCAGAGGGCGCGGGAGGCTCGCTGGAATGCGGTTTCGATGCTGCAATGCTTGGTATTAATGATGGCACTACTGGGAGTGTGGCGGGAGCTGGCAATGGTCGGGAAATTGTGGGTAGTGGAGCAGGCGGAACGGGTGGTGAAGCGGCCGGGACAGGAGATGGTGCGGCTGGAGCCGGCGATGGTGTGGATGGTCCTGAGTGAAAAAGAGTTATATTTTCTCTTTTCTAGTGGTTGTTGTCGTATGTTGTTGTTTCTTTTTTTGTTGTTGTTGTTTCATTTCGTTTTGTTTCCTTTTTGGATAATGTTTGGTTTGGTGTGGACAGGCGTGGCCCGTGATTGTTCCTTTGAATCAAGGGGGAGCTCCCCTTTTCGCATTGCTCAATTTGTGCTCCCCCCCCCCCCTTTTTCTTTTTTATTGGGGGAAGATGACGATATGTCTCTTCGAAGGCGATTTTTTCTGATTATAATCATGCTCTAGGTGTGACTGGACATTTATGTGGGTAGTAGGGACGTGCGCCTTGCACCTTAGTTTACTCGCCAATTTATCGGCGGAGATAGGCAACCCGGATCTTAGTTCGGCCGCATTTGAAGTTATTCGGCTAGGGCGCATGGCCTAAGTCAGATTTTAACTGTAATCAGATTGATTCGGCGAAGGCGCATGAACTGAGTCCCAGTACAATTGTCGTTGAACATTCCTTGATTAATTTGAGTTGAGGGCGCATAGCCCGAGTTCTAATTCAACTATGGTTGAATTAATTCGGCGAAGGCTCATGCCCTGAGTCCCAGTTCAACTATCGTTGAACATTTGTTGATTAATTTTAGTCGAGGGCTCATAGCTCAAGTACTGATTCAACTATGGTTGAATTAATTCGGCGAAGGCTCATGGCCTGAGTCCCAGTTCAACAGTCGTTGAACTTTCGTTGAATAATTAAAGTCGAGGACGCACAACCCAGGTATTGATTCAACTATGGTTGAATTAATTCAGTGAAGGCTCATGGCCCGAGTCCCAGTTCAACTATCATTGAACGTTCATTGATTAATTTGAGTCGATGGCGCATAGACCGAGTACTGATTCAACTATGGTTGACTTAATTCGGGGAAGGCTCATGGCCTGAGTCCCAGTTCAACTGTCATTGAACATTCGTTGATTAATTTGAGTCGAGGGCGCACAGCCCGAGTACTGATTCAATAATGGTTGAATTAATTCGGCTAAGGCTCATGGCCTAAGTCCCAGTTCAACTGTCGTTGAACATTCGTTGATTAATTTGAGTCGAGGGCGCATAGCCCGAGTACTGATTCAACTATGGTTGAATTATTCTGTGAAGGCTCATGGCTTGAGTCCCAGTTTAACCTTCGTTGAACATTCGTTGATTAATTTGAGTCGAGGGCGCATAGCCCGAGTACTGATTAAACTATGGTTGAATTAATTCGGCGAAGGCTCATGGCTCGAGTCCCAGTTCAACTGTCGTTGAACATTCATTGATTCATTTGAGTCGAGGGCGCATAGCCCGAGTACTGATTCAACTATGGTTGAATTAATTCGGCGAAGGTCATGGCCTGAGTCCCAGTTCAACAGTCGTTGAACATTCGTTGATTAATTTGAGTTGAGGGCGCATAGCCCGAGTACTGATTCAACTATGGTTGAATTAATTCGGCGAAGGCTCATGACCTGAGTTACAGTTCAACTGTCGTTGAACATTCGTTGATTAATTTGAGTCGAGGGCTCCTAGCCCGAGTACAGATTCAACTATGTTTGAATTAATTCGGCGAAGGCTCATGGTCTGAGTCCCGGTTCAACTATCGTTGAACATTCGTTGATTAATTTGAGTCGAGGGCTCATAGCCCGAGTATTGATTCAACTATGGTTGAATTAATTCGGCGAAGGCTCATGGCCTGAATCCTAGTTATACTGTCGTTGAACATGTGTTGATTAATTTGAGTCGAGGGTACATAGCCCGAGTACTGATTCAACTGTGGTTGAATTAATTCGGCGAAGGTTCATGGTCCGAGTCCCAGTTCAACTGTCGTTGAACATTTGTTGATTAATATGAGTCGAGGGCGCATAGCCCGAGTACTAATTCAACTATGATTGAACTAATTCGGCGAAGGCTCATAGCCCGAGTCCTAGTTCAATTGACGTTGAACATTCGTTGATTAATTTGAGTCGAGGGCACATAGCCCGAGTACTGATTCAACTGTGGTTGAATTATTTCGGCGAAGGCTCATGGCCCGAGTCCCAGTTCAACTGTCGTTGAACATTCATTGATTAACTTGAGTCGAGGGTGCATAGCCCGAGTTCTTGCGTGTGGACGAGATGAATCAGGCTTGCTCTGATTGGGTTATTTTTCCTTTTCTCGGTGTTTTCCCTTTGTTTCTCATTTCAGGAAGAGCTACGCGATCTTACTAGGAAATCTGACATATGGCGCCAAATTGTTTGACTCAAAATGTTACTGAGCATTTATGAATTCAAAACAAGCAATGTAAATGGAGGGCCAATCATAGCAAGTCGTAACACATCTAAAATCTAACAAGGGAAAAGATAATGAAAATATTTATATTAGTAACAGAAAATATCGGTGTTCTTTATTCATGATAATATAGTAGTATGCCTCCCCATGGGAAGGTTCAGATCTTTACAATCATGTTTCATTCGATCTACCTTCTTTCTGCCCTTTGTCTGGGGTTCTCACTCTATGTTTTACTCTGTATTTTTAGAGTCCCCGTTGAGAGGGAGTGGAACCCCTTTTTCTTGCTCCCCTTTGGTATTTATAGATATTGTTGTATGAGTTGACCTTTTGGGGTCGGGCCCACGTTAGGAGGTTATTTCGGACGTATCAGATGAGTCGTGACCTTAATAGCCTGTTTTAGGCGGATACGGAAAGCTTCCTTAATTAGAAGTGATCATGACGCTTATTACGCTTATATTTGTCAAAAAGAACTATTAGTCTTGTTGATTGTTATAGAAAGGAATTATGACCCGTACAACTAATAATCACTTTTGCCAAATGGCTAAATGGTGGGAGTGACTAAGCTTTAAGGTCTTAGCAAACCAAGGATATGAGAAACCATATTCTGTATTTTGGTTTTCAAAACCAAAAGATATTAGAAACAGAATCTTTGTCCAACATTAAAAATCCATAAGCAAAGTCTTGTTACAATTAAAATGGGTCAAAAAGATAAGAACAAAATAACGTTAGAAAAGGCTTCATTCTTGGTTTGGAAATATAAGAACAGAAGACGTTCATCAATTCAACAAAGTAAGAGGCTGGAAATTTTGTTCACTTTTGTTCAAAGAAGCAGAAGCTGCAACGTCCAGGCACTTCCACGCTAAAAACAGAAGATGTTTTCGTTCATCAGCTTCCAATGATTCGAAGCTTAATCCGATTTTTGGGTCCTAAATTCAATCCACGAAGGTTTCCAACGGGATAACCATTCAGAGTTGTTCCTACTCCAAGTATGTTGAGGCTATCCTTTCTTTCTTTTCGCATGGTCCAAATTGCACTGAAAAGACGAGCAAATATAGAGTTTCTATAAATTACTCTATTCGTAAAAATAGTGGGTGTGTCCATATTCTTGATTCCCCATGAGAATTATTATTATTTTTTGTTCATGGATCTCAGAATAATACAACAACAACAACAACCACCCAGTATAATACCACTTAGTGGGGTCTGGGGAGGGTATTGTGTACGCAGGCCTTACCCCTACCCTGGGGTAGAGAGGTTGTTTCCAAATACACCCTCGACATCCTTCCCTCCAAGAACTTCCCACCTTGCTCTTGTGGAGACTCGAACTCACAACCTCTTTGTTGGAAGTGAAGGTTACTTACCATCAGAGCAACCCCTCTTGTCGGATCTCAGAATAATACGCAATTGAAAAAGTTTATCCGGAAGGAATATCAAGATTATTATGTATTTCTTATGCATTTCACTCATTTATACATGTGCATTGACCCATGATCAGATGACGTTATGTACGCGTATATATGTAAACATATGTATATGGGATATGGGAAAAGGTTACGACGTTATATATGCACCACCACCTGATCAGATGGTATATGATGATAATGTTGCCCACAGTGGCTGAAATATGATTTAAACAGCGTTATATACGTGTATATATGTATGTATATGTATATAGGATATGGGAAGAGGTTATGGTTTTATATACGCATCACCACCTGATCAGCTAGTATACGTTGATGATTTTGCCCACAGTTGCCGATATGGTATAATGGGATGACCTTAGAGGCTGATGATGTTATGAGACATGTAGATATGCACGACATGACATTCATACGCATGTGCATGACGCTAAAAGTATTTCATGATTTATAGAGTTATTCAAACTTACAAGTTAAGTCAAGTACTCTATATTTCTTCATGTCCGATATGTACTTATTTATGTGCCTTACATATTCGGTACATTTTTTGTACTAACGTCCCTTTTGCCTGGGGACGTTGAATTCTATGCCCACATGTCTCGATAGACAAGTCGAGCCCTCCAAGTAGGCTATCAGCTTAGCGGAAGATGTTGGTGTGCTCTATTTGCTTCAGAGTTGATCGTTTGGCTTGTATGATTTAGACGTATATTGTTTTATATGGCGGGACTCTGTCTCCACCTTTATGAAATTTATGTACTCTTAGAGGCTTGTAGACATATACCGTGTACGTGAAAGATTGTACAACCTTGTTGGCCTTTATCTTGAGTTATAAATAATTCTGTTGACATATTAGGCCTGTATGTCACGTGTATATAATAATGTAATAAGAAAGATATATTTTGGTACTCGGTTGAGTAAGGTACCGGGTACCCGTGGCTAGAGTTGTCAATATAGGCTCGGTCGGGCTAGCCCAACCCAGCCCACGTGGGCTTTAGTAGTTGACGGGCTGGGCTGGGCTTGCCCACCATTTTGATGAGCCTTATAATGGTGAGCCCACCCTAATCTTATGTGGGCCACGGGCCCCCACGGGCCGTCCCTCATTTAAAAAAATATAATTTTATATTTTTTCTTTAAGTTTTGACCTAAAAAAAGATAATTGTTTAAAAGTTAAACGAAACTTAATAAATTTTTATATTGTTCCAATATATCACAATAAATACAAAAAAAAAAAAAAAAGATAAGACTATATTTCATTCATTGAAAGTCAAAACTTAAAACAAACTATTCAAGAGAACGTTCATGATGCTTATGAGATATCTAACACATCATCTTCATCAAACACAATTGAATCGCTTGTGACAAGGTTGTCTTAACATCTTCACTTTCTCCTACAATTCATATGCAATATTAAATAGCTAAATATTAAAAATTAATAATATTTAAGAATATTATCAGTTTGAGTTCGGGAAAACTTGTGCGGCCAATTTCGAGTAGTAACAAGTGTTTGGATATTTTCATAATAAATGCAACTTCTGTACTTTGTAAGAACACTCCACCAATGCTAAATATTTATTCTGATGGTATAATGTTAATAAGAATGCAAAGTACATCACGCACAATCATTGAATTGAAAGATCGGGATATTTTCTTGAATGGTCCTTCCAATTTATGATAACATTATCTCTTGAAACTTCTCATGATCAAGTTTTGGTTCCTCTTAGTAAAGATCCAATTTTGACTTTTCATCTCTAAAGGCAGTATATATTTTATTTTTTATATATTTTATTAGGCCCACGGGCCGGCCCGACCCAGCCTCAGTCAAGCCTCACGGGCCACGGGCTTACTCGGGCCGGGCTTAAAAGTCGCATTTTTAAACGGGATTCAAAAATTCTAGCACAACCCTGCTAAATCACGGGCTAGGCTGGGCTGGCCCAATGGGCCAAGCCCATATTGATGGCTCTACCCGTGGCAGCCCAACGATCTGGGTCGTGATAGCTATAGTACACGATAATGCTAAAAAATGAGTAACGGTTATGGCGAGGCAGTAACCAATGTTCCTTAGGTCAATTTTGATGGGCCGGTAAAACTTCATGAAATCCTCTTATGGTCCTCGGGGTCCACGTAGAAGGAATGAGATATAGCACAAGAAAATCTGGTAACCAGGAGGAATTCCTGTTATATGGCCATATAATGCCAAAAACCGAGTAAAGGTCGTGGCGAGACATTGACAAGTGTTCCTTAGGTTATTTTTTATATGCCGGGAAAATTTTAGACAACTCGGGTTCGGTTGCCCGGGCTCATGCAAAAGACCTGGGCTATAGCATACGAAAATATGTGAATCTAGCAGAATTCTAGTTTTATGGACATAGAACGCAAAACAAAAGAGTACTGGTCATGTCAAGGAAGTGACTATTGTTCCTAAGGTCATTTTTTATGGTTCAAAAAATTATAGGTGATTCAGATCCTGTGGCTCGGGTCCATGCAGAAGGCGAAGACCATAGCACACGAATATTTAGGAATCGGGCGGAATTTAACTTTTATTGCTCGAAAACGCCAAAAATGAGTAACGATTATGGCGAGGCGGTGACTGTTGTTCATTACGTCATTTTTCATGGGCGGCAAAATTAAAGGCAATCCGAGTTCCGTCTCTCGGGCCCATGCAGTAGGCGTGGGCTATAAAACACGAAAAGCTAGGAATCGACGGAATTCTAATTTTATGGCCCTAAAATGCCAAAAAATGAGTAATGAACTTGGTTATGCAGTGACTATATTTCCTTAGGACATTCTTGATGGGTTGGAAAAATTTAAGGTGATTTGTATCCCGCCGTCGGGCCAGACGCGCCCCCTTTTTTCATCATCACGGAGAAAGGCCCGGGTTTCGATATTCCATGGGGGAATAACTCTTTGCCTTTTGGGAATTGGATTTTTGAAGAGTCGCCACCTAACGAATTATAGTGTGTTAGGGCACCTTGAGCAATTAACTCATGGATTAGTTTGCATTACCAGAGATTTAGGGTAAAAGCTCGAAATAACCTTGAGGGGAAAGTGTTAGGAACCCCTCGCGGTTCACAATGGTGGGTTCCGGCCGAACATATACTTATGAAATCGTCCTTTTAATAAATAAATAGTTTAAACACATACTTGCAAAATAAAGGCATGTTTTGGACATTGAAGTAATGAAAAAAGGAAAAAGTTTTGAATAAGTAGGACATATATAAAGAAAAGTAAATTCATAAACAACGGGAGTTAGGAAAGGGGGAACCTAGGTTGGTTAGCCTACAGGATCAAACTTACACAATGCCCGGTAATCACTCTTCAATGAGGGATACATATGGCATTAGCGCCTAGTCATCATATCCTTACTACCCAATTCCCTCCCCTTGGTCATACCCTAAAGCGCTCTAGCAACATTGACATTCTCCTATGTGTGCACTACCCGTCCCTTCCTCATGGCCCGTGAAGTTATTTATGACCTCTATTTTTTGGACAGTTCTAGACCATCCTAAGGTATTTTAAAGGAGGATGTCTAAGCGTTAACCAAAACAAACAGGACTGCACATAGAGAGGGAACAAGTAATGGCTCACATTTTTACTTCCACAAGCAGAATGAATAAATGCACGTCTCATACAATTGTTTCAAATATTTAATAAAACTTAAAACATTGTATCTAGGTGAGCAGGAAGTATACAACATGAATTAGGACCAAGTGTAAAGACCTATTAGCTTGCTTATTGATTTTAAACCTATGAATGTGAGCAGTTTTAAATAACAAAGCGCAGTTTTATAGTTACAGAGTTTTGATCACCCTAGAGGCTTGCCTATACGCATAACAGTGATGTCCTAAGGGCATGATATCTATATTGATGTAGTAAAATAGTTAACAGTTTTTTTAAACAAACAACTTGAGATCATATAGACATGCTTTCTAGCGACATTAATTTAAGCTAGTGTTTGAAAACTCATTTGGAGAAATGGAAAGTTATGGTATCTAATTATCAAAAGTTGACTCTTGACTTATAGGCAGGATATTTAAAAAGACAAATCTGAATACAAGTTGTAACAAAAACTGAACTTCGATTACTTTATCTCTATAGGCATGATATCTAAATATACCTAATTTTAACCATATAGTCATGATCTATATTAAATCCATTTAGATCCTATAGGCATGGTCTCTAATATTGTGGAAGAAAAGCAAACATAGCAAATACATTTGAATCAACACAACCCTATAGGCATGGTATCTATCTGATTTACCCAACATATATATAACTACCCATTCTTTTTTTACTAATCACCCCAATATTATTTACAGTAATTATTACAAACTAATAAATTAAATAAAATACATAAATGGACATGAGTTAATCTATACGAAGCTTGCAGTAGGCCCAAATGACTTCCAAGCCTTCAATAGTCTCAAGTGCCAAAGTTCCATAGACAATCTCATGTCTAGATGTGTCACAGTTTCCTAAGGACCTCGAGGATCCTGGGCAGTGCTCATACCTAGACCTTTTCTCAAATAATAACTTATTTAGGTGTAGTGTGGAAAGGCCAGCTCTGACATGCTAGAGCTCAAGGAGATCTCAAGGATCTCAAGGAAGTACACATATCAGAGGGGCAGAACCTAGTATCCTAAGAGTAAGTGGAAATGTATAACAGTTGAAAGAGTTTAATAGAGAGGTCATAAGACTGAAAAGAACCTTTTGAAAACCATTAATACTGAAACAGTTTGAGGAGAGTACCACAACAGCAGACAATCAGTGGTCATAAAAACACCCAGATTCAGAAAACACTTAACAAATAGATCTCTCATGGTGATAAAGAGATTGGGGAACATAAGAGTCACATTGGTGTGCATGGATAAGGTATAGGGGAAGAATATAATCACAAAACTGCATAACACACTTAGGGTCTTAGAGACTTAACAGGCTGAATATAGATAGTAAGTAGTTAAGACATAGATCATAGTTGTGATACAGAAAGCATAACATGTCTCGAATAGGAATAAACATGATAGTAAAAAGGTAAGTAGGAAAGAGTGCATAATATAAAGCACGCATTGAATAGGACAGAGTGTAGGCATGCCGAGCAAAGAAGTAAGAAAAAATGCAAGTTGAATTCATAACTGATGAACTAGTGTAGGAATGAAACATATAGGGTTTGGATTTCAAAACGTAACATAGACTCATACCAGTTGAAGAAAAGGGTACAGAATATAAAGCAAATAAAGTTCCAATATCTAGCCTTGGCTTTCAGACGGCTAGATCAGTGAGTATCACAAGTAGTAGAAGAGAAAGAGAACTTTAGAGAACTTTAAACTGAAAAACAATATTCTAAGTTTCATCTAGACATGCTTGAATTTCCACTGTTATTACAACCACATTCAGGTCACCATATCACAATACGAGTTCTGTAGCTAAACTAATTTCAACAGTGATATAATAGTAATCACGATTTAAAATCCTGCTACTCAAGCTTTTCGAATTAATTGATGCTGATTCAGAACTTGGTTAACAAAAATATTTAAGTATTAGTATTACATGTCTAATTTCAGAATAGTTATGAATCTGTATCAAATGTGTTTTAGCTGGTTTTAGTTTTAGGTGATAATTCCTTACTTAGCATGTCTATCCTACTGTTATCGAGTTAAAACATATTTTTAGTTTACTAATTATTACAACCAGATCCTAGATGAATTACAGAAATCTAAATACTTCTAAACTACATAATAGAATATAAGTACGTGAAAATTCATAAAACACAATTGTACATCATTTTCTCCTACCAACAGCTCATTACAACTTCAGGTCAAAAGTGTGTACCTGGTTCAAAATAAATCGATGAGTCTAGAGTTTTAGAGAAGAAGAATAATCAGCAACCAATAATAATGATACAACAACAGCAATGAGACGATTCAATCACAGCAAACAGCTACCAACAACTCTAAATATGAAACCCAGCAAATCAACCCAAGTAAAATTAGAGGATCCAGCAAAGTCGAGATTAATGAAGAATCGATCCACAGAAATCCCAGAACAGCACTTAAGTTAATCAGCTTATATAACCCTTAGTTGTATATGTCAGAACTTTAGAACTCCTTTCAAAATTTGGACTAATCTCTGAATTTTCCAAAATCCAGCCCCTTTTCAGGCTTGTTAGAGGCCTATTTATAGAGTTATTTTGGGGGGAATTTCAAATAAGTTATTTCTATTTCCTTCCCCTTATTCTTTTCAATTAGTTACAGTATAGTCTATTAGAATTGTATCGAAATGCCTTAGAACCCCTGCTAGAAGGTTCAAGGCAATTCTATTGGGTTCCTTTAGGCATGTTTTACCCAATTACCCTCACTTGCTAAGATTTATTACACTATTGCCTTTTCGTTCTACCCAGTCTGCCCTTTATTTTCTAAGTAATTGCAGAAATACCAAGTACTAAAGTCACTTTTATCTTTATAGGCTCTATTTAATCTACAGAAATACCCTTTACTATTCCCTTTTTACCCTTTGTATTTAATCAATATTACCCGACCTGTGTATGGCAGAACAAGGGTAAGTAATTATTTAACAAATAACCCCCTTAAGTCTTTCCTTTAAGACTTAACCAGTTTAGACCACCCCCCATTTTATTGTTAGCCACCTTTTAGAACATAATCATTTATCAAAATATGACCACTATTTAAAACATAGTCACTTATTAAAAGCATAGCCATTTAACAAAAGCATAGCCAATTAATCAATATAGCCATTGAATCAATACTCAGACTTGACTCACAAACATAGCCACAAATTCTTACCCAAATAACATAAGTATTCAAAAGTTCAGAATGAACTCACATACGAATCAAGTTACAAATATAGCCAGATTTATGTTGTTTTTCACATATAGCCTTAATCATGATTTAATTTTTGATTAATCAGAACTCAAAGGAGAAATTTGATAATGGTTGAATTCCAATTAACCAAGACTCAATCGAGACAGAATATAATGAACGAACACATAAAACAGACCGATTAGCACATGATTCATACGTAGTTAATGTCAAAAACCCTAAGAACACTTAGAAAACTTAGGCATGTGTAAGATTCAAGGCTCGCATGAACAGGCAGAGATAGATTTGCATTTTAAACATGTATAAGAAACAGGCTCAAATAAACACAGAAAACATATAAAGAAACATTTTTCAAAACATATAGCAACCAAGAATTGAAACAGAGGTAGGGAACTTAGCTTTTTCGGGCTTTTTCTTTTCCTTTTTCCTTTTCTTTCTTTTTCTTCTTTCTTTCTTCTTTCTTTCTTCTTTCTTTCTTTTTATTTTTCTAGATTTTCAGAACTCTGAAGACTTTTGGTCTTCTGAGTACTGGATCTTTCAGATGGGGCTTTTGGTTTGATTTTGGTGTGTATGAGGGTGGTCTGGATACCTGGTGTAGTATTTTGGGGGTGGGGTTAATTTTGGTACTCGCCGGAGTAGGGTTCCGGTGAGTGTTTTTATGATATTCGACACGTTTGAGGGTGATTCGAGGGAAACCACCCAGATAGGGTGATAGATCACCTCAAAACGGTTCAAAGGTGTTAATTGGGGACCTTGGTTCATATTATGTGAGGTCGTTGGCTAGGGTTCCAGCGACCGGAGTTACAAGAACAAGGAGGTTTTTTTCGTTTTGGTACGGGTTTATGGTGGCTTGAAGGTTTTGGGTGGTGGATAGGGTATTTGAAGTTTGCCTGAGCCGGAGACGACGGCTGAGGCCTGGTTTTCCGGTGGTCTCCATGAGACTGGAGGAGGAAGGTGAGTCTAGAGGCGGCTAGGGTTTCTTAGATGGGTATAATATGTATATAATGATCTGAATGAATGTGAGAAGGGTAATATATATTGGTTATACGATTTTGATCCTTGGCCGTTGGATTAAGTCGAATGGATGGCTAGGATCAATTGGCCCTCAAAACATTATCGTATGGTTTAATGAAAGGTTCCCATAGGTCCGTTGGATTATATGCTTGGACGGCTGGGATTAATTTACCTATGCTACACCGTTTCATTTAATGAGACATTGCTCTCATCCATTTGATCAATCGTATTGGACGGTCAGGATTATTTCTATATGCGACGTCGTTTGATTTATAATCGAACCACCTCATCTGGTCCATACGATTCAAATTATCAACGGCTTGGATTAATTTGATTGGTATGGCGTCATTTTGATTATAAGCCTGGGCAGACCAGGCTTATTTCGTTTGGGCCTAGTGTATTTTGGGCTTGGTATATGTATTTCCTTGTATATTTATCCCAAATTCATATTGTATTTTGTATTTTGACTTGTATTTTATTTATTTCTTGTATTTTCTTTTTGTATTTTATAATTTTATTTTTGTATTAATTTTGAACTGCTATATTTCCTTTATTTTCTATTTTCTTGATTTTTCCTTAATTTTCCGGTATTTTTGCCATTTTACTTGATTTTTCTTAATTTTAACATTTTTGTGATATTTTCCAATTGATTTTGTTTGTAATTTCAATTTCAATTTTTACTTCAAACAAAAATACTGGTATTTCAATTAAATCACACTATTACAAACAAAAATTAGCATTATATATATATATATATATATATATATATATATATATATATATATATATATATATATATATATATATATATGGAACTTAATTGCTTAGGGCAAAAATCACGTGCTCACAATGGTCACTCATCAATTCTCTCAAATGCCCTTGAATGAGCATATTTACTACCTTCATAAAGGGCGTTCGATTTTCTGGTGTTTGGGTCGGTCTTTATCTTTTGTGGTCATTTCACCTTAGGGCCAAACTTATATAGAGCTTAGCCTATCTTTAAAGGAGAAATACAGATGTTATGAGTAGATAACAATGGGGGCATACCTCTTTTGCTTCGGTGAGTCCTTATTTGCGGCCTGGATGAGCCATCACCATGACGGGGAGGTAATATGGCAGTCGTTCTGGTGTACGGACAATGTCTTTTATGATTGAGCGCGGACCTGCATGATCCCTTCTATTGTCATTTCTACGATCGTTTCTCGACTCCATCTGGATCGATGTCAACCACTAGGATGGACCATTAAGGTCGTCCTCATCCGCTCTCACATTGGCACAATAAGCGTTATGTATTTCTTCCCAACTGGTGGGAGGGCACTTCATGAGTTTGTTCAACAGTTTTTTGGTTGCCCTCGACCCGTTCTTGTTTAGCCTGTTTTGGAAAGATGCTACTGCCATCCCTCTGATACATCTAGAAGAGTCTTTCTCACTCTGTTGAACTGGGCTAGAAAGTCCTTGAGCCCTTTTTCAGTTGGCTGTCTGATGGCAAATATGTCGTTCACCCTGGCTGCCACTTTCTTGGCCCCTGCATGGGCGATGATGAACTTGTCGGCCATTTTTTCAAATGTCTTTACGCATCATATAGGAAATTGTGAGTACCATGTTAATGCTCCCCCGGTTAGGGTTTCACCAAATATTTTTATGTAAGGCCCCGTAAAATTTTTGTGCATAAAACCTAGTAGCTATGGTGTCATGGTCCAAATAATATGTTAGGAATGCGTAGAATTCTTCGCGGCGAGCTTGCGAGCCGCGGTTTGGACCCTTGGTAGTGATTTAAGTTTCAAAAATGTAGAGAATCAATTTTTCCAGAAAGATGTCAATTTTGCGGTCAAGAATGCGACCGCAGATCTGCTATGCGGACCGCATTCTTGCCGCAGAGCTTACCAGAAGGTTTCCTAAAATCATGTCAAAAATGCGGTCGATATGCGATGGCATAATGAATCTGCGGTGCACTTTGCGACCGCAGATTACGAATGCGGACCGCATTTTGGTCGCATTCCTTAACAGAACTTGTGTAAATTTTGGGGCAATTCTGCGGTCACTATGCGTACCACATGTTGGTTCTGCGATCGCAGAATTGACCCGGCCCAGAAATTTTATAAAATTTGACCCGATCTCTTCTTCAATATAAACACCTTTCTCCTTCATTTTATCATATCATCTTACCAAAATTAGAGAGAGAGAGAGAGGGGGGTTTTAGAGAGAGAAGTTCTTCATCTTCAAAGATTGTTCCAACCATTTAGTCCAAAGGATTCTAGGGCCAAGATTCAACTTCCCCAATCTTTACAAGGTAAAAACCCTAACTATTTTCTTTGATTTTCAATTTTAAAATGGGTAAAGAGAGGTTTGCATATAATAGCTTCTGAAAATAGAATTTAACACTCATGCATGATTATTGAACTTGATTTCTAGTAAAAAGAAGTGAGTAGAAGTAAGAGTCTTCAAGAATAAGGTCTGCAAGAGTAGGATATCTTGGGTAAGCATAAAGTGGGAGTTTAAAAGAAGGAAACTCGATACCAGGTATGTATGGCTAATTTTGATTCTTGTGAAATCGCCTATATGTGTGAAATTTGTTTGGTTCGAGTTAAATTGCCAATTTGTGTGAAATTCTTGTATGTTGTGTTGGATATTCAAAGTTGTTGTTGAACTATGAGTGATGTAATATGAGATTTGAGCCGAAAGATAAATGAGAGTTGAATTTGGTAAAAGAATTGTGAATAATGGTTATGATGGTATATATGGTACCTTGTGGAAAAGAAACGAAACACTTGAGGTGTGCTAAGTTATTGAACATAACAGTATGAACATTCTCGGTTTTGGAACACTTGTAACTTGGTTGTGATATTGGCTTGAGAAGTAATTGAGAACATGAATCAATGTGTAAGTTGCTTATTTGAACTTGTTGTAATTGTGTGTAGTACCTTATCTGCTGTTTGTGATTGTTGTGTTTGAAAACTGTACGGTGGGATCGGGTTGCGCGCCGCAACATGAAGAAATAAGGTATGGGTTGGGGTGATAAGGGTGGACGGGGTAATAAGGATGGACGAGGTAATAAGGATGGAAAGCGATCGAAATCGCAAATGAAATTGAAACAAAATTATTGATATGAAATTGTGAAATGAGACAGCAGGAGAGTTTGCAACCTGGGGGGGCACTGATTGCCCCTATGTTTGACTACTTGCAATTTATGTGGTTGATTGGTTGTTGTTATATTTGTTGACCTTGAATGTGCTTGTGTTGAGGCTTATCTGAAATGAGTAAAGTTGGGAAACATGGATAGTTAGCTTAATTGATTTCTTGATGTGATCTATTGTCTGTCTTGTCATCATGATCCTTGTTTAACGGCTTGAGTTTACTTGGGACAAAGTTTGTCCATACATACCAGTACAATTCAAGTGTACTGATGTCCCTTTTGCCGGGGACGCTACATTCGTGTTATGATTGTAGGTGGTTCAGTAGCAGGCACTCCAGCGCATCGGCAGTAGTATCCTTCACCTTCCACTGCCCGTTTTGGTGAGCCCCTTTCTTCCTTGGGGCCCTGTGTGGTTCATGCCACTTTTGTTATCATTTTGGTTTTTGTAAGGTATAGCCGGAGCCTTGTTACCGGCAAAGTATTGTATTCCCTCTTTGTATCCTAGAGGCTCTGTAGACATGTAAACTATGGGACTCCAGTCTTATGTATACATTATGTTATGTCGGGCGTTGTAAAAACTGCAAACTTGTTAATGAATCACTCGTATGGTTTTAATTGTTTATTGTGAAATCATTCATGGTTAGTAAGATATTTGGTTAATGAGAAACAATCAACACAGGGGTTAACTCGTGGGAATGAAAGGCACCCAGGTCCGCTTGACTGGGGCTACCCAGCCAGGCGCCGATCATGTCCCTCGATTTGGGGCGTGACATTTTAGCAATACGCACCTACTCTTTAGCGAGGTCATTGCCTTTCACTGTTATGACATAGTGGATGATGGGATCCTTAGGATCCGTTGTACTGTCATATATCTTCAAAATAATGTATTTGATAATTTAAATTCAGAAAGTATGTATAAATATTAAATTTAGAACCCAGTCATTAACACTTGAACTCGTGGTCCCAAAATCCAAAACCCATAAGGTTGGAATCTTATCTCCGCCTTTGATTGTTATGTATTGTTTCATAATGTATCTTATCTTATTATATTGTATTGTACTGTATCGTTTGAAGAATACAATGCATGGATATTTTATGTCATTTGACGTTGTTTCATGATATCACGCACATCAATATGAAGAATATACATGCACTATTATAAAGAAAATATATAATACGGTGTAAAATTATTATATAAAAATATATGATAAATAATGAAAAAATTATTTAATTATAATGAAAGATGAGATGAGAGTAAAAGACAAGATAATGATGCGACTACACTAAATTGGCCGTTACATAAAGTGACACATTCCATTATTACGTAAAAATGAATTTAATGATACAATACAATAAAATTTTAACTAACAATAAAAATAAATGTCATATTTAAAATAACGATACAATGCATTGATAAAATCTATCCAAACAAGAAGTTAATCCCCATATACTCCAAATCTAGACTAATCTCTCATCTTTCTGTTTCCTAGGATTTTCTTTCTATTTTATCCTTTTTGGCAACTAACAACAAAACTGAAACCAATTATTCTAAAAAACAAACTTAAAACAATTCTTTTTAAAATCAAATGATTATAAAATAAACAAAATCGAAACGAAAATCAAAAGTAACCCAAATTAGAAAGCAATAAAGCGGCTCGGATTTTAATTCAAGAGTTTATCAAAAGAACCAAAAAAATGCACACGCCATAAATGTGGTTGCACATGTTTTTGTCATCTCCCCATCTCACAAACGTGTCAAAGTGAAACTTTGCTTTTTCCTTATTAAAATAATAATTTCCTTTTATCCTGTTTTAAAATACTCAATCAAAACTCAAAAGCCATGCCGACTGTTTCTAAAACAAATCAAGAAAAATATTACTATAATAAAATTATTTTAATAATTAAGAGTTGTGGTCGAGTGAATAAAAATATTATTATTAACCAAAGTTCTTCAGTTTAATATTATTTTTTTAGAACTTTTTTTAAGGTAAATACTCCGTCATTATATATTCTTTCGTTGGGCACCTGATAAATTTTTTATTATGCAATAGCTCACAAATAACACAAAAAATTTAAATTGTACTAGGCAAATCCGATACAACGAGCGCTGCTGGTGAGGAAAGCGATCCTCGATATTTTTATTGATAGCCACTATTTTTTATTTTTTTTCTTTTATGGACTTTATACCATACGAATGTGAATTAGATGAATTTCAATATGAGTAATGAACACACGCACGAAACAAGAAAAGGGGGAAAAGGGTGACTGAAACTATTTACATTTGATAGATATTGATGTGTATAAATTTGTATATTTTTTGTATATAATATTTATTTCTGTATGTTATATAAACAAATTTTATTATTATCATTTTCTCAACAAACAAAAAAAGAATAAGAAAAAGTCCTTTAAACCAACTATGGTTAACTTCGTTAACCCTTAAAACCTTTAACCATAGTTTACACAAACACATGCAGTTTGGATTTAGAGGAAACATACCCCCAATACCCTTTCTTGTCTCCCCTATTTCTCCCTCTCTGCTCTGCAATTTTTTTTTGGGGAGTATTTCTCAAAAAGGGCGCAACATAAATATTTGTTTTAATTGAATTTTGGCTACAGTTTCAAATTTTGGTCTGCTTCTTGACTGCAGATACTGGTTTGTATCTCTTTTTTCTCAATCTTATGTCCAAATGTTCATTGTTATATCCAAGCTGTATGTTGTTTCTGAGTATTTTCTTATAGTGAATGGTAACTTTGGATTGCAAGATTTTGAGATCTGAATGTAGAGCTATTGAATTTTGGATATTCAAGAAAAAGATCAAATTTTTATAAGGATAAGATAGTATTTTGGATTGGTTATTTGTATTTTAAGTGTACTAAGTTCAAGTTGTGGGGAAAAAGGGATGCTTTTTTCAATCAAGATTTAATCTTTTTGAGTTTTAACTCATATTGGAAGATAAAGTTACAATCTTTAGCATCTGGGTATTTTGTTATAATTTGTTATTTTTGGTAGAAATGAAAATAGAGATGGGTTTGGGGAATATGTTATGGAGTGATGAGGATAAAGCTATGGTTGCAGCTGTATTAGGAACAAAAGCTTTTGATTACCTAATTTCAAGTTCAGTTTCTGCTGAATGTTCTTTAATGGCAATGGGAAATGATGAGAATTTGCAAAATAAGTTATCAGATCTTGTCGAACGCCCGAATGGGGCTAATTTTAGTTGGAATTACGCGATTTTTTGGCAGATTTCGCGGTCTAAGTCGGGGGAATTGGTGTTAGGATGGGGAGATGGATGTTGTAGGGAACCTAGGGAAGGAGAAGGATCTGAAGTTACTAGGATGCTTAATTTACGACTCGAAAACGAGGCTCAACAAAGGATGAGGAAAATGGTACTTGAGAAGTTGCATATGTTGTTTGGTGGAACAGATGAAGATAACTATGCTTTTGGATTGGATAAGGTTACTGATACTGAAATGTTCTTTCTTGCTTCGATGTATTTTTCATTCCCTCGCGGGGAAGGTGGTCCGGGGAAGTGTTTTGGTTTGGGTAAGCACGTTTGGTTATCGGATGTTACCAAGTCGTCTGTAGATTATTGTTCTAGGTCTTTTCTAATGAAGTCTGCCGGTATGCAAACAATTGTCTTGATCCCAACTGATGTAGGGGTCGTGGAATTGGGATCGGTAAGAGCCATATCAGAAAGTTTGGAACTTGTGCAGTCGATAAAATCTTGTTTCTCGTCGTTTCTATCTCTTGTTAGGGCTAAGCAAGTGAGTTCTGTAACAGTTGTAGTGGAGAAAAAGGATGGAAATAATTCTCCGTTTTCCAGCTCTTTCGTAAGTGAGCAGCCACCAAATGGAACTCCTAAGATTTTTGGGCAGAATTTTAATTCTGGTTGTGCCCCGTTTAGGGAAAAACTTGCGGTTAGGAAAGCAGAGGACAGGCCGTTGGAAATGTACCAAAATGGAAACAGGGCTCAGTTCATGAATGCACGAAACGGTCTACGTGCTGCATCTTGGGCTTCATTTAGTAACGTGAAGCCAATGAACTCGATGGATCCCTATAGGCCTCAAATCCCAGCAAACAACGTACGAGATTTTGTCAATGGCACAAGGGAAGAGTTCCATATAAACAACTTCCAACATCAAAAGAATGCTAGTATGCAAATAGATTTTACTAACTCAAGACCCATTATTTCTCCAGCGCACACCGTTGAATCCGAGCATTCAGATGTTGAAGCTTCATGTAAGGAAGATCATGCCGGGCCAGCTGATGACAGGAGGCCTCGAAAACGTGGACGAAAACCAGCCAATGGAAGGGAAGAGCCCCTCAATCATGTTGAGGCAGAGAGACAGCGGAGGGAAAAGCTAAACCAGCGGTTCTACGCATTGCGAGCTGTCGTTCCAAATATCTCCAAAATGGACAAAGCTTCCCTCTTAGGAGATGCCATTGCTCACATCACAGAGCTGCAGAAGAAGCTTAGGGACATGGAATCCGAGAGGGAAAGACTGGGAAGCACGTCTAGGGATGGAAACGCATCGGCTTCAGAAAGCACCAATTCAGAGACTCAAAACCGAGTACCTGATATCAACATTGAAGCTGCCAATGATGAAGTCATTGTAAGGGTTAGATGCACGCTGGAAACTCATCCTGTATCAAGAGTCATCGAAGCGTTCAAAGAAGCACGGGTCAATGTTGTCGAGTCAAAACTTGCTGCCGGGAATGATACAGTATATCATACATTTGTGGTGGAGTCAAGTGGATCCGAACAACTGACGAAGGAAAAGTTAATGGCTGCATTTTCTGGCGAATCAAACGCGCTACGGCCATCACCAGTAAGATAATAAAAGCATTATGTTTGACATAGGTTGAGAATTCATTTCTTTATTTCTGCAAAGGTTTTAGTATACAACAGTTCATTTCAGGAATAGAGAATAACTAGCTATAGACAAACTATCAGCAATTTTGCCTTCTGTATTTGTTTATAGTATATTACATGTTATTCACAAGAAAGCAAGATGAATCCATTTGCAAACGTAACTAACTGTTGCATTAGGCTAGAATTTTTGTATTGTTATACCCCTCTTATATATGAAATATCTTAATTCTATCCTTTGTCATTAACAAATTGTTTGGTATTTTCTCGGGGCAAGTGCAGAGATAGCTATTCTTAGGGATACTATTTAGAGATTAGCCATTACTTATTTTGTCCTAAAATTTTGAACTAAAAATCCTAACTTTAGGATAATTCAGGACCTAAAAAGTAGATATTCATAATGTATTGGCTTATTCCTAAATAGCAGCCCTTTAGAGTGGTATTTGGTGTCATTTCTACTAGTTTTGTTGACCTTAACGGAATTCCAACCTTAAGTATCACAAAGGATAATTTTAAACTACAGTTAGACTTCTTTATACTAGCATCCTTATATTACAACCATTCACTATAAAAGTCGAGTTTTTCTCGGAACTGAATATTATATCATGTTATAATATATGTCCTCTATAACAACACTTCACTATAGCATTCAAAAAATTTCGGAACAAATTAGACTGTTATAGAGATGTTTGACTCTATAATCAAAAGTAGATGAGTAAATTGGACTTTTTTCTTTTAGTAGTATTTTGAGACGTGAAATCCGTTCAATTCATGTTTGAGCAGTGCTAAAAGCAATACAAATACGAGATAATTTGGTTACAACAAGGATATGAATGGCTGCAAAGTATAATATAACGTGATAAAAACATGTGAATGAAGGTGGAATGGTAGTAGTGGTTGGGAAAATAGAGTTTTCAACGAGGAGAAAGTGATTAAAGTAATTTTATAAAACGTTTTTAATATGGTAGAAATGTGTTGAGGGGTTTGTATTTGTCTGTAATTATGTACTTGACTTTTAAGATATGACCACAATTAGTACAAGTTTGGCTATAAGCGTGAAAGCATTCATAGCTAGTTAGCCACCTTTCATTAATATATATATCTCATGTTTCTATTTATGTGCCTTTTTCAAACTTTTCTTGTGATCCCTTTTAATGGCATTTAAGAGCACAAAATTTGTTGGCATGAGCCTGTTTTTGAGGGGTATTATTATTTTTAGTCCGTGCCAGAAATTATTTATATTTGATAGCCGAAAAGTGTATAAAATTGTATATATATAACATACAAATACATATACACAAATGTTTTTTTACAAATTTTATATATTATTCGGCTATTATTTTTACAGCTGTCACACCTCCTTTTGGCGCGCCTACCCCGAAGGATAAACGTACAAGGGAGTTTTTTCCAATTTAAGTGACAATATTCGAAACGGGATTATTTTATTTATTTCAGAGTCGCCACTTGGAATAAATTATGGTGTCCCAAGTCACCGATTTATTTAAATCCCGAATCGAGGAAAATTACGACTTTTCAAATGAAGTCTGCGGACCAGAAATTCTAAGTAAGGAATTCTGTTGACCCGAGGGAAGGTGTTAGGCACCCCCGGATCCCGTGGTTCTAGCACGGTCGCTTCAATTATTCTAAATGGCTAAAATTATCTGATTTTAGAAATGTTTATAAATTATATGCTCTAATTAAACTTCAAACCGCTCTTTTAATTTGACAACGGACCCAAAGAAAACAAAAAAAAACTAATTACAAACGGACTTGGATTTTTGACAAAAATAATAAAAAAAAGTATCCGAATTACTTACTTTGAAACTATGTTGATTAAAGAAAACATTGTAAAAACTAAACTAAAAAAAAATCAATTTATTTTACATGATATCTCTTAAAATTATTGTCAGTTAAAGAATCATACCAAATGATGTGTTATTTCCTAGCTTTTAACTTATGGCCGGGGATTGAACGAAAAAAATGTGGACTAGTAGGAAAGTTGACCAAAATATACAAAATAGAATTAATTCGTCTTGGTTAATTATAAAAAGTAAGATTGTTTACTATCCTTAATCCGCTAAATTCAAAGACTGCTCAAATAAGGGGAAAGCCTAAGAATGTATGCTATGGTAATAGAATGTTTTCATTTTTTACCTTAAACCAATTGATCGAGAATCCAAAAAAAACGATTATTTGCAGTATTATAACAAGTTAAGTTCCCTGAACACGTTTGAATTACTAACTTACAATTATAAATTGAAAAAAATAGATTCTAGTTTGGTCATACCAATTAATCTGATTGTTTCATTAATGCTAACATAGGTAAGCTGAATCACCCTTCATTCCAAATTTGCGTATATTCCAACGAAAACAACCGTTGATGACTTACAAAAAAAAATAGTTCCATGTGAATCTAACAGTTAAAATTTGATGTTCCAATTAACAGAAAAACACACCGTTTAAAATAGTTCCATACGAATAAGCTTTCAAAACTGGTGTTCCAATTAACAATTCATAGTGTTATTCAAATCAAACAAATTACATACGTATCTCTACTTATCAACTTAAGCAAAACTGCACCTATACATATCCAAATTAACACATAACTGCAATCTGAAAATCGACTCGTTCCGATCTTATTTGTGATTATATCAACTGCTAATTCGAGTGTGTACTTGAATTGGAAAATGAGAAGAAGGAGATGGTAAGTCAAACAGCAGCAGACAGCAATTAAACCAATAGCACCAAAATCAGCAATAATTCGGAGTTCCAAAACAGCAGAAGATCGACAATAGAACGAAACACCCAAGACACTTGGTGGAACAGTGAACGACAACCCCAAAAATCAATATGAGAGTAGTAACAAACAAATCACTGGTAGAAATGCACAATGAACCAGAAAACCAAGAAGGAGTCAATGAAGCAAATATGGTTCTTTTTTGAACACTGGAATCAAAAATCCCTCTCTATTGAATGTCTCTCTGTGTTTTCTATTTTTTCCAGCAAGTATATTCTCCCCTTTTGTGTATGTGTTCTGCCAGATGATTTCAATGTGTGAATGTGCTTGCTTCCAGTGGGTATATCTGTGAGTATGTCACTGTATGTGTGTGTGTAAACAGTGTGTATATCAGAAGAGTATATCACTGTATGTGTGTGTGTGTTCACTGTCTGTATTTCCAGGGAGTCTTCACTGTTTTATAGCCTCCAAATGATACCTTTCAGCTCTATTTTTAAGTGTTTTAAATACTGTCCAGCTATGTTATTCCCTCTTTTTTGCACTTTTCAACTTTTGATGCACTAAACAAAAATAAGAAACTAATTTTTTCCATGTTCAGCCCCTATCCAGCATAAAAGACCGCCAATTCTATTTAAAAACATCCCAAGCCAGACCTTTCCCTCTTTTTTTTTATTAGAAACATTAATCTGAAGTTCAACATAATGCCTATCTTGCTGTACAACCAAATTCACTTTAAACCATGTGCATTGCACTCTTAGTTGCCTAGCTGTTGGCTTTCAAACTCTAAACTAAACAACTATCAGCAAATTAATAACTAACAGAATCAATCGACAAAATCAAGCAAACAAAAGAATAGTTCAATTCAAACAAACATGAACCAATCTGCCCGGGATTCTCAAACAATAAATTCGTGAATTTAAACAACAACATTCGTTGAGTCGAATCATAATATGTGTGATTGACATTCAAACAAATGCAAACACAGTGAATCAGGGAATCTCGGCCAATGCCGGGGAATACCAAACCAATTGTTCGACGACGCTAATCGACGCGAACCTGTATTCAACAACATTGGTAATCAAATAGACAAAACAGAACTTTAGAATTGACAATTCACTAAAACAGTGTTCTCGGCCAAAGAAGAGAAAAGAAAAAAAATGAAGCTAACTAATCGACGACGCTAATCAACGCGAACACGTATTTGACAACATTCGATTACACAATTACGATATGTGCAATCGATAACCGATAATCGACAAACAGTGACAATACACATTCTCGGGCAGCACGTTGGATTTCAACATCAAACAAATCGACGATATTAACAACGAAGTGAATTCGATTTACAATTACATGTTAACAACGAAGAATAACAAACAACAGATCGACCAAATAAAAAGGTCCCAAAGAGATGAGGAAAACGAGAATTGGCATCCGAATCACAATGAAATCAACAACAATCGAAAACTACTAAAGCGACGGGTATAATTAAACAAAAACAGAGAAGAAAAATAAGAAATACCTTCGGAGCAAGAACAAAAATGGAGATTCGGCCGCTTGGATTCAAACTCGGGTTTTGGAATTTTTTGAGGCTAAACGGATTTAATCGGGTGTTCTCAAGTGAGAGCAACTCGATTAAAATCTGTTTAAACCTCCAAAATCTTCAAAACCGTCTTGAACATCTTCTAGGGTTCGTGGGGGGCTCGGATTGGGTCTCGAAGGCTGGGGCTTTGATTGCGAAGGGAGGCTGGGCGATGGCCGTTTGGTCGCTGGTCGTTGGGAGGGATTTGCCGGCGAGTTTGAGAGTGGAGGAGACGGCCGTGTGGCTGTCGTGACTGTGGCGGCTGGAGAGTGAGAGAAGAGAGAAGGAGAAATGAAGATGAATAATAGGGTTTGGAGGGTTTAGTATAATTAAATTAGGGATTTAATTAGGACCGTTGGATGGATGAAAACCAACGGTCCAGATTAAAACGGGAATGGGTCGGGTTGTATTGGCCGGGTCAGGGAGACGGATCTGGCGGTTTGGACTGGGTAGTGTTTTGGGCCTTTCTTGATTTAATTGAATTTGGCCCAAATTTGATCTTCTTCTCTTTTTATTTAATTCTTCTCCTTGTATATTTATTTCCCGACTATTTTTCTCCTAATTTAAAAAAACAAAATCCTAGATTAAATTAAAACCAAAATTATCTTACAAATACAAATCAATTCTTAATAATAACTATCGCACACAATTTAAAGTACCATTTCAAAAAATAAAATCACACAACTAGACATTAAATGCAAAAGATACATATTTTTGTTATTTTTTTATTCTCGTAAAACAAGCTTAATTACTCTTAATCGCACACACGAATTTATATGCAAAATGCAAATATTTTGTATTTTATATTAATTTAAATAGAAATGCGCACACAAAAGATACAAATAATAAGAGAAAAATAACACAAAATCACGAAAATCACGCTCAACACAAAACTATTTTATTTTGCATTTTTGGGAGTAATTCTCATGTAGGGCAAAAATCACGTGCTCACAGCTGCCCCTCTTTGCGTGTAAACTCGAAGAGTTTTCGTGCAAAGATAATGAGCAAATACGAGCGATTTTTGCCCGTTCGAGCGCTCCGTGTGAAGCATTTTGAAAGAGTTTGACCGAGCCTTTGCTTCGGAGGCCTCCTACATATCCTGGGCTAAACAGGAATCAGGTCAATGTAGTTCGGGAAGTTTTGGCAGCTGGGACTACCATGGACTGACACTTTGCTGTTACTGTTGCTATCGTTGCTGCATGTTGCTGCTTACTGCTTACTGATCTCCTTATTACACCAAAAGAAATTAAAGCCGAACTAGCTATGCTATCAAACTATGAGTTACAAGATTCCTATCTATGATTCTCTTGAAAACTTGATCTTGAATCTTAGCCGATTTGCTGTAGACCTCGATCTGAATCTTGATGCTCAACAAGCTGTACGTGCTTGTTTATTTCTGTAACATTGAGTGAAACGGAGTCGGCGGAGCTTGTTACTTCAATCATTTTCTGAGCAATCCGCGCCTTTGTTTACTCCAATGTTTGAAATCTTTTCTCTCGGTTCTTTTCTTCTTTTCTTCACTCTGGATTGATGTTCCATTTGTAGGTTATCTCGATCCTAGCATCCCGAGGTCAAACCTATTTAGACAACAAAACAAACAAACGAACGAAATTTTTCTGCCCCAGTTTTGCTAGGAAAATTTCGTGAGTTAGTTGTGACATAGAAAGTGATTAAAAGACTCTTTGGTATTGGGTAAGAAATCATGGTTTCACAAACGTTCAACGGCTTTCTAGCCGGGATTTTGTAGAAAGGTTTCACGGCTTTCGGTCGGAATTCAAACAATATCTAACGATTTTGGCCGTCGGATCCTCGGTTTTTGGCCGGGTAAAAATAAATGGCTCCGCGGTTTTCGATCGGGGAGATCCTCGGTTTTCGACCGGGATAAAAGTTTCACGGCTTTCGGCCGGAATTCAAACAATATCTAACGGTTGTTTGGCCGTCAGATCCTCGGTTTTTTGGCCGAGGTAAAAGTAAATAGCTCCGCAGTTTTCGACCGGGAGATCCTCGGTTTTCCGACCGGGATAAAGTTTCACGGCTTTCGGCCGGAATTCAAACATTATCTAACGGTTTTTGGCCGTCGGATCCTCGGTTTTTGGCCGGGGTAAAAGTAAATGGCTCGCAAGTTTTCGATCGGGAGATCCTCGGTTTTCGACCGGGATAAAAGTTTCACGGCTTTCGGTCGGAATTCAAACATTATCTAACGGTTTTTTGGCCGTCGGATCCTCGGTTTTTTGGCCGGGTAAAAGTAAATGGCTCCGCAGTTTTCTGATGGGGAGATCCTCGGTTTTCGACCGGGGATAAAAGTTTCACGGCTTTCGGCCGAAATTCAAACAATATCTAACGGTTTTTGGCCGTCGGATCCTCGGTTTTTTGGCCGGGTAAAAGTAAATGGCTCCGCAGTTTTCTGACTGGGAGATCCTCGGTTTTCTGATCGGGGATAAAAGTTTCACGGCTTTCCGGCCGGAATTCAAACAATATCTAACGGTTTTTTGGCCGTCAGATCCTCGGTTTTTTGGCCGGGTAAAAGTAAATGGCTCCGCAGTTTTCTGACTGGGAGATCCTCGGTTTTCTGACCGGGATAAAAGTTTCACGGCTTTCTGGCCGGAATTCAAACAATATCTAACGGTTTTTTGGCCGTCAGATCCTCGGTTTTTTGGCCGGGGTAAAAGTAAATGGCTCCGCAGTTTTCTGACTGGGAGATCCTCGGTTTTCTGACCGGGATAAAAGTTTCACGGCTTTCTGGCCGGAATTCAAACAATATCTAACGGTTTTTTGGCCGTCAGATCCTCGGTTTTTTGGCCGGGGTAAAAGTAAATGGCTCCGCAGTTTTCTGACTGGGAGATCCTCGGTTTTCTGACCGGGATAAAAGTTTCACGGCTTTCTGGCCGGAATTCAAACAATATCTAACGGTTTTTTGGCCGTCAGATCCTCGGTTTTTTGGCCGGGGTAAAAGTAAATGGCTCCGCAGTTTTCTGACTGGGGAGATCCTCGGTTTTCTGACCGGGATAAAAGTTTCACGGCTTTCTGGCCGGAATTCAAACAATATCTAACGGTTTTTTGGTCGTCAGATCCTCGGTTTTTTGGCCGGGGTAAAAGTAAATGGCTCCGCAGTTTTCTGACTGGGAGATCCTCGGTTTTCTGACCGGGATAAAAGTTTCACGGCTTTCTGGCCGGAAAGACTCTCGGTTTTTCTGACCGGGGTCCAAACAGATATTGGACTGATATGATTTGATTCTCTTTTTCGGAGTTTTCATTTTCTTTTCTTTCATTCTTTTTTTTTTTGGCCTCTTTTAGGCGTTCTTTTTAAACATCAACAAATGCATAGGATAAATCTCTAAAAGAAACTTACCTTTTATGTGTTTTCCTTGTTCCAAAGCCATTTCAAAGCTTGCGTATTTCACTTATTTGAGTGGTACCTTCTTCTTGCACAATTAAACAGACCTGCTTTCAACAAAGAACATTTTATCAGTTGAAAAAGTTGTTGGCTTTGCGGCCTTGGTTATCTTCATTGCTTGATCGTTTCCCCATTTCCATTGAGAAGTTTGCTACCAATTGTCTTTGGGGTGACTTCCTTTCGAACTTGACCGGGTTCATTCCCAGAATTCCATGGGGATTTTCCGTGTAGGTTCCATCCTTCTGCCTTATTCCGTCTCTTCTAAGACCTTAGCCTTTGATTTCCGTTTCCTTTCTAAAACTCTTTTCCTTTGGAAACAATCGATCATTACGATCCAATCGTGGATTGTAACAATACACCACTGAGGCTGTTTTTCTTTTCTTCTTTACCAGGCGGAGTCCTGTAAAACCGGTCCTGTCACCTTCCTTTGTAATATTTTCAGAATTAAAATTAAACCGAAAGGGATTCAAAGAAGAAGAATGAATCAAAGAATGGAAAAACGTATCAAAGATAGAGGAGTCCCTTTCGAGGGAGAAAAGAAGGACTTATCTGAGGTATATGCTGACTTTAACCAACATGACATGCTCCTCGGACTAGATGCTCGATCGTCACAAAACTCCCATTTTCTTATGAACCAAAACGGGTCTATATTTCCGAGCTAAGGAGCCGTGCCGGGACCTCTCGTGGTGAAACAAACTTTTCGGTTGATAGCGCCCTTTTGCGGGTTTTCGCCAATCGACCTCTCTCATTTCTCTTCTTACCATCGCCAGATAGCACTCTTTGCGAGTTTTTACCAACAGGCTCTCTCTTTGTATTTCTCTACTTCCATCGTCTTATGGTGCCCGAAGGTTTTCACCAATAAGACTCTCTCATTTTATTTCTTTTCATTCCAGGAACCTCGGATCGCCACAATGATGTTTTCACAACTTCTAATCGATCTTGAAGGACTTGTACTCGGTTCGGGTAACAAGAATTGTAAACAAAATTACAACTTTGGAATCATCTTGACGGATCTTAAAACGAATCAAAAATATCATCTGCCCCAGTTTCATTTTTGGGGAAACCGGGATTTTTGTTTTGGTGTGACTGAACCTCAGGGAGAGGTTGCCTACGTATCCTTTCGGAATCAAGTCAGAACGTAGTTCAGGATATTTGTTGTTGTTTTTTTTTTTTTTTTTTTTTTTTGGTTTGGATTCCAAAGAGGGTAGTCAAAGAAAGGTAACCGGCTCAAAGGGTTTACAAAAAAGGTTGGTAGTGTTTGGGTAGCGGGAATAAAAGGCTTCAATCATTTCGACTTGTGAGGACCTCATTGAAGCAAGTTCAGACATAATACCTTTTCACAACATCCGCATTCACACCCGTTTCAGGATCTTTTCCTTCCATGTCTGCCAGACACAGTGTCCCTCTCAGTGATATTTTCCGGATGATGCATGGATTCTTCCAATTAGGAGCGGAATTTTCTTTTTGTTTCTTGGTAATGAGGAGGAATGCGCCTTAACGTCGGTTGTTCTATTTCGAGATTTCTGGGCCGTACTTTCTTGTTGTAAGCACGAGCCATTCTTTGTTGGTACAGCTGTCCATGACAGACCGCAGCCATTCGCTTTTCATCGATCAAAGTTAATTGTTCCAAACGAGTCTTAACCCACTCGCTATCTTCAATCTCTGCTTCAACAATTGTACGAAGTGAAGGAATTTCTACCTCTGCCGGTATCACAGCTTCGGTTCCATAGACTAGCAGGTATGGAGTTGCTCCCACCGATGTGCGTACGGTAGTACGGTATCCCAGTAAAGCGAACGGTAATTGTTCATGCCATTGTCTAGAGCTTTGGATCGTCTTTCTCAAAATCTTCTTAATGTTTTTGTTCGCCGCTTCCACGGCACCATTGGCTTTGGGCCGATAAGGGGTGGAGTTCCTATGCGTTATTTTGAATTGCTCGCATATTTCTTCCATCAAATGACTATTCAGATTCGCAGCATTGTCTGTGATGATAGTTGCAGGTATACCAAAACGACAGATAAGATTTGAGTGTACAAAATCCACCACAGCTTTCTTAGTGACTGATTTGAGAGTGATGGCTTCAACCCATTTCGTGAAGTAATCGATAGCCACTAGTATGAATCGGTGTCCATTCGAGGCTTTCGACTCAATCGGGCCGATGACATCCATTCCCCAAGCGACAAATGGCCACGGCGCTGACATAGGATGCAACTCAGTTGGAGGTGCATGAATCAGATCTCCATGTACCTGGCATTGATGGCATTTTCGGACAAAACCGAAACAATCTTTCTCCATGGTCATCCAATAATAACCTGCTCGAAGGATTTTCTTGGCTAAGACATAACCATTCATATGAGGCCCGCATACTCCTGCATGTACTTCGTGCATGATTCTTCCTGCTTCTTCGGCATCAACACACCTCAAAAGGTTAAGATCTGGGGTTCTTTTGTACATGACCTCGCCGCTCAAAAAGAAACCACCCGCATGTCTCCTAATGGTCCTCTTTTGATCTCCAGTAGCATGTTCTGGGTATTCTTGCGTTTTCAGAAATCTCCTGATATCGTAATACCATGGCTTGACACTCGGTCCTTCTTCGATTGCATTGCAATAACCGTGGCTTTCCCTGATTTGAATTTCCAAGGGATTGACACGGGCGTTACCCGGATAAGGTAGCATTGAAGCTAAAGTGGCAAGTGCGTCAGCTAGTTCATTGTGACATCGTGGGATATACCTGAAGTCTATCGATGCAAATCGCTTGCCAAGAATATTCACGTGCTGTCGGTAAGGGAGGAGTTTAACGTCCCGAGTTTCCCATTCACCTTGAGATTGTTTGATAATTAGATCCGAATCTCCCATGATCAACAAATCTTCGACGCCCTGATCAATTGCCATGTTCATGCCCATGATACAAGCTTCATACTCAGCCGTATTGTTCGTGCAGAAGAAACGGAGCCTAGCCGTGGCCGGGTAATGCTGACCAGCAGGAGAGATCAAGATTGCCCCAATCCCTACACCTTTAGCGTTTACCGCCCCATCGAAAAACATTTTCCAAGCATGATTGTCTTCCGAAACAACTTCTGTCGTATTTACCTCTTCATCAGGAAAGTAGGTATTCAATGGTTGATACTCTTCGTCGATCGGGTTCTCGGCCAAATGGTCTGCCAATGCTTGGGCCTTCATTGCCGTGCGAGTGACATAGACTATGTCAAACTCGGTGAGCAGGATTTGCCACTTTGCCAATCTTCCGGTGGGCATCGGTTTCTGGAATATATACTTCAAAGGATCCAACCGAGTAATGAGGTGAGTCGTATGGGCTTGGAGGTAGTGTCTCAATTTCGGAGCGACCCAAGTTAAAGCACAACACGTTCTTTCCAGCAAAGTGTACTTGACCTCATAACTAGTGAATTTCTTGCTCGGGTAGTAAATCGCATGCTCTTTCTTCTCTGCCGCATCACGTTGTCCGAGAACACAACCAAAAGAGTTTTCTAAGACTGTTAAATACAAGAAAAGAGGTCTCCCTGGCTCTGGCGGGACTAAGACCGGAGGGTTTGACAAATATTCTTTGATCTTGTCAAAAGCTTCTTGGCATTCAGTTGTCCATTTGATTGCAGCGTCTTTCTTCAACAACTTGAATATGGGTTCACATGTGGAAGTCAACCGAGCGATGAACCTACTGATGTAGTTCAGTCGGCCTAGAAGACTCATTACATCTTTCTTTGTTCTGGGGGGAGGTAAATCCCGGATGGATTTTATCTTTGTGGGATCTAATTCAATACCTCTTCTACCGACTATGAAACCCAAAAGTTTACCTGACGGGACTCCAAAAGCGCATTTGGCCGGATTCGGTTTCAAATCGTACTTCCGCAACCTCTCAAAGAATTTCTTCAAGTCTCGCACATGATCGCCCTGAGTTCTGGATTTGATGATCACATCGTCCACGTACACCTCTATTTCTTGATGCATCATGTCGTGGAAAATGGTAGTCATAGCTCTCATGTATGTTGCTCCCGCATTTTTCAAACCGAATGGCATGACTCGGTAACAGTAAGTCCCCCAAGGTGTGGTAAAAGCAGTCTTCTCGGCGTCCTCTTCATCCATCAACACTTGATGATATCCCGCATAACAATCCACAAACGATTGTATCTCATGTTTGGCACAGTTATCAACAAGGATGTGGATGTTCGGTAAAGGAAAGTTATCTTTAGGACTCGCTTTATTCAAATCTCGGTAGTCAACACATACTCGAGTTTTTCCGTCTTTCTTTGGCACGGGCACAACATTAGCCAACCACGTGGTGTATTGTACCACTCGGATTACCCCCGTTTTCAACTGCTTAGTGATTTCTTCTTTGATTTTATCACTGATGTCAGTCTTGAACTTTCTTTGCTTCTGTTGCACTGGGCGACAATCAGGGTAGATTGGTAATTTGTGCACCACTAGATCAGCTCCTAATCCTGGCATATCATCGTAAGACCAAGCAAACACGTCTTTAAATTCAAACAAGAGTTGGATTATTGCATCTCGTGTTTTCTCATCTGTGTGGATGCTTATCTTGGTCTCTCGGACCTCTTCATCAGTTCCCAAATTAACCGGTTCGGTGTCATTCAAGTTCGGCTTAGGTTTGTTCTCGAAATGTTCCAATTCTCGATTTATTTCCCTAAAAGCCTCATCTTCATCGTATTCCGGTTCTTGGTTCATTATTTCCAGATTAGGTGGCGTGTTCGGATTTGAGCATGAGTTCCGCAAGCATGTCATGTTATTTAAAGCCGCATTATTAGGATTGAAAAGGAAGAATAAATAACAAAATTAGAAAGAGTGCAAAAGTAAGGAAATATTTATTTTATTTTCTTGGAATTTTCTGAAAACAAACAAAATTACATTGGGGAAACAAAAAAATACAAGAAAACAAAGAAAAACATCCAAGCTACATCCCGAAGTAACTTGTGATGAAGGAAAAACGACAGGACAAATCTACCAGAACTCCTGCCTGATTGGGAAGGGTGTGGCTTTCCAATTTTGCAATTTAGCTTCAGGGCCCACATACAGCACCTCAGGCGGTGCTTGTTCCTTCTCCCGATTGGACCATATTAACATCATAGAGCATTTGCCTCATGGCCCCACATATGTCTTCAATTTCCTCCGTTGTAAAGACCTCGTCTTCTTCTTCTTCATTGTACCTTGGTCGGACAAAAGTTTGGTACAGATGTGGCAATGGTTGCGGCAGAACCCATCCTTTCTCCTTTCTCTTTTTGGCCCATCTTTCATCTTCAGGGGTTGGGCGAAAGCCCACTCCGAAAAACTTTTCAGCTACAGGTAAAGTTATCAGCTTCGGCACTCCTTGTAGGGATTTTCCCAAACCTTTTCCTGGCTGGAAGCCATGTTTAATCATTTCTTTCGCCACCATGATGGAGGCATTAGACAAAAAAGGTTGGGGGAAAGGGTTCCCTTCTTCGTGTTGATCTGCCAACACAATCTCGAAAGCTTGATAGACAATGTTTTCGCTTCCCGTTTCCGCTTCCAAGCAAGGGATGGATGGATCTCGATAAATTGATTGCTCATCTTCCCCGTGGACCACGATCTCTTGTCCCTTGTGCTCAAATTTCAACATCCGATGGAGGGTAGAGGGCACAGCTCCGGCCGCATGAATCCATGGTCTCCCTAGAAGAAAATTGTAAGAAGTGTCCATATCCAAGACTTGGAATGTCACTTCGAAGTCCACCGGGCCGATGGTCATAATTACATCAATCTCTCCGACAGTATCTCTTTTCACACCGTCAAAAGCTCGCACACATATGTTGTTAGGCCGAATCCTTTCAGCTCCGATTCCTATGCGGCCTAAAGTGGAAAGCGGGCATATGTCCACCCCCGAACCCCCATCAACCATGACCCTCTTCATATAGTAGCCTTCGCTTTTGACAGTCAAATGCAAAGCTTTGTTGTGGGCGGCACCCTCCAAAGGCAAATCAGCTTTACTGAAGGAAATCTGATTGATCGCGAAGAATCTTTCCGTCATTCTTTCAAGTTGTTCGGATGAAGTCTCAATAGGCACGTATGCCTCATTCAAAGCTTTTAGCAAAACCTTTTGATGTTCAGTAGACTTCATTAGAAGGGACAACATCGAAACCTGCTCTGGGCATTTACGCAGTTGGTCTATCACCTCGTAATCGGGCATTTGCATCTTTTGAAAAAAGACCTCTGCCTCTTCAGCACTTACAGGTTTCTTCGACGGGAAACGCCTTTGTGTGGCATTATTTACCTCCTCCGTGTTTAAGTACTTCTGTCCTAGGACACTCTCAGATGAATTTCCCACAATCTCTTTCCCTTTGCGCATAACAAGTGTTCGTTGGTAGCTCCAGGGTACTGCGGATGGATCTGTCATTGGTTTTTGTTGCACGCGTGCAACAACCACAGGTTCATCTGGTTTTCGGGTCACATAAGTTCCCTTTGGTACATACATTGATGTTTCTCTCTTTAAATGGAACTTCTTGGGGGCACCTATGGACAATGGTTTTTCCACTCTACCTCGTGGGAGGTAAAGGACTCCGCCCTTCTGAGACGATGCTTTCAATTCAATCGTCTTTTCGGATTTGGTCTCAAGAGCTTCAACCTTTTTCCCCATTTTCTCTTGTTTCGGGGTAGCCTCAGGACGCTTCTCTACGTTGGCGATGGCGATTATCGCTTTCAAAGCTGGGTCAAATTCTTTGTCGTCACAAATCATCCCAATCACCGGTCCGTTGTTGTGGGCCGGTAATGGGTTGTTTGTCACATTTGGGATGTCTTCATCTGCGAAGACGATCCTCCCTTGATTGATCAATTCTTGCACTGCCTTCTTTAACGTCCAACAATTGTCAGTACTGTGTCCTTCAACACCTGAATGATATGCACAGTATATCCCTCTCTGGTAGGCAGGAGAGTCTGGATTCTGCCTGTTCTGCGGAACAGGCTGCAATAGGTTTTCTTGCCTGAGTTTTGGGAAAAGAGTGGAATACGGCTCCCCAATCGGTGTAAAGCTCGTTTTGGGTTGCTCACGATGGCGAGCGTTATTTGGCCGTGGATTATACTGGTTTGGGTAAGGAGGTTGGTTTCTCTGGAATGGAGGTGGATTCCTGTTGGCTGGTGGCTGTGGCCGTGCCTGAGGTTGAATGTTCATGACCGCATAGGGTGGAGGCGGAGGAGCATAAGCCATGCCGTGATGTGGATAATAATGTTGGGGGACCCTGTCGGAGAATACCTGCCTTGAGGTTCGATATCTCCTGTCTTCTACCGCTGCCATAGCAGATTCTTCTTTCTTCTTGCTTCGGGGCATCCCTCCAGACCCGCCTTGAATGGCTTGGGAAGTTGCCCGAATGGCCGCTTGGCTCAAAATTCGCCCTGTTTTCAAGCCATTTTCTACCATTTCTCCGATCTTGATAGCTTCGGCGAAAGGTTTTCCCATCGCCGACATCATATTTTGAAAGTAATCGGGCTCTTGAGCTTGGAGAAAAGTCGTGACCATTTCAATTTCGTCCATCGGGGGTTTCACCCTGGACGCTTGCTCTCGCCACTTGATGGCATATTCTCTGAAGCTTTCTGAGGGCTTCTTTTTTAAGTTCGATAGAGAATTCCCGTCCGGCGCAATATCGATGTTGTATTGGAATTGTTTTACAAAATCTCTGGCCAGATCATCCCAGATGTGCCATCGAGATATGTCTTGATCCATATACCATTCGGATGCTATTCCGACCAAACTTTCTCCGAAGTACGCCATCAACAATTCTTCCTTGCCGCCGGCACCCCTCAATTGATTGCAGTATTTCTTCAAATGAGCGATGGGGTCGCCATGTCCGTCGTACTTTTCGAACTTTGGTGTTTTAAAACCTGATGGCAAATGGACGTGCGGGAACATGCACAGATCGGCGTAAGATACACTCTTCTGTCCACTCAGACCTTGCATGTTCTTAAAGCTTTGTTCCAAACTCCTCATTCTTTTTGCCATCTCATCCTGCTCGGGGGTCTTTGGATTTTGGCTCGGTAGGAACTCATATCGAGGTGGCTGAGAATATGTATTGGCTGCAACCTGGGTATGGTCCCGTGTGAGCGGTGGTGCCGGGAATGTAAAGGATGAGGAGTCGAAGAAAGGAGCATGTACGGTGGGGTGCGTTGTGATTGGAACTGGCAATTCAACGGACGTTCTTGCGGATGTATCATGTGGTGCTACCCGAGGATGGGAGGTGGAGGGTGATTCAGAGAGGTTTGTAGCGTTAGAATACCCGAATAGAGTAGGCGGATAATTGATGGGGGTATTTGAAATTCCGCTTGACCTGAGAAGAATTTCAGGGAACCCAGGGATCAGACTCGGGGCTCTTTCCCGTTGTTCCAATCGTCCAACATCTCGAGCATGCGGCAACGCAACATTCTATTCTCCTCCAAAGCTGCCGACTCAGTAGCCGGGATGGCTGTCAACGAGCTTTCCTCTGAAACGGGAATGGTTGCTAAAGGCATTTCCGAAGACATGTCGGCACCCTTTTTTGATCTAGTGAAATAGGAATGAGTACTCTCAGGCTGCCGAACTTTTCCTTTGGACCTTGTGAAGTACGAATGTGGTGCCGGATTACCGCAAAGTCAACCACTTTTACTAAAACCTGGATTTCAGCAAACAAACGGTTAGTCTGAAACAACATAACAGATAAGTAATCTCACGTTGGGTGTGATGCACTTATACGGGTGATAATGTTGCTACATGTATTCGTTTGCGATGCGTCATTCCGGTTTGTATTTTCTTTCGCTTTCATCCTTCATCGATCTTCTTTTTCTCTTAACTTCTTCCCCCCCTTTTTTTTTATTTTTTTATTTTTATTTATTTATTTATTAGTGATGGTCGAATCTTATGTGGATTGCCTACGTATCATGTCCCCGCATGAATCAGACCGGGCGTAGTTCGGAAACAATAGACATAAGATGAAGTGTTCATGAATTTTATTTCAACGAACTTAAAACTTGAAACACTTGCAAAATACAGCAATGGAGAAAAACTTGTAAAAGGACAAACAGATTCTAAAACAAAAGACTCTCCTAAGCATGTTCCAAAGCCTCGAATCTTTGCGCCCGGGGGGCGTTGTCTGGCCTTGCTGCAGTTCTTGGGGTGAGATCTTTCTGTATACTTCCCAATTCTGCCATGACTTGGTGGACACATTCCATGATTGAAGAAAAGAGGGCAGGCCGAGGTACTCGTTCGCAGTTCAAACACCTCATAGTAATGTAGTGCCCGATCTCATTGATCCTGGTTCTGATTATGTCTTTTTCTCTGAGCAGCTGCCCTATGTGCCCGTTCTTTGCCCCTAATACTTGAGAGTTGCCGGAGACATGGTCCAAGAGCCTATCTATTTGTCTTTCCATCCGTGCCATCAAGTTGTGACAACGGTCTCTATCTGCTTTAGCATCCCGGACTTGCCTGAGAGTTCGCTCTTTAAGAGTGGCATTTGCTTTTCTCAAATCAACGATGATCGCATCATAGTCTTTCTCTACTTGTTGTAGACGGAGTGCTTTTTGGTGGGCCGCTCTCTTCCATTTTGTTCGGACTGCAACCAAAGCCGCTTTTGCCTTCTCCAAGTCTTCTTGGTGTTCAAAGGCTTTCCTTTCCAAATCGTTTATCAGCATCTGATCACTCCGACTCCTCCTTGACCTTTTCTGCGGCCAATTGCATCTCTTGAATTCGAGTTTGGAGTGCTTCTCTTTCCTGCTCCCAACCGGCCCTTTCCCGATCGAAGTCGGCCTGTTGTATGTCCATGGCTGCTTCCAGGATTCCTTTGTCTTCTTTTAAAGTGTTGATGCAAGATTGGAAATTTTGTGCTTTTTCATGCTCAACCTCCCTAACTCTGGCTTCTATTTCTCTCTCCCAATCGACGGCATACTTCACTGACCTTTCTGACCTTTGCTCTGGTATTGGTTGGTTGTGGAACCATTCAAGATAAGCGAGACTCACTTCTCCCCGTTCCCGATCGGTAACCATTTCGTTGATGTCGGAGAGTCGACTACCGAACCACACCTTCTGTGCATAAGTCTCCCTCGGGGTCTCTTCTGTCACAAATTCCCATACAAATGATCGCATATCCTCAATTGGGGCCCTTTTCTGTTCTCTTCCCAGCTGCCGCATGACACGTAGCGGGGCATATGGTTGGAAACCCCCGAAACCCATTAATATGTAGAATGGGCGGTATGTCGACATATGCATGATTTTGGCGGAAGGGAACCAATAATAATTCCAGGTAAGTTGATCGGCTCTCAAAGAGTTGAGGAGTTCTTGCCAAGTCCTCAAGTCTTCTGGAAGGTTACAACGGGCGGCTCTGTTTGTATGACAACGAATATAATTCAGCCAATCCGCTTTGAAGTTTATCACAATTGGGTGATGGTAGAGATGCTCTATAAACCACATTTGTAATAAAATATTGCAACCCTCAAAATAGTCTTGTCCTTCTTGGCACCGAGTTAAGGCCCGGAAGATGTCTCCTAGTATCATCGGAAGAACAGTGTGTTCCTCGTTACTCTGTAGATATGAGACCACCGCAGCTAAACGGATTCTGATGCGTCCACCACGTTCGGGAAAAACCATGGTTCCTAAAAAAGCGATCATGAAAGCATAGATTCTTAAATCTCCCCAGGCGTCATAATTTAGTTGGTTAACAAATTCGACGTTTGAGAATTTCCCAAACCCTTCCTTATCACCAAATCTGTCGTAGAGATAATCTAGTGGCACCCAACCGTTCTCCGGACAACCGAGGGGAACCCGCCGGAGACATAGCTTTTTCAAGAAGTTATTCACACTCATCTGCCTAGGAGCTGCAGGTCTCATCTTGTGCAAATCTCTTCCGAGCCCTGTGAGTCCGCCCAATTCTTCCAAAGTGGGTGTCATTTCACAATCCCGAAATTTGAACACATTGCTTGTTGAGTCCCAAAAACTCACTAAAGCTCTGATCACATTTTTATCCGGTTTTATCATCATGATGTCCGGAAGAAATTTGAGGTGCTTGTGAACTTGATTTCTTTCCCAAGCTGAAAAACTAGTCCACCATTTACGGAGCCGATCCGGGGTTTTGTCCTGGACCATGAACATAGGTGGCATTTCGTCTCTCACCCTTTTCTGGCCGATTCGTTGCGAGGAAGTCATGCTGATCCTAGAAAAGATAAAGAATGGATTTAAGATTTTTTTTTTTTTCAAAATTTTTATTTTTATTTTTTATTATATATAAAAAAAACGAATCTTGTTAATACGGCCTTTCAACACTTGAAGAAGATTTGAAGGCTGTATAACAGGATACCAGTGTGATGTCTATATTCCGTTTTGCGAAATTAGTCCTCCGGCGCCCTTTTGAGGCGTTTGGCTATTTTTGCAAAATTTCCTAACTCTCGACTAAGAACAAAAATCCTAATTCTAATATTTTTATTATTGTTTTCCCTAAAAAATTATTATTGTTTTTTTTTTCTTAAAAAAAATCAGTATTAGTTGAGCCCGATATGGGTTGCCTACGTATCTCATTTTTGGTGAGAATCAAACTTGCGTAGTTCGAAAATAAAGCACTAAATCATTTTAAGAAAAGAAAACGAACTATTTTTAAACAACATTTCTAAAACAAATTATTTTCAAAGGAACTAAGAAAATTTATTTGGAAATTTATTTTCAAAGAAACTAAACTATTTTTGTAAAATTAAGAAAATTTATTTGGAAATTTTTTTTTTTTTTTTGCATTTTTCAGAATTTATTTTTAAAAAACTAACTATTTTCGTAAAATTAAGAGAATTTATTTGAAATTTTTTTTTTTTTTTTTTTTACATTTTTTCAGAATTTAATTTCAAAAAACTAACTATTTTCATAAAATTATTTTAACTATATACCCTGACGTTTTCCACTTCTTCCTCTTTTTAACAAACCGGTCGGCATGTAAGATCGAAACAAATAAATGCACACAAAAAGATGCAACAAGTTGGTCTTTTTGTTTCGGGTACACCTGTCCTAGACAGGCCCAACCCCTGTGTTGAGCCTCCTAAGTCAAATATGCACATGATGCAAATAAACGTTCCTATCGGGGATCCGACATAAGGTCTTGTTATTCTAAGTCATCATCCTGTTGGAAAAGTGTCTAGACTGGCTTTAACTCGAGCGGACAACTCGAGCCGAAGAGTGTCAGTGCACCGGTAGCATGGCTTTCCAGCTTAATTGACAAAACTCTTCGCCTAAACATGTGTGACTTACAAAATCCTTCACCGGGTGCCAAGCACCACAGCTATCTTGAGAAAAACGGTTTATGTCCAGCAAATGCCCGGTATTGTATTTCAAAAGACTCAGAAAAAAAAAATGGGTATCGGCACAATTTATATACAGTTCACAAAATATCAAAGCGGTAAAACAACATTTAGCATATAAAATATAAACATGTAATAAAATCAGATAATAAATAAGCCAAATAAAATAATTATTCAAAGCTCGAATTCTTAAACCCCGAACCGGTAGTCCTGAGTTTTATTCCCCAGCAGAGTCGCCAGAGCTGTCACACCTCCTTTTGGCGCGCCTACCCCGAAGGATAAACGTACAAGGGAGTTTTTCCAATTTAAGTGACAATATTCGAAACGGGATTATTTTATTTATTTCAGAGTCGCCACTTGGAATAAATTATGGTGTCCCAAGTCACCGATTTATTTAAATCCCGAATCGAGGAAAATTACGACTTTTCAAATGAAGTCTGCGGACCAGAAATTCTAAGTAAGGAATTCTGTTGACCCGAGGGAAGGTGTTAGGCACCCCCGGATCCCGTGGTTCTAGCACGGTCGCTTCAATTATTCTAAATGGCTAAAATTATCTGATTTTAAAAATGTTTATAAATTATATGCTCTAATTAAACTTCAAACCGCTCTTTTAATTTGACAACGGACCCAAAGAAAACAAAAAAAAAACTAATTACAAACGGACTTGGATTTTTGACAAATAATAAAAAAAAGGTATCCGAATTACTTACTTTGAAACTATGCTGATTAAAGAAAAACATTTGTAAAAACTAAACTAAAAAAATTTCAATTTATTTAACATGATATCTCTTAAAATTATTGTCAGTTAAAGAATCATACCAAATGATTGTTATTTCCTAGCTTTTGACTTATGGCCGGGGATTGAACGAAAAAGATGTGGACTAGTAGGAAAGTTGACCAAAATATACAAAATAGAATTAATTCGTCTTGGTTAATTATAAAAAGTAAGATTGTTTACTATCCTTAATCCGCTAAATTCAAAGACTGCTCAAATAAGGGGAAAGCCTAAGAATGTATGCTATGGTAATAGAATGTTTTCATTTTTTACCTTAAACCAATTGATCGAGAATCCAAAAAAAACGATTATTTGCAGTATTATAACAAGTTAAGTTCCCTGAACACGTTTGAATTACTAACTTACAATTATAAATTGAAAAAAATAGATTCTAGTTTGGTCATACCAATTAATCTGATTGTTTCATTAATGCTAACATAGGTAAGCTGAATCACCCTTCATTCCAAATTTGCGTATATTCCAACGAAAACAACCGTTGATGACTTACAAAAAAAAATAGTTCCATGTGAATCTAACAGTTAAAATTTGATGTTCCAATTAACAGAAAAACACACCGTTTAAAATAGTTCCATACGAATAAGCTTTCAAAACTGGTGTTCCAATTAACAGTTCATAGTGTTATTCAAATCAAACAAATTACATACGTATCTCTACTTATCAACTTAAGCAAAACTGCACCTATACATATCCAAATTAACACATAACTGCAATCTGAAAATCGACTCGTTCCGATCTTATTTGTGATTATATCAATTGCTAATTCGAGTGTGTACCTGAATTGGAAAAATGAGAAGAAGGAGATGGTAAGTCAAACAGCAGCAGACAACAATTAAACCAATAGCACCAAAATCAGCAACAGTTCGGAGTTCCAAAACAGCAGAAGATCGACAATAGAACGAAACACCCAAGACACTTGGTGGAACAGTGAACGACAACCCCAAAAATCAATATGAGAGTAGTAACAAACAAATCACTGGTAGAAATGCACAATGAACCAGAAAACCAAGAAGGAGTCAATGAAGCAAATATGGTTCTTTTTTTGAACACTGGAATCAAAAATCCCTCTCTATTGAATGTCTCTCTGTGTTTTCTGTTTTTTCCAGCAAGTATATTCTCCCCTTTTGTGTATGTGTTCTGCCAGATGATTTCAATGTGTGAATGTGCTTGCTTCCAGTGGGTATATCTGTGAGTATGTCACTGTATGTGTGTGTGTAAACAGTGTGTATATCAGAAGAGTATATCACTGTATGTGTGTGTGTGTTCACTGTCTGTATTTCCAGGGAGTCTTCACTGTTTTATAGCCTCCAAATGATACCTTTCAGCTCTATTTTTAAGTGTTTTAAATACTGTCCAGCTATGTTATTCCCTCTTTTTTGCACTTTTCAACTTTTGATGCACTAAACAAAAATAAGAAACTAATTTTTTCCATGTTCAGCCCCTATCCAGCATAAAAGACTGCCAATTCTATTTAAAAACATCCCAAGCCAGACCTTTCCCTCTTTTTTTTATTAGAAACATTAATCTGAAGTTCAACATAATGCCTATCTTGCTGTACAACCAAATTCACTTTAAACCATGTGCATTGCACTCTTAGTTGCCTAGCTGTTGGCTTTCAAACTCTAAACTAAACAACTATCAGCAAATTAATAACTAACAGAATCAATCGACAAAATCAAGCAAACAAAAGAATAGTTCAATTCAAACAAACATGAACCAATCTGCCCGGGATTCTCAAACAATAATTCCGTGAATTTAAACAACAACATTCGTTGAGTCGAATCATAATATGTGTGATTGACATTCAAACAAATGCAAACACAGTGAATCAGGGAATCTCGGCCAATGCCGGGGAATATCAAACCAATTGTTCGACGACGCTAATCGACGCGAACCCGTATTCAACAACATTGGTAATCAAATAGACAAAACAAAACTTTAGAATTGACAATTCACTAAACACAGTGTTCTCGGCCAAAGAAGAGAAAAGAAAAAAAATGAAGCTAACTAATCGACGACGCTAATCAACGCGAACACGTATTTGACAACATTCGATTACACAATTACGATATGTGCAATCGATAACCGATAATCGACAAACAGTGACAATACACATTCTCGGGCAGCACGTTGGATTTCAACATCAAACAAATCGACGATATTAACAACGAAGTGAATTCGATTTACAATTACATGTTAACAACGAAGAATAACAAACAACAGATCGACCAAATAAAAAGGTCCCAAAGAGATGAGGAAAACGAGAATTGGCATCCGAATCACAATGAAATCAACAACAATCGAAAACTACTAAAGCGACGGGTATAATTAAACAAAAACAGAGAAGAAAAATAAGAAATACCTTCGGAGCAAGAACAAAAATGGAGATTCGGCCGCTTGGATTCAAACTCGGGTTTTGGAATTTTTTGAGGCTAAACGGATTTAATCGGGTGTTCTCAAGTGAGAGCAACTCGATTAAAATCTGTTTAAACCTCCAAAATCTTCAAAACCGTCTTGAACATCTTCTAGGGTTCGTGGGGGGCTCGGATTGGGTCTCGAAGGCTGGGGCTTTGATTGCGAAGGGAGGCTGGGCGATGGCCGTTTGGTCGCTGGTCGTTGGGAGGGATTTGCCGGCGAGTTTGAGAGTGGAGGAGACGGCCGTGTGGCTGTCGTGACTGTGGCGGCTGGAGAGTGAGAGAAGAGAGAAGGAGAAATGAAGATGAATAATAGGGTTTGGAGGGTTTAGTATAATTAAATTAGGGATTTAATTAGGACCGTTGGATGGATGAAAACCAACGGTCCAGATTAAAACGGGAATGGGTCGGGTTGTATTGGCCGGGTCAGGGAGACGGATCTGGCGGTTTGGACTGGGTAGTGTTTTGGGCCTTTCTTGATTTAATTGAATTTGGCCCAAATTTGATCTTCTTCTCTTTTTATTTAATTCTTCTCCTTGTATATTTATTTCCCGACTATTTTTCTCCTAATTTAAAAAAACAAAATCCTAGATTAAATTAAAACCAAAATTATCTTACAAATACAAATCAATTCTTAATAATAACTATCGCACACAATTTAAAGTACCATTTCAAAAAATAAAATCACACAACTAGACATTAAATGCAAAAGATACATATTTTTGTTATTTTTTATTCTCGTAAAACAAGCTTAATTACTCTTAATCGCATACACGAATTTATATGCAAAATGCAAATATTTTGTATTTTATATTAATTTAAATAGAAATGCGCACACAAAAGATACAAATAATAAGAGAAAAATAACACAAAATCACGAAAATCACGCTCAACACAAAACTATTTTATTTTGCATTTTTGGGAGTAATTCTCATGTAGGGCAAAAATCACGTGCTCACAACAGCAGTACATTATTATTTTTTCTTTTTTTAATGGCATTTCAAAGCAATGAGCACCATTTAATTTGGTTTAGTGGTAAACGTGTGATCTGTAGATTAGGCGCATAATTCAAATTTGAATATTGTTTTGTTGCAAATAAAAAGCTTGGTATTTAAGCATAGAAGGATACACGGCACCTAAAGAAGAGCACCATGGGCACGCGTTCGTTATGAAAGACAGGGTTAGGTAAATCCAATTTTTATTAAGAGATTGTTATAAAATAATAAAAGAAGAAGAACAATATTGCAGAGAAATAGAGAGAGAGAATTCTTATTGAATTTTGGGATGATTTACAATGGGGTAAGACCCCTCTATTTATAGGAGAAATATGACTTAGTCACAAAGTAAAACTCTCCACAAGATAGACATTCACTTCAAATAGAATTATATTCTTAACACTCCCCCTTGAATGTCCACTCAATAAGTAATGTGCCTCATTTAAACGTTAACTAAAATAAAACTCAATGGGAAAAAAATCTAGAGAAGGAAAAAGAGTACACATATCTAATAATACGCCTTTTGGTTGCCTCGTTAAAAACCTTGCAAGGAAAACCCGGTGGGACAAAACCTTGTAAGGGAAAAAGAGTGCAACGCGCATTAACTCCCCCTGATGAGAGCATCAATTCACATCCTTAAGCCTTCGCATGCCAATCTTGTGCACTAGCTTCTTGAAGGTTGACGTCGACAAAGATTTTATATCAGTTTCAATATATTTTCATAATGACATAATATAGAGATCTCTTCATTCATATGTTCAGGTACCTGAATCTCTCATGAGATATTATGAAGTGTTATGGCATGTAATCTTCTAGATCACTTGCCTCCTTTATTATGATTATTTACTCATCTTCTTTATCAAGAAGTTTATTTGAAACCGATTGTCTATACGCTTTAAGCTTACCATAGACTTTGTCCTTCTATGACTTAATATGAGCATTTGCAATGAGAATATAGTTACTTTATTTGGGTAAGCAAATGCGTCTGGCATGCTTTGCAATAAATTGCACATGAATTATCCTTTTATGAACTTCAAGTTCATATTATTTTATTCAAGGATCTAGATGTATAAATGATAATTCATTCCATGTAACGTTTTCTCAATGGTTGTATCTTGTCTCCCCCTCATGTTAGAAAACTAATTTGTTTCCTCAACTGTGAGAACCCATCTTTGTGTGTTATGGTGTTAATAGATGGAATTATTTGGTTCCTGACCCTGAACCACTTGTGAGGGGAGAAAATAATATACTTTGATATATCAAACTGATATATATAAATTTTGTTCTCATAAGCAATAGTTTAGATATTAAGTGGAAGCACTCAATAAATCATTTTGCTAAACCAGCTGTGATGTAAACCAACTTATCAAGATGAACTTCTTGAATAGAAAATCTGGAAATTATGCTCTAAATTAAATTATTGAGCAAGTTACCTCGCACACACCGGCCAGGTTGCGGGTTAATAATAATTGCACATGTAACCATCTCATAGATGCATCTTATGTGGTATACATGACAGGTGAATGGGCCCATATTCACCTTTGATATTTCCAGCATTCATGGGATTCAATCCCAATTTTAGTTGGTATATTAATTAATAAGAACATGCACATAAAAGAATTCGTAAAGAACTTTCTAGTTCTTTAATATTTACCCATGTGAATTCTCTTTATTTTTGCACATCATACTTGAATTGACATGGCAAAACCAATTATGCCAACTGGATAAATTATCAATATTGATAAACATCAAATTTACATCATGATGTGTGCAATTATGAATAAACTCCAAGTTTATTATGATATGGGTTTTTATATCAATAAAATATCCACTTCATTGTGATATTCTTTTGTTTATGTAGTACAAATTGGAGATAAAGCGGGTAGCTTTTTACATACATATTATCCCGATACAAGTTGTAGTAATAGAAGATATTAAATCTTTCCTTTACTTATAGTCTCAATATAATCAACCGCTTTCGCGAATACTTTGGAAACTGAATATGTTTCTTTGAGACTTAGTATAACACAATACCTTGTTGGTAATCAATTATGTTTCTCCAAAATAGTGGTAATTGGCTCTTCCAGAGCTCTCAATTAATTGGTAGTACCACATAATCATCAACACCTATATGGTGGATATCTCTTTTAAAGAGAAACTTATACCATTATGGTCATGGCCAAAATTATATGAAAGATATGTTTCTTGCATTATTGTTGTCCTTTAATAATCACATTGCCAAAATATTTTGGCGTACAATAGGTACGTGACCAATGACTATTCATGCCATAATAATGATATTATTTTCTTATATCATCTCAAATCTCCTTTTAGAGGTGAGTGTGGTGTAATCACTACCACTAGCACATTTATATTCTTTTAAAAACGAATATATATATTCACACATCAGATATTTTCTCATTCACATCGTGAATGGACCATAGTCATCTGTATGTGCTTTATAAAATCTCATGTCAAATCGATGACAAATATTTTCACAAAGTGTGGGATTATTTTGAGAATCCTTATTGTTCTCATTACCACAAATGATGACGATTATAATTTCGTCTATTGCCACGTCCACATCCATTGATACCTTCACGGTAATAGTTTTGTCTTCTTTCAGACTTATCATATATTGCTATCACATTCTCCTAAGGGAATGAGAATGGAGAAAATTCAATAGGACGGGTTTTCACTTCTTGTGCGCATGATCATACATGACTTTGATCATGGCAAGACATAGAAATTTTACCACTTCATGTGGGTGTAATTTCTTAAAAACTCCATTAGAGTTATAATCAAACTTTGTTGTCTTTGCTTGTATATAAAATCAAATTATAGAATTTCAAGAATTTGAAAGAGAAAAGTAAAATACTTACCTTAAATCCAGAATTTTAATCATGAAGGAAGTTCATGAAACAATTGACAATCATTATGCTCAATCCCAAAGTTTCTACTCAATTGGTTAGAGTCTCGTGCTGATAACGTGTTATACAATAATAAAAGAAGAAGAACAATATTACAGAGAAATAGAGACAGAGAATTCTTATTGAATTTTGAGATGATTTACAATGGGGAAGACCCCTCTATTTATAGGAGAAATATGACTTAATCACAAAGTAAAACTCTCCACAAGATAGACATTCACTTCAAATAGAATTCTATTCTTAACAGAGATGATATAATCACTTCATTGGATCTATTACTTCTCATGTTGTCTTTTAAGAATCATTAATTAAATAATAATTTGACTAAATTACCATAATTTATTGTTTATCCTAATTTAATACTACTCTTCTGTCCATATTATATTAATTTCTCGCCACATTATTAGAGTAACGGTAAAGGTGAAAATAATAATCAGTTTTATCTTGATTTTTCAAATGACTACTACTATTTTGGACCAATCATTTTAGTAATCACAACAATTAAAATAGACGGGAGAGAGAGTAATATTTAGTGCTTTTGGCTAGATTTAAGAGCAGATGAGTTCTATATATCTTTTGAGCTTTTGCCCATACAGATTGTTGGGACACTTCTAAATATTTAGGAAAGAAAAAGCTGATAAAGTTCAAAAGATAAGCATGTGGCAGTGATAAAAGGTCTTTTAAAAGGATAAGGTACAAGCCATTGCGATATGTTTTTTTTAACACAAAATTATTTTCGAAAGAATTCTTTTTTAATATTTTATTGTAAACAATAATTTTTCTGACACACAATATTTTCTCTCGTAAATATTCAAACAATTTCTTAATAACTCATTCAAATACTCACAAAAAGACAAAATATAAAAATCTAAAAGAAAAAAAAAAGTTATCCAGTGACTATAGAGTATAGACGATTATACATATGATTATATATATATTTGCAAGATATTTCTAATTCTACTATATAAGAAATGCGAGTGAAATAGGTGATGCAGACAAGCTAGCTTCACCAATAATAGTTTTGCCCATGTTTATGCATCTTGTTACGTCAATTGCCATTATGTAATTTGGTAAATAAAAGAAACTTTTGAGGCATTCTCGGAGGCCTAATTATCAGGTCCATGTCTGCTTTAAAAGAACATCCATTTGCCCCCGTTATGGTACATTATTACATATATTACCATCACATATTGATGTAAATAGACGAAACTTTGAGGTAATCTACATTGAGCATGATGGGCCCACTAAATTCCTATTGCTTTGCTTATTAGACTCTTTATTTATTGCAATATTTTATTTTTCAGTTCTTACAAGTTATATTTTATAATTTTAATTCATGTAACCGTTGAATATTTATGTTCTTTGATAATATTATTTATTTGTTACTATATATTTTTTGTCAATCAAATTTTTTTTGGGGAAGAGAGGAGCTTTATATTTAGCTACATCGCAAGATGTATTATAAGATAATTAAAAATATAAAAATGGAATATCAAATTAAAATGGTAGAGAAAACTACAGCTAATAAGATCTAAAAAAATAATTAAATAATGCAACAATTTACTATCCTAATGTAAAGTAAAAGTTCTATACTTTCTAAATATATAATGTTTAAAAGTTTATAAGCAATTTTTTGTTTTAATATTTTTAGAAGTGTGTAAAAACAGTTTTTCTCTTATTTCTTATTTGATTTTAGAACAAGAACAAGGAGAATATTAACTATTATAACCAAGGCACAAATTATTTACATAAGGCTAATTCTTAAATGATATTGCACCATCTCAAATCAAAATTTTAAGTTAATTTTATTAATCATTACTTAAGTCATTCCCATTTAGAAAAAAAATACTATCTTCAATTTACTTTAAATTTTAGTGGTAAATTAATTATATTTTTATATATAAGAAAAGAGTAATTTGATTGAAAGTATCATGGGATCCAACTAGAACTCATGCTATTATTCTCCAAAACGTTAACATCTTTATCATTTGCATTTTATGATTATTTTCCTTGATTTAAAAAAGATATATCATTTTATTTAATATTACTAACTAATCAAATGTCAACGAAGAAAAATGCAATCTCCATGGTTATTCAGAAGGATGAAATAAATAGGGGCTATTTTTGGTTGATCATTAATGAGCTAATAATAATTGATACATGAAAATTTGATCAACGCACAACCCATTTTGGAACCTTATGTATCTTACTTTATGTATATTTAGTTGGATATAGCATTTTAAAATTGAAAAGCTATTTTAAGTTATGGGTGAATATAACCGAATAATGATTAATGAATTTCTTTAATTATGGTTGTCATCTACACTTTTGTTCGTGAAGTTCAGTCTTGTATGCGCTTGGAACAATTTCTATTACTAATCTATGCAATATATATTATATTTATTTTAACATTCAAAAGCTATTTGAAGTTATGGGTGAATATAACCGAATAAAGATTAATGAGTTTCTTTAATTGTGGATGTCATCTACACTTTTGTTCGTAAAGTTCAGTCTTGTATGCACTTGGAACAATTTCGTTTACTAATCTATGCAATATATATTATATTTATTTAATTATCAATCAACTTACATATCTTAAGCAGACAAATACTTGAGTATTTTATAAATTTTCCTTTAAATACTTGAAAAATTATTTTAAAATATTTAAACATGCCAACAACAATTTTAGATTTTTAATATTGGGCCCGTACGCAGCACGGGTTTTACCTCCTCTACCTCTAGTTTAAGCTACGAAAGAAAGACTATTTGGATTAGTTATTTATTAAAAAATGTAAAAGTGTGGACCAAACTCACCATGCAGGGACAGAGAGTTAGACTATTCAATTCTCACATACATAATTGATTCTTCATGACCTAGCTAATGAGAATTTTTTTTTTTTTATTGGGGTCTCATACAACTTATATTAGTTGTGTGGGACTCCTCTTTGTCTCACAAATTTATGGACCCAAATTATATATTTTTGGTCCCACGTGCACAAAACTGTGAGACAAAAAAGATATGGTCGCTACTATGTGAAAACAGAAATTAAAAAACTATTAGAAGAAATTAAAAAGCTGTAAATAATAAAAAATATTACGAGTCCATAATTTGCTTGTGCGTCCTTAAGGAATTTTAACCCCCTCACGCATTGTCAAAGTAATGGATTAAATCCTCCCAGGATGAAACGGAATAAACCTTCCTGCAACAGTGGCAATACAAACTGCAAGATACCAACAAACTCAAATAACGAAGCAAAGTCACACTTACGAATTTGAGAGAGAGAGATTGCGAAGAAGAATGCAGTATTTTTTAGAAGGAAAAAAGTTCTATAATTTTTTCAGTCTCAAAAAAATAAACCATGCCTCATAATTTATAGGCAATTATCAGAAGATATATGATGTCTGTTCAGGAGCAAAAACAACATTCAGCAAAGGCAACATGAATTTGAATTCCAGTTAATTCCGTTAATGAATTAATTGGCATTTAATTAATTATTAAATAATTAATTAAATAAATATTGTTCATAAAATAATCCAAAGCCGAAGCCGAAGCCGAACCGAGGGAGTGAGCGACGACGGCGCGATGGTTCATTATCTTCAACTCATTTTTAAGAGCTTTAAGAAGTGATCCTATATATATACACACAAATATAGTTTTCCCTCACCGATGAGGGACAAAGTTCATGATAAAAGCTCACTTGATTCAAATTTTTATTTTCCTCAATTTTATTTTTCACCATTTCCCAATTCACACTCTTAGACTTTAAAGCCCAATACTTAAGGTCTTTAAATCCCAATGGTTTAAAGTCCAACAATACCTCACATGAATGAGAACGGCTGTAACAAGAATGATCACATATGAAAGCTGTGTGATTTGTAAGTAAGAACTAATTGCATCTGGATAAGTAGGTTTCCCTTTGAACTTTCTGTAGAGAACATATATCGGATATACTCGGTCAATCGGTAGATTTGATATATTTGAAACTTCAAACTTTAGTGTATAGCTAGACAACCATATATCACACAACCAACCCTTAACTGTCTTTTGGTTCTCATTGTTGTGTTCGTTTCAGCCATGAACACCGCCTGGTTTCATAAGTGCATAGAGAATTAGCCTTACATAATTCTAATTGAAGCGGCTTCCACTTCACACTTACATAGGTTATTCCTAAATATGTAATCCTTTACATTGACACTATTTGATAAATACCACATCAAACTTTGGTAATCATTAATAAACGTGTAAAGTTCTATCCTTGTTACTGAACATTGTCTTCATTACAAGAAGGGAACAAAGATTTTACTTTGACAATTTTGAACCAGTCAATCACAACTTTGTTTGAGCTCCTTGAACCTAGATCTCGGAATATCCAAAATTCTAGGTAGAGTTACTGCCATGTTGACTTATCATAGGCCATAATCCCATTCCGTTAGATGATTTCTCAACTCCCTCTTTAGTTAAGCCTTTTGTAAACGGATCTGTCACATTATCCTTTGATCTTACATAATCAATATTGATAATTCCACTCGAAAGTAGTTTTCTAACAGTGTTATGTCTTCGTCGTATATGACGAGACTTTTCGTTATACAAAATGCTTCTGCTCGTCCGATTGCAGCCTCACTATCGCAATGTATGCACGTAGGAGCCAAAGGTTTTGGCCAGAACAGAATATCTTCTAAGAAATTTTGAATTCATTCAGCTTCTTCGGCGGCTTTATCCAAAGCTATAAACTCTGATTCCATTATAGAGCGAGCGATGCACGTCTATTTGGAAGACTCCCAAGATACGCTCCTCCACCAACAGTAAAACTATATCCACTTGTGGACTTTGTCTCTGTTGAGCCGGTTATCCAATTTGCATCACTATGTCCTTCGATAACCGCAGGATATTTATTGTATTGCAATGCGTAGTCTTGGGTATATTCAAATATCCAGAACTCGTGTCATTTCCACCCAGTGATGTTTGTTGGAATTACTTATGAATCGACTAAGTTTACTTATTGCACAAACGATATCAGGTCATGTATAGTTCATGATGTAAATTAAGCTTCCCAACAAAAGAGCATACTCCAATTGAGACGTTCTTTCACCTTTATTCTTTATAAGATGATGGTTTAAGTCAATTGGAGTTCTTGCACTTCTAAATTCCAAGTGTTTGAATTTTTCAAGTACCATTTTCACGTAAGGTGATTAAGACAAAGCTAGACCTGGAGGAGTCCTCTGGATTTTAATTCCTACAATTACATTAGCATCTCCTAAGTCTTTCATATCAAACTTACTAGCAAGCATACGCTTAGTAGCTTGAATGTCGGTGATATTTTTGCTCATTATTAGCATATCATCAACATATAAGCAAACAGTGACTATATGATTTGGAACGTTCTTAATGTAAACACATTTATAACATTCATTAATCTTAAAGCCATTTGACAATATTATTTGGTCAAATTTCGCATGCCATTGCTTGGGTGCTTGTTTTAATCCATAAAGAGACTTAACAAGTCGACACACCTTATTTTCTTTTCTCGGAACCACAAACACTTCAGGTTGGTTCATGTAAATTTCTTCCTCTAGATCACCATTTAAGAAGGTTGTTTTTACATCCATTTGATGGATTTGAAGACCATACAAGGGGGCTAACGTTATTAGCATCAGAATGGATGTAAATTCTTGTTACCGATGAGTATGTGTCAAAATAGTCAAGACTTTCTCGCTGTCTAAATCCTTTGACAACAAGTCTTTCCTTGTATTTTTTAATAGTACTATCACGACCACAATCCCGGTCGTGATGGCGCCCAACACAACTCTAGGCAAGCCCGACCATTTACACTCTCATCCCGAGCATGAAGCTCAAATCAATTACCTGAATATTATTATCAACAATAAAGCTACAGGAAATAATCACCCAAAGATCTAGGGTCACGAGTCTAGAGCCTCTAAACATGATCAGATACAATATCTAAACCAAATACTCAAGTCTAAATAATGTGTATACAAAGGAAAACGGGAATCAGAAGAGATGTCAGGTCCTGAAAACGCCAGCAGCTACCTCAGCAACTCGGATAAATACTGATAAAAGCTGGAGTGCTCATATATCCCTCCTGTGTACCTGAATCTGCACATAAAGGTGCAGGGAGTAGGGGTGAGTACTAAGTGCTCAGTGAGTAATAAATATATACAAGTAGCTGAAAGTAAGAAATCCACATAATACCACATAATGAAGCTAAACTACAGTCCGATACCTCATACGAACAAGCAACAACAGTACATTACCACTATTAGAGATAATTCACAGACAAAGATGCAATGCAAAGCACATAACTGCAACGGCATGTAGCCTTATCCATTTAACGTCGACGGCGCTCACTGGGGGTGTGTACAGACTCCGGAGGGGCTCCTACAGCCCAAGCACAATACCGCTGCAGCGTGCAGCCCGATCCTCATATCAACCGATGCGGCGTGCAGCCCGATCCATCCTCAGTCCACAACAAGCATATAAGTCACGCAACATCTCAATTTATTTATTTTCAGGTTTCAGTTTATTTATTATGAAAATACTTTAACCTTTATTAATTTTTGCAAAGCAGGTGACTTAGCATTTCAATACGGTGATTTCCAAACCAGGACTGAGATCAGTGATTAAGCAAGTATAGCTATCACATATATAACTATTCCCTAGGGATACTACAGGTCGGCACAAAGCCCCAAACACGGCTAACAGCCCACAATTATATCAAACACAGTGTTTTTCAACCACAATTATCATATCACACTCATTCGGGATGGACAAAGTCTTAATCCCCAGTCACAATCAGTCCCGCACCTGCCACGGGGTGCGAGCCACGCCCTACTAGCGTCACAATGTGCTAAGCCGGGGTTTCGAACCCTCAGGCTACCATATATAGAAACTACTCACCTCTAGCCAGTCGAAGGCTCGTCCGCGATGCCTTTTCCTTTTGAATTTTTTGCCTCGTGCGTATAATCTAGTCAATTCACAGCAATTACATCTATTACGGGTCAAAGAACCCAATCCAATTTATACAAAATACGCGATAATACACCAAGTTGGTAAAACCCGACCCTCGGCCCGCTGCTCGAAAAATTCCAAAATTAGTATCATCGCGATCCTCGTCTCGCCACGAGTCCGTACATATAAAATTTATCCAATTCCGATACCATTTGGTCCTTCAAATCTTTATTTTACTATTTTGAAAGATTCCAAAATTTTCTTCCCAAATTCCATCTCAAATCACAAATTAAAAGATGGATTCAATGATATATTCATGTAATCTAGCCAAATCTGAGTTAGAATCACTTACCCCGATGAATTTCTTGAAAAACCTTCAAAAAATCGTCAAAATCCCAGCTCCCACGGGTAAAATATCAAATAAAACCTAAAATCTCGTATTTATACATGTAACCCCAGATTTTCACCTGTGCTGACCGCACAAAAATGGCCGCGGTTCGCGCCCAGTCTCTGCGACCGCACAAAAATGGCCGCGGCCGTGCAGTTTGCTCTGCAGTGACAGGCGTTGGTAGTTTGCACATAACTGTCACTACATACGTCCAAATTATATGTACTTTAGCTTTCCGGAAACTAGACACGAAGAGCTACAACTTTTATTTTTGAATCACCTCAAAATTCCGTGTAGATAAAAAGATATGAGCTTCCGAAGTAGAACTAGTGACCTGCAGATCCTTCACCAACGCGGACCGTACAGAAATGACCGCGGTCCGCGCCCAGCCAGCGCGGCCGCGCCAAAAGGACCGCGGTCCGCTTTCCAATGACTGCTCCTTCCATTTTCTATGTTTCGGGATGTCCGTACTCACCCAAAATACACCTGAGGCCCCCGGGACCTCAATTAAAAGCACCAACAAGTTAGAAAACACATCACAGACTTAGTCGAGGCCTAAAATCACATCACATATCATCAAAATCACCAATTATGCATGGATTCAAGCCTAAGAACTTAAAAAATTTCCAAAACTAACATTCAATCCAAAACCCAACCAAATGACGTCCGAATGACCTGAAAATTTGCAGACATATCCAAAATCACATAACGAAGCTACAAAAATTGTCAGAATTCCATTCCGACTCCCGGATCAAAAACTCACCTACCGTTCGGATTTCGCCAAAATTCGACCTTAGCCAATTCAAGCCTAAAACTACACCGGACCTCCGAATTCGATTCCGATTGCTCTTCTAAGTCATAAGTGATCCCCCGAAACTGGTTGAATTATCAGATTTCCATTCTGAACTATCTAACTCATCGGTCAACATTCGGTTGACTTTTCCTACCTATTCTTCTCGTAAAGATATTTATGGCCTCATTTCTATTCTAATTCTCACCGATTTGCTTCTAACTCTCCAAACACATATAAATTAGCATATTGAAGTATTAAATGGAGAAAACGGGGTGATAACTCCCGTAACGATGGGCCGGGTAGTTACATTCTCCCCAACTTAAATAATCGCTCATCCTCGAGCGTACCCAGAGTTGTACTAGAAGCAACCTAATAGCTGAATGACCTTACCAAGCATATATGCGGGGTGGTACCACGTCACCCTATCCATCATAAGTCTGATAGCGCAATATAGCTGAACTTCCACAGTCCATCTGGAATATAGACCACATTGCACTTTCCGAAATCATATACCACATCTGGATCACACATCTATACTCGGAATACACCAGCACCAACTATAATAGTCCATACTCGCCACTTCGGGTGAGACCTTATAGTGTACCAAACAAACCAATCACTCGAGATGATGCCCTCTGATCACCACAATTTCCCACGATAACCCGTTACTACTGAAAAACCTTTCTCGTTAGCTAAAGTCTTATTCCAACACCTTCATGTATGTTGCCCACGGCAACCGAACACACAATATATCGAATCCATCTCTCAGGTCATCCATTCATGAATCCATTTCCCTTTTTGACTGGCATTACCATATATTTCGGAGCCAAAACCTCGATGTTTCCTTTCTAACCAGCTGAAATCACATATGCCCTCGCTCATTAATGGCTCCAACGATCATTCCGATTATGACACACCGCACTGGTTATATGACACCTCAACACCGACCTAAGCCACGACGAGCACAACACAAGCTCCAATAAGAAACGTTTGAACATACTCAATCATGATAACTAACTCAAACAAAAGAGTTGTAATTCAATTCCTCCGTATCATCATAACATAGAACTGAGATCCCGTCTCTCATTATAGAAATAGAGTACCTGAATTCTCCTCGAAAGGTCATAACATTATATGGCCTTGCCACAACTTATGATCCCATCCAAACACTATTACCCATGAAGCACCTCAAGTCATCTCATCATGCTCAAAACAGTCAGCCACGCACAGATTTAGGCCTGAACTCAAGCAATCAATCTCACCCACGGTGAAAAAATTAATGTACGCCATCAAATCTTGTGAGGACATAACCAATGCGCCATTCGCCGAGCGACATCCAACACTGACTTTCATCAGAGACTAAGAAGTATAGTACACAAGGTAACCTATAGAAAAACTATGTTACATATTACACGGTTGCGTTCAAAATGACATACCCGTGGCGGCGTGCCACCCGATCCAGATACCATACCTGTGGCGGCGTGCCACCCGATCCAAATAATCTGTGGCGGTGTGCCTCCCGATCCACGCGTAAATCTCGTGAAAGGAAATGCACACTGAGTCAAATTGCTCATTACGATAAGTATATATAGCCTAAAGCTCGGCCACAAGAGACGCATCCAACAAATTTCCTCAATACCGGAGCTGAATCAATAGTAGAAACCTCTGCACTAATATCTGCCACGAAAGCCCCACTGAAAAAGCAATACCTACCCGCCGTCTGCTGGTTTTGGGTACAACTACCCTGTTGTAGCATACTCTGATGCTCTCTGCTACGCAATTTGTGCCACTTTCCGATATAGTCCATATCACATTAGTCTAGACGACCTGACTTATGTAAACCAGTCTGAAATAAGGTATCATAACCCAGATTCATCATACCAAGCTAAGAGAGAGCCACTAGGGCTTCCAATTTCCGATGATCTCTAAACGGTGCCGATACACACGATATACAACCACTACATAGGTGGATTACGAGAACTTCTAGTCTCCATCACATATATAACATATGAATTACTATGCCTGATTCCACACTCCACTGTACAAATACATAACACACATCAAGCATCCATACATACCACAAAAGTCATCCAGAAATTTCCCTATGCCATCAACAACTCATTCATCACAGTCGATCCAACACGAAAATACCACCCTACCACTAGATATTATCAGTTTACAATACCTTGTCCCTTTTTGACCATATACCCTGCCAAATCACTAGAATAGCAGTACCATTTTTCCCTTTATCACTAGAAAGATTGATTCTTAGATAACCTGCAGCTGCCCGCGCTGGTCAATATTTTTTTTTTGACTTCCCGTATATTATGAACTGATCTCAAAGCCTTGAACATGCCATTACCAACTTTCTATAACACATCGCATATACCATACCACACTGAGATAACATAGAAACTTCTATAATTTTCCTACGCCACAAACATCGACGCACTCTACTAGTCAAGGACCTTCATGATCCCATATAGAAGAAAAGTCATTACACATTCCATGCCTCGCATACCGACAAGAATATACTCACTTTCAAACCACGGTAGAACACATCACAAACTCTTTCTCCCAATCCATTGCATAAGTTTAACTGTCAAGACTGAGTCCTTCTACCCACATCGAGCTACGCAACTGCCAGCACTCAAGAGCTTTATTGCACAATATCTGCAAGACTCATTACTTCGAACACACACCAGGAATTAATCGTATCCTTATCACACCGTTTCAATTTATCAACAAGTTGTTCCATTTACCCAATTTTCTTTCTAATTCATCTTTAATTTAATATTAGCCTTTATAGTAGCACTACAATATCTCAACTCATGTTACCACACGAGACTCATACACAAGACTACACGGTCTCAGGCTCACAGGCCACTGAATACTCTCTCAATATTTCCTAGAAGTACCACATTCTATAATGCTTTATTTTGAGGAACTTCCTGCGATTTTTGAATTCGTTATCATTACTCTCCAATATAGATACATAGAATCTCATCATTCACATATCATTACACAAGTCTTGATCCCTTCTAACGAAACCACCGTCTTTAGCCATATACACAATCTTAAGACACATTACCATTACAAGCAAAATCTTGAACACCGCAGGACTATTCTCGGGCGTCATTCACCCTTATTCAATTATCCTTCAACTGTCTTATTGGACAGAACCACTCGTGCCTTGTTAGAACTCTGGCACTGTAGAACATGATTACATACAGATGCATTTAGCTATATTTCTTTCATATACACCGAACATTCTTTATCAACAGCAGTTCAAACCATCCTATTATTTCTTCATATCTACGAAGCACCATAACTTTTATCAGAATTTCCCAACATACTTAGAGATAGAATCAACATAGCACACAACAGTGCAATCAATTAATCAATAACAACCTCCCCAACTTGGCTCGGAGCCATACATCAAAGCACTTTTAGCCGCTCATAGCATTCTTTACTCAAATGATGCCACAATGTTATGGTGAATTAAACTCAAGTCATTTACAAGCTTGACAAAGACTCGAATCATCAGAGACCTTAACCCATATGCAATTCTTGCATTTATACACACACCACAGTTAAGCCTACTCTCTTTAGGTGACAAAAATCTTTTCTAAGTCCCAAATTTTTCAAAAATTTCCGCAGAGTTTCCTTTGTAAATTGGCCTATCCACCTGCCAGAGAATTACCAAACCATTCTAATCCACAACTCAACAAGACATCACAATTCATTTCAACAACATTAAATCTATATACTATACGAATCATATTATCACAATTTATACCTGAACCTGCGCTACACCTGCTCGCATCATAACACATATCAAATACCCTTCAATTACACATCCGAATCCACCCACCTACTTTGCATCAATCTAGTATTTCAGTACAACACCTTCTACCAGGATATACGTATCATAATCACTTTAGTCTTCCTGAGGCTAAACTTGTTATACTACACGTAAGGCACTTTACCTTCCAACTAAGAGATATGATAAATATTCACCACACCCATAGCTTGGGGATACACAACATATTACAATAAGGATCTAACACCTGACAGCCCGTACATTTTTAAGCTACCATTTCCACAGTTAGGAACGATACCGATCACACAAAATTTTATAATACGAGTTTGTGAAATCAGCACTTTGGTGCATCATGTCATAGACAAAGATCTGGCCTCAAGTCCTCCCGACAGGCTCAACATGAACTCGTAGAGATTACATCTCGCCCCTCGACCAGGGAATCACAAGCCATCAAGAGAATTATATTACTGAGCGATTGATGCGTACAGAGACGTGTGGAAGGAATTTCCAAAATTATATCTCAAGCTGAATCAAGTACGCACGATAAGAATTCCAAAAAATGTGAAGTGTTTTCCTAAAAGGTTTGCAGCCCCCCGAGGATAAGTACAGGCGTCCCTATACCGATCCATGAGACTCTACCAACCAGCTCAAGACTCATGGGCCTAGTAACCTAGGCTCTGAAACCAACATGTCACGACCCCAATCCCGGTCGTGATGGCGCCCAACACAACCGCTAGGCAAGCCCGACCATTTACACTTTCATCCCGAGCATGAAGCTCAAATCAATTACCTGAATATTATTATCAACAATAAAGCTACACAGAATAATCACCCAAAGATCTAGGGTCACGAGTCTAGAGCCTCTAAAATGATCGGATACAATATCTAAACCAAATACTCAAGTCCGAATAATGTGTATACAAAGGAAAACTGGAATAAGAAGAGATGCCAGGTCCTGCGAACGCCAGCAGCTACCTCAGCAACTCGGATAAATTCTAATAAAAGCTGGAGTGCTCGTCTAACCTTCATTTGAACCTGAATCCGCACACAAAGGTGCAGGGAGTAGAGGTGAGTACTAAGTACTCAGTGAGTAAAAAGTATATATTAATAGCTGAAAGAAGGAAATCCAAAGAATACCACAGAGTAAAGCTAAACTAAAGTCTGATTCCTCCTACGAACTAGCAACAACAACAGTACATTACCACTATCAGAGATAATTCACAGACAAAGATGCACTGCAAAGCACATAACCGCTACGGCGTGTAGCCTGATCCTTTTAATGTCGACGATGCTCACTGGGGTGTGTAAAGACTCCGGGGGGGCTCCAACAGCCCAAGTGCAACACCACTGTGGCATGCAGCCCGATCCTCATATCAACCGCTGCGGCGTGCGGCCCGATCTATCCTCTGTCCACAACAAGGATATAAGACACACAACAACTCAATTTATTTATTTCCAGGTTCTAGTTTATTTATTATGAAAATACTTTAACCTTTATTAATTTTTGCAAAGCAGGTGACTTAGCATTTCAATACGGTGATTTCCAAACCAGGACTGAGATCAGTGATTAAGCAAGTATAGATATCACATATATAACTATCCATTAGGGATACTACAGGCCGACACAAGGCCCCAAACACGGCTGACAGCCCACAATTATATCAAACACAGTGTTTTTCAACCACAATTATCATATCATACTCATTCGGGATGGACTAAGTCTCAATCCCCAATCACAATCAGTCCCGCACCTGCCACGGGGTGCGAGCCACGCCCTACTAGCGTCACAATATGCTAAGCCGGGGTTTCGAACCCTCAGACTACCATATATACAAACTACTCACCTCTAGCCGGTCGAAGACTCGTCCGCGATGCCTTTTCCTTTTGAATTTTTCGCCTCATGCGTATAATCTAGTCAATTGACAGCAATTACATCAATTACGGGTCAAAGAACCCAATTCAATTTATACAAAATACGCGATAATACACCAAGTTGGTAAAACCCAACCCCGGGCCCGCTGCTCGACAAATTCCAAAATTAGTATCATCGCGATCCTCGTCTCGCCACGAGTCCGTTCATATAAAATTCATCCAATTCCGACATCATTTGGTCCTTCAAATCTTTATTTTACTATTTGAAAGATTCCAAAATTTTCTTCCAAAATTCCATCTCAAATCACAAATTAGAAGATGGATTCAATGATATATTCATGTAATCTAGCCAAATCTGACTTAGAATCACTTACCCCGATGAATTTCTTGAAAAACCTTCGAAAAATTATCAAAATCCGAGCTCCCACGGGTAAAATATCAAATAAAATCTAAAATCTCGTATTTATACATGTAATGTGCTGACCGCACAAAAATGGCTGCGGTCCGCGCCCAGTCTCTGCGGCCGCACAAAAATGGCTGCAGCCGCGCAGTTTGCTCTGCAGTGACAGGCTTTGATATTTTGTCCATAACTTACGCTACAGATGTCCAAATTATGAGTTCATTAGCTTTCCGGAAACTAGACATGAAGGGCTACAACTTTTATTTTTGAATCACCTCAACATTCCGTGTAGATAAAAATATATGAGCTTCCGAAGTAGGCAGATCCTTCAACTACGCGGACCGCACAAAAATGACCGCGGTCCGCGCCCAGCCAGCGCGGCCGCGCAAAAAGGACCACGGTCCGCGTCCCAATGACTGCCCCTTCCATTTTCTTAGTTCCGGGATGTCCGTACTTACCCAAAATACACCCGAGGCCCCTGTGACCTAAACTAAAAGCACCAACAAGTTAGAAAACACATCACAGACTTAGTCGAGGCCTGAAATCACATCACATATCATCAAAATCACTAATTATGCATGGATTCAAGCCTAAGAACTTATAAAATTTCCAAAACTAATATTCAATCCAAAACCCGACCAAACGACGTCCGAATGACCTGAATATTTCCAGACATATCCAAAATTACATAACGAAGCTACAGAAATTGTCAAAATTCCATTCCGACTCCCGTATCAAAATCTCACATACCGTTCGAATTTCGCCAAAATTCGACCTTAGCCAATTCAAGCCTAAAACTACACTGAACCTCCGAATTCGATTTCGATTGCTCTTCTAAGTGATATGTGATCCCCCGTGTCACGCCCCAAATCGAGGGACATGACCGGCGCCTGACCGGGTTGCCCCAGTCAAGCGGACCTGGGTGCCTTTCATTCCCACGCGTTAACCCTGTGTTGATTGTTTCTCATTAACCAAATATTTTACCAATAATGACCGATTTCATAATGCATAAACATAACCATGTGATTGATTCACTAACAAGTTCATAATTTATATTTACAACGCCCCATACATATACATAGGCCACAATCCCACAATTTACATGTCTATGGAGCCTCTAGGATACAAAAAGGGAAATACAATACTTGCCGGTAACAAGGCTCCGGCTATACCTTACAAAACCAAAATGAAATCTAAACCGAGTGGCATGAACCACACAAGGCCCCGAGGAAGAAAGGGGCTCACCAAAACGGGCAGTGGAAGGAGAAGGATACTACCGCCGATGAGCTGAAGTGCCTGCTACTGATCCACCTACAATCATAACACGAATGTAGTGTCCCCGGCAAAAAGGGACGTGAGTACACTTGAATTGTACTGGTATGTATGGACAAACTTTGTCCCAAGTAAACTCAAGCCATTAAATTACATCAACAATTAATTAAGCCACAGCCAACCATGTTTCCACATTTTCCTCATTTCAAATAATTCTCACACAAAGCACTTTCTACGATCAACCAATTTAACAATAACCAATCAATCACGTAAAGCACATGTAGTCAAACAAAGGGGCAATCAGTGCCCCACAGGTTGCAAACTCTCCTGTCGTCTCCTTTCACAATTTCACATTATTGATTTTTGTATCAATTTTCAATAGCGATTTCGATCGCTTTCCATCCTTATTGCCCCTGACCACCCTTATTACCTCGACCACCCTTATCACCCCAACCCACACCTTATTTCCCCACGTTGCAGCGCGCAACACGACCCCGCCTTACACTTGAAAACACAACAATTTCAAACAGCAGATAAGGTACTACACACAATTTCAACAAGTTCAAATAAGCAACTTACACATTGGTTCATGTTCTCAATTTCTTCTCAAGCCAATATCAAAACCAAATTACAAGTATTCCAAAATCGAAAATGCCCACATAATCATGTTCAACAATTTACCACAATTAAGGTGTTTCAGATTCCTTCCACAATAAGCCAAATATGCCATCACAATGGTTGTTCCCAACTCTTTACCAATCTCGATTACCTTTTTATCTTTCAATTCATATTTCATACCACACCACACGTAGTTCAACATCAATCAAATGCTCAACAAGGAAATCAAAGAATTACGTAAAATTTCTCAATTTGACACATGCCAAAACAATTCGCACACATTTGGGCGATTTTACAAGAATCAAAATTAGCCATACATACCTGGTGATGAGTTTTCTTCCGTTAACTTCCTACTTTATGCTTACCCACGCTATCTTACTCTTGCCAACCTTGTTCTTGAAGACTCTTACTTCTACTCACTTCTTTTTACTAAAAATCAAGTTCAATAATCATGCATGAGTGTAAAAATTCTATTTTTAAAAGCTATTATATGCAAACCTCTCTTTACCCAATTAAAACTGAAAATCAAAGAAAATAGTTAGGGTTTTTACCTTGAAAAGATTGGGGATGTTGAATCCTTGCCCTAAGATCCCTTGGAATTAAGATGGTTGGAACAATATTTGAAGATGAAAGATTTCTCTCTCTAAAAACCCTCTCTTCTCTCTCTAATTTTTGGTAAGATGATATGATAAAATGAAGAAGAAGTGTGTTATATTAAAGAAGAGATCGGGTCAAAATATTACAAAAATCGGGGCCGGGGTCAATTATGCGGTGCACTATGCGACCGCAGAATCAACATGCGGTCCGCATAGTGACCGCAGAATTGCCCCAAATTTTACACAGGTTCTGTTAAGGAATGCGGCCAGAATGCGGTCCGCATGCTTGATCCGCGGTCGCAAAGTGCACCGCAGATTTGACATGCGATCGCATATCGACCGCACTTTTGCACGATTTTTGGGAAACTCTCTGGAACGTTTTGCGGCAAGAATGCGGTCCGCATGTCAGGTTTGCGATCGCATTCTTGACCGCATATTGGACACTTTTCGGAAAAGTTAATTCTCTACATTTTTGAAACTTAAATCACTACCAAGGGTCCGAACCGCGGCGAGCAAGCTCGCCGCGAAGAATTCTACGCATTCCTAACACATTATTCGGACCATGACACCACAGCTACTAGGTTTTATGCACAAAATTTTTACGGGGCCTTACATCCTCCCCCCTTAAGATCATTCGTCCTCGAATGAGGACTTTGAAAATAAATGAGTTGGTTTTGAAAGACATGATATGCAACCATCAAAATTTTGACTAACTCTTATATTTTATAAAAATTTCGCCAGAGTTTCCTTTGTATTATGGACATATCCACCTGTCAGAGGGCCCCCGAAACACATTACCAAACAACAATATACAAGTACAACACTTTCCACAACTGGTATACACTTTCTTACCTCAACGAATGCACATATTCTATCACATTGTTACAATTGCACATAAACTAGTCACTTCAATGAATTCTTACCTTATTTAGCCATTTTAACACTCCATGTACACTTAACAAACCATTACCAATCTACACTTACTATTAGTTGTTTATTAAACACGTAAATCTTTATAAGGCTTTCATTTGTCAAGAACGGTTCAAGTGACCCAAGGTAACAACACATTTAACTCATTACAAAATGAAGGAGACTTTACTAATACTAAGAGGGAAACAACTTAGACAAGATGACAGTTACTAGGAGTAGGAGGGTCACCTAATTTCTTCTAGGCTTGATCGAACAAATGGGGGTACTTTTCCTTCATCTCTTTTTCCGCTTCCCACGTGGCCTCCTCAACTTGTTGACTTCGCCACAATACTTTAACAGAGGCAACTTCCTTATTTCTCAACTTACGGACTTGCCTATCAAGAATGGCAACTGGAACTTCTTCATATGACAAATCTTCATTAACCTCTATAGCTTTGACTGGCATGATGGTGGATGGATCTCCAATCACTTTCTTCAACATGGACACATGGAATACCGGTGCACTGATGACATCTCGGGAGGCAACTCTAGCCTATAAGCAACTTGACCAATCCTTTGAATGATCCGATATGGCCCGACATACCTAGGACTCAATTTCCCTTTCTTTCCAAATCGCATGACTCCTTTCATAGGAGATACCCTCAAGAACACCCAATCATCGACTTGAAACTCCAAATCCCTTCGGCGAACGTCCGCATAGGATTTTTGACGACTCTGTGCTGTTTTCATTCTCTGCTGAATAACCTTGACCTTTTCCATAGCTTCGTACACCAAATCTGGACCTAGCAATTCTGCTTCACCTACCTCAAACCACCCGATTGGCGACCTACATCTTCTCCCATACAATGCCTCAAATGGGGCCATCTGAATGCTAGCATGATAGCTATTATTGTAAGCAAATTCTATCAGTGGCAAGTGTTCATCCCAATTACCTTTAAAATCTAAGACACAAGCCCGTAACATATCTTCAAGCGTCCGAATGGTCCGCTCGGCCTTGCCGTCGGTCTGCGGATGGAAAGCTGTGCTGAGATTCACCTGAGTTCCCAAACCTTGCTGAAACTTCTTCCAAAAGTTAGCTGTGAACTGAGCCCCGCGATCTGAGATGATAGAAAGTGGAGTGCCGTGAAGCCTTACTATCTCCTTGATGTACAATCTTGCATATTGCTCCGCAGTATCAGTGGACTTGACAGGCAGGAAGTGAGCTGATTTGGTGAGTCGATCTACTATCACCCATATTGAATCGAACTTACGCTGAGTGCGAGGTAACCCCACCACGAAATCCATATTGATCATCTCCCACTTCCACCTTGGTATTTCTATAAGCTGAGTTAATCCACCAGGCCGTTGATGCTCGGCCTTCACTTGTTGACAGTTCGGACATTTAGCTACAAAGCCTGCCACACATCCCTTTTCATACCGTTCCACCAATAAATCTCCTTGAGATCGTGATACATTTTCGTTGAACCAGGGTGCACAGAATACCTGGAAGTATGGGCCTCTGCCATCACTCTTTCCCGAAGCTCGTCCACATCCGGAACACATAGCCTATCTTGACACCGCAATACAACATCTTCGCTGCTGAGTACAAATGCTGAGGTCTTGTCATTCATGACTGCTTCCTTCACCCGAACCAATGCTGGATCCATGAACTGTTTTTCCTTGATTTCCGCGACCAACGATGATTCTTCTCCATTATGCACCAAGATATCCCCCTCGTCTGACGCCGAAATACGAACCCCCAAGCTGGCTAATTGGTAGACCTCTCGAGCCAGGGGTCTCTGATCCACACCCAAATGAGCCAAACTACCCATGGATTTCCGACTAAGAGCGTCGGCTACCACATTTGCCTTCCCTGGATGGTACAATATGTCCATATCATAGTCCTTGAGTAGTTCTAACCACCGCCGCTGTCTCAGATTCAGCTCTTTCTGCTTGAACAAATACTGGAGGCTCTTGTGGTCCGAAAACACATCTACATGAACCCCATAAAGATAGTGTCGCCATATTTTCAAGGCAAACACAACAGCTGCAAGTTCCAAATCATGCGTCGGATAATTCTTCTCATGGTTCTTGAGTTGTCTGGAAGCATAAGCTATAACCTTTCCGTGCTGCATCAATACACATCCCAAACCGACTCTGGAGGCATCATAATAGACTACAAATCCCTCTGTGCCTTCTGGCAAGGCCAATACTGGTGCCGAGGTCAATCTTGACTTCAGTTCTTGGAAACTTTTCTCACATGCTTCGGACCACTGGAACTTAACTGCTTTCTGCGTCAATTTAGTCAATGGGGAGGCGAGGGTTGAGAATCCCTCTACAAACCTCCGATAGTACCCCGCCAGACCCAAAAAGCTGCGAATCTCTGTCGGGGTCGTGGGTCTAGGCCAATCTTTCACTGCCGCAATCTTCTGAGGATCCACCATAATTCCCTCACCGGAAATAACATGCCCTAGAAAAGCTACGGACTCCAACCAAAACTCACATTTTGAGAACTTGGCATATAATTGATGCTGAAGAAGGGTCTGCAATGCTGCTCTGAGGTGAATGGCATGATCTTCTCTGTTCCGAGAGTAGATGAGGATATCGTCAATGAATACAATCACAAAGGAATCTAGGAATGGCTTGAAAACCCGATTCATAAGGTCCATGAAAGCTGTCGGGGCATTGGTTAGCCCAAAAGACATGACCAAAAACTCGAAGTGACCATAACGAGTTCCGAAGGCGGTCTTAGGAATATCCTGCTCCCTGATTTTCAACTGGTGGTACCCAGACCGTAAATCAATCTTTGAGAAGAACTTCGCTCCCTGCAATTGGTCAAACGGATCATCCACTCGAGGCAAAGGATATTTATTCTTGATGGTGACTTTGTTGAGCTGCCGATAATCAATACACATTCGAAGTGACCCATCCTTCTTTCTGACAAAGAGAACCGGAGCACCCCACGGCGACACACTCGGTCGTATGAACCCTTTCTCTAATAAATCCCTCAGCTGCTCCTTTAACTCCCTTAACTCTGCTGGCGCCATTCTGTAAGGTGGAATGGATATTGGCTGAGTATCTGGCAATACATCAATTCCGAAATCAATCTCCCTATCCGGCGGGATGCCTGGAAGCTCATCTGGAAACACTTCAGGAAATTCATTCACAATTGGCACGGACTCGAGGGTAGGCACCTCCGAGGTGGTGTCCGTTACCCGAACCAGGTGATAGATACACCCTTTCTTAATCATCTTCGAAGCCTTAAGGTAGGAAATAAACCTACCCCTTGGCACTACACCATTTCCTCTCCATTCAATAATTGGCTCGTTAGGGAACTCGAGCCTCATAACTCTCGTCCGACAGTCAAGCTTGGCAAAGCACGAATAGAGCCAATCCATCCCCATAATTACATCAAAATCTACCATCCCAAGCTCAATAAGATCAGCTGTGGTATCACGACCACCCACCGTAACAACACAATTTCTATAGACTCGTGAGGCCGTAATAGAATCACCAATAGGAGTCGACACAGAGAACGGCTCATGAAGCTGTTCGGGTTCTATCCCAAAGCTTGAAGCAATGAATGGAGTAACATAAGACAAGGAGGACCCCGGATCAATAAGGGCATAGCAATCAATAGTTTGAACAGACAGGATACCTGTAACAACATCTGGAGAAGCCTCGGCATTCTGGCGGTCACTCAATGCATAGAATCGGCTAGGTCCACCCCTACCCCGAGCTCCACCCCTAGCTGCACCACGCCCTGCTGCTGCTGGAGTACGCGCTGATGATGTAGCAGCTGAAGAACCGGATGACTGAGCAGATCCCCTACCTATACCCTGACGGGGTGCACGGCAGTCTCGCTGAATGTGACCTCTCACCCCGCACCCGAAGCACACTGGAAGGTCAAGGTAGCAAGTCTCTGTATGAAATCTTCCACACTTGGGGCATGTAGGTCTCCCATGCTGCTGGGATCTCACCCCAGGATGACCGGACTGACGAGACCTCCTGCTGTCTGAACCAGGTCTCGAGTAACTGCCCTGCTGATGACTGTGCACGGATGGCGGTGCACTCGCGGAGGACCGAGCATATGACTGGGATGGCCCTGATGACCCCTTCCCTGGAAGTGATCTCCCTGAACGACCCATTGACCGGGCCCTGCTGCTACTTTCTCTTTCTGCACGAATCTTCAATTTCCTAGCCTCTGTGGCCTGAGCAAACCCCACAATCCTCCCATAGTTCATGTCTGAGTGCAAAGCTGCTGTGGCGGCCTCATTCACCACCAAAGGGCTAAGGCCCTGAACAAACCGTCGAACCCGAGCATCCATGGTCGACACTAAATGAGGAGCATACTTGGACAACCTTACGAACTCCATGTGATACTCCCAAACACTCATACTGCCCTGCTTGAGGACCTCGAACTCCGTGGCGCGGGCCGCCATCACCTCGGCAGGCAAGAAGTGGTCCATAAATGCATCTACGAACTCATCCCATCTGGCCGGAGGGCTCCCTTCCTCACGGGAATCCTCCCACATTTCGAACCATGAACGTGCCGCTCCCTTCGGCCTGTAAGAGGCCAACTCTACCCCCTCTATATCTGTAGCCTTCATCACTCTGAGGGTCTTGTATATCTCATCAAGGAATTCCTGTGGGTCAGCCTCTGGATCGGTGCCTGAAAATTCTGGAGGGGCCAATCGCAAGAATTGATGGACTCTGGAGCCAAAGGAATCTCCCTGTCCGCTGGAGGATGCAGGGGCATCATGGGATCTCTGGGCCCGGGCGGCCACTAACTGTGTTAACATATGAATGGCTCCCCTAAGATCTTCATTAGAGATACCAAAGCCCGAAGCAGGAACTGTATCTGAGTCAGGGGAACACCGGCAGGAGGAATGGTGGCATCCTCTGCCGCGGCTGGAATAGGGACACTTGGGTTTTGAACAGATGGGCCAGGCAAATTCGGGACCGGTGGGTCATTCTCTCCCACGGCATCGGGTACATGATTAACAGCTGCACTTGGGCCGGCATTGGCCCTAAGGCCGAGTCTAGCCTTCTTCTTAGGTGCCATATTCTGAAAATTTGGGAACAAGGCGCGAATTAGACACAGATATCTCCACATTGCACTTTACCGCACGATATAGATTAACAAAGAAGTAGGTAAATTCCTAAATGCTCGTGTAGCCCCCTACTTATATGATGTGGTCAACAACACACCTATAAGAAGGGCACTACTAGACACGGCTCCGAGACATCCTAGGACACTTTAAAAAAAACTATAGGCTCTGATACCAAGTTTGTCACGCCCCAAATTGAGGGACATGACCGGCGCCTGACCGGGTTGCCCCAGTCAAGCGGACCTGGGTGCCTTTTATTCCCACGCGTAACCCCTGTGTTGATTGTTTCTCATTAACCAAATATTTTACCAATAATGACTGATTTCATAATGCATAAACATAACCATGTGATTGATTCACTAACAAGTTCATAATTTATATTTACAACGCCCCATACATATACATAGGCCACAATCCCACAGTTTACATGTCTATGAAGCCTCTAGGATACAAAAAGGGAAATACAATACTTGCCGGTAACAAGGCTCCGGCTATACCTTACAAAACCAAAATGAAATATAAACCGAGTGGCATGAACCACACAAGGCCCCGAGGAAGAAAGGGGCTCACCAAAACGGGCAGTGGAAGGAGAAGGATACTACTGCCGATGAGCTGAAGTGCTTGCTACTGATCCACCTACAATCATGACACGAATGTAGCGCCCCCGGCAAAAGGGACGTCAGTACACTTGAATTGTACTGGTATGTATGGACAAACTTTGTCCCAAGTAAACTCAAGCCATTAAATTACATCAACAATTAATTAAGCCAACCAACCATGTTTTCACATTTTCCTCATTTCAAATAATTCTCACACAAAGCACTTTCTACGATCAACCAATTTAACAATAACCAATCAATCACGTAAAGCACAAGTAGTCAAACAAAGGGCAATCAGTGCCCCACAGGTTGCAAACTCTCCTGTTGTCTCCTTTCACAATTTCACATTATTGATTTTTGTATCAATTTTCAATAGCGATTTCGATCGCTTTCCATCCTTATTGCCCCTGACCACCCTTATTACCTCGGCCACCCTTATCACCCCAACCCACACCTTATTTCCCCACGTTGCGGCGCGCAACACGACCCCGCCTTACAGTTGAAAACACAACAATTTCAAAAAGCAGATAAGGTACTACACACAATTTCAACAAGTTCAAATAAGCAACTTACACATTGGTTCATGTTCTCAATTTCTTCTCAAGCCAATATCAAAACCAAATTACAAGTATTCCAAAATCGAAAATGCCCACATAATCATGTTCAACAATTTACCACAATTAAGGTGTTTCAGATTCCTTCCATAATAAGCCAAATATGCCATCACAATGGTTGTTGCCAACTCTTTACCAATCTCGATTACCTTTTTATCTTTCAATTCATATTTCATACCACACCACACGTAGTTCAACATCAATCAAATGCTCAACAAGGAAATCAAAGAATTACGTAAAATTTCTCAATTTGACACATGCCAAAACAATTTGCACACATTTGGGCGATTTTACAAGAATCAAAATTAGCCATACATACCTGGTGATGAGTTTTCTTCCGTTAACTTCCTACTTTATGCTTACCCACGCTATCTTACTCTTGCCAACCTTGTTCTTGAAGACTCTTACTTCTACTCACTTCTTTTTACTAAAAATCAAGTTCAATAATCATGCATGAGTGTAAAAATTCTATTTTTGAAAGCTATTATATGCAAACCTCTCTTTACCCAATTAAAACTGAAAATCAAAGAATATAGTTAGGGTTTTTACCTTGAAAAGATTGGGGATGTTGAATCCTTGCCCTAAGATCCCTTGGAATTAAGATGGTTGGAACAATCTTTGAAGATGAAAGATTTCTCTCTCTAAAAACCCTCTCTTCTCTCTCTAATTTTTGGTAAGATGATATGATAAAATGAAGAAGAAGTGTGTTATATTAAAGAAGAGATCGAGTCAAAATATTACAAAAATCTGGGCTGGGGTCAATTATGCGGTGCACTATGCGACCGCAGAATCAACATGCGGTCCGCATAGTGACCGCAGAATTGCCCCAAATTTTACACAGGTTCTGTTAAGGAATGCGGCCAGAATGCGGTTCGCATGCTTGATCTGCGGTCACAAAGTGCACCGCAGATTTGACATGCGATCGCATATCGACCGCACTTTTGACACGATTTTTGGGAAACTCTCCGGAACGTTTTGCGGCAAGAATGCGGTCCGCATGTCAGGTTTGCGATCGCATTCTTGACCGCATATTGGACACTTTTCGGAAAAATTAATTCTCTACATTTTTGAAACTTAAATCACTACCAAGGGTCCGAACCGCGGCGAGCTTGCGAGCCGCGAAGAATTCTACGCATTCCTAACACATTATTCGGACCATGACACCACAGCTACTAGGTTTTATGCACAAAATTTTTACGGGGCCTTACACCCCGAAACTGGTCGAATCATCAGATTTCCATTCTGTGCTGTCTAGCTCATTGGTCAACATTCGGTTGACTTTTCCTACTTATTCTTCTCGAGAGACTTATGGACTCATTTTTATTCTAATTCTCACTGATTTGATTCTAACTCTCCAAACACATATAAATTAGCATATTGAAGTATTAAATGGAAAAAAACGGGGCGATAACTCCCGTAACGACAGGCCGGGTCGTTACAAGTACCATCGTCTTTCATTTTCTTCTTGAAAATCCATTTAAAACCCAATGTTTTGTTACCTTGAGGAAGATCAACCAATTTCCAGGTATAGTTGCTCAATATGGATTCTATTTAACTATTGACATCTTCTTTCCAATATTGTGATTCTGAGATAGACATTACTTCCTTGAAGGTACGAGCCTCATTTTCTAGCAGGAAAGTCAGAAAATCTGGACCGAATGAAGTAGATGTCCGTTGATGTTTACTTCTTCTCAGATTTTCCTCATTAGGCATACCATCTATTATTTCCTCCAGATGTCGTTTTGACTTTTGGTAGGTCAATTCACTTTACTTTTTATACGGATAAATAGTTTCAAAAAAATCAGCATTATTTGATTCTATTATCGTGTTAACGCGAATCTCAGGATTTTCTGATTTATGACCCATAAAATGATATGCCTTGCTATTGGTTAAATATCCAATAAATACACTATCAACCATATTTGGACCTATCTTAACCCTTTTAGATTGAAAAACTTGTACCTTAGCTAGATATCCCCACACTTTGAAGTATTTTAATCTAGGCTTCCTTCCTTTCCATTTTTCATAAGGAATGAATTTTGTTTTACTATGAGGTACACGGTTGATTATTCGGTTAGTTGTAAGTATAGCTTCCCCCCACAAGTTCTGTGGTAAATCAGAACTTATCAACAACGTATTCATCATCTCTTTCAAAGTTCGATTCTTTCTCTTCACAATTCCATTAGACTGTGGTGACTAAGGGGCAGTTTTTTGGTGAATAATGTCATTTTTCAAATATATTTCTTCAAAAGGAGATTCATATTCGCCACTCCTATCACTTCTTATCATTTTGATTTTTTTTTAATTGTGTTTCAACCTCACTCTTGTATCACCGGAAAGCATCAATTGTTTCATATTTACTATTAAGTAAATAAACATAGCAATATCTCGTGCTATCGTCAATAAAAGTAATAAAATACTTTTTCCCACTACGAGATGGTGTTGACTTCATGTTGCAAATATCTGTTTGAATTAAGTCTAAAGGAAAAGGACTTGAATTCCTTTCAACAGACTTATAAGGATGCTTAACATACTTTGATTCCACATATATCCGACATTTGGCATTAATTCATTAAAATTTTGGCAATACTTCTAAATTTATCATTTATCGCAATGTTTTGAAGTTGATGTGACCTAAGCGTGCATGCCAAAAAGTGTTTGATGCAAGTAAGTAAGAAGAAGCATTAACTTTATTGATAGGAACTGCTATTACATTTAGCTTAAAAAGGTTCTCATTTAGATAACCTTTTCCTACATACACATCATTCGTACTTACTACAACACTATTAGAAACAAAAATATATTTGAATCCGTTCTTGACATGAAGTGAGGTAGACACAAGATTCTTGCGAATTTCTGGAACATGGATAACTTTGTTTAGAGTCACAATTTTTCCCGACGTCATCTTCAACGCAATCTTGCCAACTCCTTCAATTTTAGTTGTAGACGAATTTCCCATGAAAGTTGTATCGTCGGGTCCTACGGGGACATAGGAAGAAAATAACTCCTTTTTAGAACAAACATGGCGGGTGGCTCCAGAATAAATCCACCATTCTTTAGAATTTCCTACCAAGTTGCATTCAGACAACATGACACACAAGTCCTCTAGTTCTTCAGCATTTTCAACTATGTTAGTTTGCTTTTTCTACTTCTTATCATTCTTTGGTGCACAACAATCCATGACCTTATGTCCAGATTTTCCACAGTTGTGGCAATTGCCCTTGAACTTTTTCTTGCTTGGGGTAATTCTTTGGTCCAGAAGCCTTCTTTCTCTTCTTGTTTTATGGAACCTCCTCAACAATGTTAACCCAAATTATTGTCGAGTTTCCACGTGACTTCTTTTCATCATTTTTGTTGTTTTCTTCTATCCTCAAACGAACAATCAAGTCTTCAAGTGTCATCTCTTCCGCTTGTGTTTTAGATAATTCTTAAAGTCCTTCCACAATGGAGGTAGTTTCTCAATGAAATTATTGATTCGGGTCATACCTTCGGCAAGAAGGTCATGTACAATGACTTGTAATTCTTGGACTTGAGTTATGACCGACGTAACTTCAATCATCTTGAAATCCAGAAACCTTGCAGCCACGAACTTCTTAAGTCCGATATCCTCAATCTTGTATTTTTCTCAAGCGCATTCCATAACGCTTTTGAAGTTTTCATGACACTATAGACATTGTACATGTTATATTCCAAACAACTCAAAATGTAATTTTTGCACAAGAAATCGGAATGTTTCCATGCTTTGGTTACAACAAATCGTTCATCATCCAGAGTGTCTTCAGCCAGGACAGGAGGATCCTCCTTGATGAATCGCTACAAACTCAACGTAGTAAGATAGAAGAGCATCTTCATTTGCCAACATTTAAAGTCGATATCAGAAAACTTTTCGGGTTTTTCTGCTGGTGCCATAGCATGAGCAGGAGTTGAACGGCTTGACGAGACAACAACATTCGTAATAGTAGCACCCGTTCCCGTAACATTTCCATTAGTTTGATTTTCACTCGTCATGTTTCTCTAGAATTAGATACAAAAAAAAACTTTGTTAAATCAGTAAAGTTTTGATATCTTCAAACTGAATACCAAACCAAACATACAACACGTAACAATGGTGAAGTTTTTATATACTTCAAACTCATACGTTTATTATTCTGGTAAAGTTCTGATATACTTTAAACCAGACAAAATAATTATCGATCTATCATTTGATAAATCCAAATCCGATGCCGAAGCCAAAGTTGGAGCCGAAGCCGAAACCGAAGCCGAGCTGAGCGAGCGGATATCTTCAAAATGAATACTAAACTAAGCATACAACACGTAACAATGGTGAAGTTTTTACATACTTCAAACCCGTACATTTATTATTCCGGTAAAGTTTTGATAACCTTTAAATCGGATAAAATAATTATCGATCATTTGACAAAGACGAAACCGAAGCCAAGCCGAGCGAGCGAGCGACGACAGCGCGAGGGTTCATTCTCTTCAACTCTTTTTAAGAGATCTAAGAAGTGATTGTATATATATACACACAAATGTAGTTGTCCACCACCAATGAGGGACAAAGTTCATGACAAAATCTCACTTGATTCAAATTTTAATTTTCCTCCATTTTATTTCTCACCATTTTTCAATTCACACTCTTAGACTTTAAAGTCATATGCTTAAAGTCTTAAAAGCCCAATGCTTTAAAGTCCAATCAAAGATACCTCATACATCTAATTTAAGTTGTATGCGACACAAAATAAAAAATTTCTAGCTAATTGTATACCATATATGATTTTTATTTGTTTTATTTCTCGGATCAACATCAATATCATTAATTGTCACGACCCGGAATTTCCCCCAACATCGGGATCGTGATGGCGCCTACTCGTGGTAGCTAGGCAAGCCACCGTATTCATACTATCCTGTTTTTAACACAATTTTAATTAAATAAATGCGGAATACTTTATCGAAATGGATATAACAAATCACAAAGTGAAAATTATACTGAAATCCTCTACCCAAGACGTGGAGTCACCAACTCACAAACTACTATGGAATACTACACATAAAAGTTTGAAGGAAATATAACATAATACTGTTTGTCTCGGAACAACGAGACTACAGCTATTAACATAAATAGAGAAAGAGACGCCGGGCCTGCGGACGTCTGCAAGCTACCTCGGTCTCAAATGTGATCAACTCCCACGCAATCTATTTATTGCTGCTGCTGCTCCTGATCGTAACCTGGACCTGTGCAAAAACGCACAGAAGTGTAGCATCAGCACAACCGACCCCATGTGCTGGTAAGTGCCTGGCCTATCCCGGCGAAGTAGTGACAAGCCTAGGACCAGACACCCACATAAACCTGTGCAATTCAATATATATATGTGTACCACAAAATAACAAGAAATAATCAAGTATTAACACAATAAGGAATATCTTAAAGAATTCAACAATTAACCACGGTTAATAATTTCACAAGGAAAAACAAAGTGTAATGTAAACACAAGTAATATCAATTGAAGAAATAGCAGAGCAGTTGCACGGCATCACCCTTCGTGCTTTTACTCTCATCCTCACATCCATAGTACGGCATGATCCTTCGTACATGGTTCAATAATAGGGCACGGCATGATCCTTCGTGCATAATCAATAAATAAACATGGCACGGCATTAACCTTCGTGCATAAATAAATAAACATGGCACGGCATCACCCTTCGTGCATTATCACTCTTCCTCACCCAAATAACAATCAAATAAGTTCACAAGGAAAACAAGGTATAATGGAAACACAAGTAATATCAAGTCAAGGAATGGCAAATAGTTGCACGGCATCACCCAAATAAAATATAATGGAAAAACAAGTAATATCAAGTCAAGGAATAGCAAGCAATTGCACGGCATCACCCTTCGTGCTTTTACTCTCATCCTCACCAAATAAACAAATAAAGTACACGGCATCACCCTTCGTGCTTTTACTCTCATCCTCACATCCATAGTACGGCATGATCCTTCGTACATGGTTCAATAACGGGGCACGGCATGATCCTTCGTGCATAATCAATAAATAAACATGGCACGGCATTAACCTTCGTGCATAAATAAATAAACATGGCACGGCATCACCCTTCGTGCATTATCACTCTTCCTCACCCAAATAACAATCACAGTTAATGGCAAAGAAGGAAATAGTAATTCATAAACCGTCCCATCAAGGGCAATCAATGTTTATCTTCACAACAAGTCCCAACAAGGGAGGACAATAACAATTCATCTGTAATATATCTCAAAATAATTATTTTCCAACGACTCGCGGTCATACTAGACGCCAGTGTATGGATGCTCGTCACCACAGCCCATACACCGCACTCGATCACATAACACATAACACATAGTCCTATTCCCTCAAGCTAGGATAGATCAAACACTTACCTCGAATGCTTATAAACAATCCAATCCGTGGAAATGTCTTTTCTTTCAATTTGGCTCCAATCCAACCGTATCTATACACAATTGATTTAATATCATCAATTCTACTCCACAAACTAATTCTTAATACCAAATAACATTTTTACAACATTCTGCCATGAATAGTAAATTTCAACCCCGGGCCCACATGGTCGGAATTCGGGGTTAGGCCCAAAATCCGGTTACCCATCCCCCCACGAGTTCATGTATATAATTTGTTTCAAAATCGGACCTCAATTCGAGGTCCAATTCCCCAATTTATGAAAACCCTATTTTCTAACAAAAACAAGAATTTTACCATGAAAACATTTGATTTCTAATGAAAAACATGTTTAATGATGTTAGGAATTGAAAGAATTAAGTAAAAAGTGACTTACAATCGTTTTGATGAAGAAGAAATCCTTGAAGAGTCGCAAATGGGTGTTTTGGTTTTGTGAAAAATGAAGAAATGACCGAAATTCGTGTTTTTCAGGTCTCTGTGTTCGCATTTGCGAACATGGGTTCGCAATTGCGAACCCCGACCAATTTCTGGAGTTTGAAAAATAAGCTAAGGGTGGAAAGTTCGTATTTGCGAACATTTGTTCGCATTTGCGAACAGTTCGCATTTGCGAACTAATGTTCGCATTTGCGAACACATGCTGTACAAGACATTGTTCGCATTTGCGAACAAAGGTTCGCATTTGCGAACCAAGGCAGTCACTGGGACGTTCGCATTTGCGAACAATGGTTCGCATTTGCGAACCAAGGCAGCACTGGGGACCTTCGCAAATGCGAACAATTGTTCGCATTTGCGAACAAGGCTGGCTTCGCATTTGCGATCAATTGTTCGCATTTGCGAGCCTTGCCTTACATTGTCCCCTTCGCAATTGCGAGAAATTCTTCGCAATTGCGAAGCCAACAGCTGGGTGAAAAAAACCAGCAGTTCAAAATTCAGATTTTCATCCAACGGCCTATCAAATCTTTACCCGAGCCCCCCGGGCTCCAAACCAAACATGTACACAACCTCAAAAACACATTATGGACTTGTTCGTGCGATCATATCGCCAATGTCACTTCGTTTTAATCAAATCGAGCCTCAAACTCATGATTTTCATACTTTTGATTTTCAAAACTTCTTAACTTGGAACTCGAGGTCCAAAACATCTCAAACGACATCCAAATGTCACCAAACTTTACAGAAATCACATATATAATATTTAAGACTTGTACCGGGCATCGGAACCAAAATACGAGCCCGATACCAAGGTCTATTAATTTATTTCCTTTAATAATTGCATCAAAAACAATTTCACATAAAAATTCATAACTTGGGCTCTAGGCCTCAGGAATTCGACTCCGGACACATGTCCAAGTCCCATATTTTCCTACGGACCTCTCGGGACCATCCAATCTCGGGTCCGGATCCGTTTACCAAAAATGTTGACCGAAGTCAACCATATCAATATTAATATCATTTTTATCCAAATTTCTCATAGAATTCATATTTTCTATCACAAAATCTTTCCGCTACATGCTCGGATCGTGCACGCAAATCGAGGCAACATAGAATGAGGTTTTCAAGGCCTCAGAAGCTCGAAATTATTAATAAAATAAGTGATGACCCCTTGGGTCGTCACATTAATCATCCAATTGTATAACCTAATCCGAATTATAAAGCTATAATACATTTTCTTCCTAGCCTAAAATAACCACCATTGAATAGATGAGTTTGCCTTTCAGGACCTTGCATGAATACAAGATATTTTGTGCACCAGCAGACCTTTTACGTAGTTGATAAGTGGGCAATTTTGATTAAGATAACTCTATTTTTTAAGTGAAGAATATTAATGTATGATTTGACAACATATACAGCATGAATTAAATGACTATACTCCTAACTCCACTATGAATAAGGATGCATAGTAGCCTTCAAAGATGACTCTTTGACCGTTAAACTCGCTTCGACGACTTCGCCTTTTAAGTGACATGGGGTGAACCGCTCCAAGCGGAAAGCGATAGTGACTCGCGAACTTGCCCACGCTTATCCAAACCGGCCTCAAAAAACGATCGGAAAGCGAAGCCCTTCCTTCCAATCCACCCACACAATTTATTCATAAAAATAATAGGATTTTTTCCAAAATCAATACTCTGAATTCTAGTATGTCTTTATTTTTGTCCTTTTATTCGAATTTTCTATTACTTGGTATTTTCAATTGGAAAGCACGAACTGGTTGAATATTAAGAAGCAATTGAAAGTCAAATATGTATGCTGGCTTATTTCCTTTTATATTAGTATGATTTTTCAACTTCAACCAAATTGTCCAATGTCCAAACCCCTACAAAAATGTAAGCACCTTTTTCTTCAATATTTTTTTTTATGTGACGGTAGTGCCTGAACCAATATATGCACACATCGATTAATTTCATCGGCTACTTATTATATCACACCAGCAAATCGTTTTTTTTTTTTTTTAATATTTGAATCCTTTTTGTCTGCTTTGTTTCAAGTATTTCCTAAAGTTCTTATTACGCTAATACGAAGATGAACAGTTGCTAGTGATATTTATACGCTTATTGTTCAAACTTCAAGTTGAAGCAATTCATATGGTCCAAGTCCAACTTTAATTTGGCTTTGCATTTCTTGGCATAGAGAAAAATACAATGTTCAAACTCAAAGCTTGAATGATACTCCCTCCAACTCATTTTATTTAGACATGTAAGACACCACCAAGGATTGTTAGCTAATATACATAGGATCCCTCAGTTTTTAGTTTCGGGTTTGAGTCCTTGAAATGAAAAAGGTATGGTAAGAAGCACTAGCTTCCATCTTTAATAGGCCTTACATAGCGTGAATTCAAACTAGTTGGGATCTCCATGTGATATCGGACACTGAGTGAAACAAAAAATAAATACCATAATTTTTTCATCTCAAATTAAGCTTAAATAACATCAAGACAGAGCTAGAAGCTCGAGTACGGGTTTAGCCGAACCAATAGCCTTTTTAATCGGATAATGTAGTTTGTTAATAAAATTCATTAAATATGCACAAATCTTAAATTTAAAACTCAATTATTTGCATTTGAAGTCGTCATTTTGAAACCCAGAAATTGTAACATTAAAATCATGGTTCCGATAACATATGATGCAGTAAAAGTGAACCATTGGCTTCCTTATGATACCATGTGCCGCATGAGAATTGGGTGGACTTCTCCCCAACTCTCTCATAACTAAATCATAAAAAAAATCAATGGGCATTTCCCCAAGTCAATGCTCTGTAATTCCAATTTGTTTATTTTTCCCCTTTTATTGGAATATATTTTCCTTTTTTATTTTTAATGGAAAGCACAAATTCATTGAATGTTAAGTAGAAATCCAAAGTCAATGTATGCTTGGCTTCTTTCACAAATCAAACATAAGGCATTAGGTCTTAGCTTCTTTTTTTTAATGCTTCAGAGAAAATTATTATTATTATTTATTATTACTATTATTATTATTAGTATAGTGCATATAATAGATTGCACAACTAAAGTAATTACCATTATAATAATTATTAGTTGACTGATTAAGATTAACGATTTATCAATGCGCATGTGAAAGGACATTTTCATGTGATCATTTATATATCCGTCCATGTCATGGATAACGACCACTTTATCTTTAAATATATATATATACCCAGAATGTTTATGAACATTTATGAACTCAAAACAACTATTAAAAATAAAGGGTCAATCATAGCATGTCGTAACATATATGAAATTCAGTAAAGGAAAAGACAATGGGGACATATATAGAGGTAACCGAGGATATTTAGTGATCTTTATTCATGATAATGGGTTAATGTGCCTCTCCATGAAGAGGTTCAGATCCTTACAATCATGTTTCATAGATCTACTGTTATCCAGTATTTTTGATATTGATTCTGACTCTGCGTTGTACTCTGTATTTCTTAGAGCCCCTATGGGGAGAGAGTCGAACCCTTTTCTGATGATTGCTTCAGTATTTATAGGTCTTTATTCATGGTAGTTGACTTTCTTTGGAGATCGAATTCGTGTCATGAAACTGTTGCAGGCGTACCCGCAAGGCGTCGTCTCTGACAAAAGAATTGTAGGCGGCTATGGACAATAACCTGTGGTCAAGGACGGCCTCGCTGCTTATGGCGTCTGCGCCCAATTGGGGACGGCCTCGACGCCTGTTATACACACTTGGGCCGAAGGGAGTGATTAATATATTCCGAGTATTATAAGGCCGAATTGTAGCTCATACAGATAGTCCCTCCGCTTATCGTGGTCACGTCGAGACGGGCCGGGATGAGCGGATATGATAGTTCGGACGGCGTCTCTTTTCGATTGAGGATACGACGACCTCTCAGGACGCCTCTTCATCGGGCGTGGGTCCGTATACAATCTTGCTTTACGCAGACTTCAGGACGCAGGGTCCGATTGAGGCGTTGCCGTACCAGGGGTGTTTGAAGTGACGGCTTAAATTCCGGCGCACACTCTCTGATTTTGATCGTGGAAGCGACGGTTTTGATGAGAATCGAACCGTTTCTGACGGTTGGGATTCGCATTAAATGGCGCCTGTCAGTTTTCTGAGGTTTTGATTCGATTTTTCTTATAAGAGAGCCTGGTATGTCAGACATTCTTCGTTCTTTGATCTACTGATTATTTCTCTCTCTAGTAAATTCTCAAATAATCTTGCTTTTTCTGTGGCATAATCGTTGCCCGTTCTTAGTTATCTTCTCCGTTTTTCATCTAACTTTCCCGGTGGCCCAAATTAATGCTGGCATTCCTCCTCGCGATGGTCTTCCGGTGGTGCTACCAGCAGACTCTCTAGTGATTGAGGGGTTGTCCCCCGTGTTTCCGGTCGTTGATCGGAGCGATATTGAGAGGATGCCCTCAGTGGATGATATACTCCCAGGGACGGGGAGCTTGGCGGTGGATTTCACCGCAGATGGTGGTGTTGAGCCCGTCGATGAGGCCCCACTGATGGGGGAGGTAAGCATCGCCCAGCTGCGCGTGCAGGGGTTCATCCCCTCCCATGCCGACACTATGTTGGCTCAGCCTAGAGACAGGGTACACACCGACTGCGCCGGGTATTGCTTGTTCTACTCCTTCCCGTTCAGGCTGGGGTTCAGAATGCCCCTTCCCAATCTGTTAGTTGACTTCTTCCGGTATTACGGTGTTTGCCCGGGGCAGCTTACCCCACCCGTGTACAAGCTCTTGGCTATGCTGCTGAAGTTTTCGGAGCTGGCCGGTAGGTTGGTCACTCTAGAGCATGTCCTTGCTCTCTTTGCTCCTCAGTGCACTCGAGGGAGCATGATTCGGGTTGTCCCGCGCGGGTGGCAGGGACTGGTGACGGCTTTGGACGACGAGGCCGAGCCTCGCCAATATGAACAATTTTTCTACGTCTGGACCAGTCATCTGGTGGCGTCCCATTCGGGCTTTCCGGAGGCCTGGAATCACGACCGTAAGTCTTTCCTTATTTTTTTTGTTTCGAGGAGGATTAAACTTGTGCTTTATTTTTGTCCTTTGACTGGTTATTGTTTTGTCGTTTCTGCAGCTGACAGATCGCCCCCGCCTTTATTCACTGGTCTGCGTGGGTCGTTAGAAGTTATCCTTCCACATACCGAGGTGATTCGCTCGTGGGCGTCCTTCTCGAGGAGATACGGCCACAGTTTGGTCGTAGGTAACTCATTTTTCTTTAGTGAGGCGTATCAGTCTTTTGGTAGTCGTCGTGGCTCAATGCTGACCCATTTTCTATCTTTGTAGGGTGGGTAAGCCGTGGCAGGGCTCCTCAGCCTGTATTTTGGCGTCCTGGGGAGATTGCGAGGTTTTTTACTCTGGCGGCGGCCGCTCAGGCTCCCATGGCCATTTCCGTCGACTCTGTAGCTGCGCATTCTCCCACTCGCCCTCAGCTTGATAGCGGGAGTGTGTCGGGAGTTGTCTGCTCCCGAGAGGCGTCGCCTTCTCGAGACGAAGAGGAGAGGCCCTTAGTCAGCCGACAGATCCTTCCACCTCAGGCCCCTCCAGAGGCAAGGCCAATTGTTAATGAGGCTGTAACCGCGACCCCTCCGCCTCCCTCCGGGGCGATGGAGTTTGTTGAGGCGGCGCGCACTCCAACGGGCGGACCAAATGATCTAAGAGCCTGGGACGACCGGGAAGGGAGCGCTGCTCCCACTTCCCAGTCTTCCACCCATAGATTTAAGGCGGGTCAGCCCTCTCGGGTGGCCATGGATCTTGGAGATTCCAGCACCCCATCGACGAGGGAGGCAGCGACGGGAGAGGTATCTCCGTCTTGTACCGCCTTGGATTCCAAGGACGTTCGTATGTTTCGTGATGGGATCACGAACGCGACTGTCCATCTAGACGGGAGGCCGCGGGTGATAGAAATTCCCGCGGACGAGAACTTGTTGCTGAGGGAGGCTTCCATGTTGCCGCTGTTGGGCCAGTTATGTTCTACCGTGGAGAATCAGTCACTGAGGGAGGTGACAGATGTTAGTATAATCAATGAGGTAGCGTCGCTGGGTATGAAGGTATGCGTTCCAGACTGGCTATTCTCTCCCAACCTTTGCGTCTCCCAGAATTTCTGCCTCTGACCCTTCTATATATTTTGTGTTTCGCAGGAGTTTTTGCTGTAGGTAGAGTGCCTGTGTCGGACCAATGTTCGAACCGGGGTCCTTCTCCGCGTCCTAGAGAGGTGTCGCCGGTTACGGATCCAATGCAGGGAGCTTGAGGAGTGCTTGAGGGATGATCATCGTAACCAAGAGTTGGTCGAGGAGTTAGCGCGGGCAGAGTTGGAGAGGGACCAGGCGCTCGGCCTTATTGAGACCTTGGAGGGGCGGCTGCGCCAGGCGAACGATGAGCTGGAGGCTACGAGGAGGGTATCTTTGGAGAGCGAGCGTCAGTGCTTGGCCAAGGTGACGGCAGTTACCTCGGAGTGGAGCGGGAAAGTTGCTGCTGTGGAGGGAGAATCGGCCGACTTGAGGTGCAGGCTGGTCGAGGATTATGCCAGGATGGCCGAGCTTGAGGGGGTCATCCGAGCCAACGACTCTGAGCTGGCGGCGATAATAGCTGCTGCCGCCTCCAGGGAGGAAGGCCTCGAGGAGCGGATCAGGATGCTGGAAAGGAGCGCTCAGGAGGCCGCGGGGCAGATAGTGCTACTCGAACAGGAAAACCGGCGTGTCCAGGAACAATCCGCGGTCTTGGGTAGTTCCCGTGAAGCTTGGGTTTATGCCAAAGCGCAACGGGAAATATATAAACATCTGTTTAAGGCTAGCCTGATTACCAAAGGAGCCTTAGAGCAGGCGCGTCAGAAAGCGCGAGAGGCCCGAGAGGAGTGCGGTTTTGATGCCACGACACCTGGTAACGATGATATTCCTTGTGGGAGCGGATCCGGAGCCGAGATTGATGGGGGTGCAGTGGAGGCTGGCGGGAGCGGAGCGGGGGCCGACGGGGACGGAGCTAGTGATGGAGCGGCACAGGCCGGTGATGATGGAACTGGAGCGGATGGCGTTGTTGTCAATCTCCAGTTAATTGGTGATTAGTTGGTTGTACTTTCTTTTTCTTGTTACCGTGTGTGGCTATTTTTTTTCTTTCCCCTTTTACTTTTATTTGATTGATTCTTGTGGTTAACTTCAGACAATTCTTGCTTCGAGGCAGACGGGCGTGGCCCGCATTCGCCTATTTTAACTTAAAATAGGGGGAATTCCCCCCTTTTTCTTTCATTCGCTTACTACTCGTTATGCTGTGCATCTTTTCATTCATGTGGTCATTAGTTGTTTTGGATCGAGGGCTCATGGCCCGAGTTATACTTCGACTGTCCTGGAATTTATATTGGCGAAGGCTTGTGGCCTGAGTCCCAGTTCAACCGTAGTTGGACTTTCGTTGATTCTTTTGAGTCGAGGGCTCATAGCCCGGGTTTTACTTCAACTGTTGTTGAATTCATATTGGCGAAGTATCGTGGCCTGAGTCCCAGTTCAACCGTAGTTGGACTTTGTTGATTATTTTAAGTCGAGGGCTCATAGCCCGAGTATTATTTCAATTGATGTTGAATTAATGTGGTGAAGGCTCGTGACCTGAGTTCCAGTTCAACCGCAATTGAACTTTTATTGATTTTTTTGAGTCGAGGGCTCATAGTCCGAGTTTTACTTCAATTGTCGTTGAATTTTTAGTTGGCGAAGGCTCATGGCCTGAGTCCCAGTTCAACCGTAGTTGAACTTTGTTGATTATTTTAAGTCGAGGGCTCATAGCCCGAGTTTTACTTCAACTGAGGTTGAATTAATGTGGCGAAGGCTCATGACCTGAGTCCCAGTTCAACCGTAGTTGAACTTTTATTGATTCTTTTGAGTCGAGGGCTCATATCCCTGGTTTTATTTCAACTGTCGTTGAATTCATATTGGCGAAGGCTCGTAGCCTGAGTCCCAGTTCAACCGTAGTTGGACTTTGTTGATTATTTTAAGTAGAGGGCTCATAGCCCGAGTATTATTTCAACTGTGGTTGAATTAATGTGGCGAAGGCTCGTGACCTGAGTCCCAGTTCAACCGTAGTTGAATTTTTATTGATTCTTTTGAGTCGAGGGCTCATAGTCCGAGTTTTACTTCAACTGTCGTTGAATTTGTAGTTTGCGAAGGCTCAGGGCTTGAATCCCAGTTCAACCGTAGTTCAACTTTATTGATTATTTTAAGTCGCGGGCTCATAGGCCGAGTTTTACTTCAACTAAGGTTGAATTAATATGGCGAAGGCTCATGACCTGAGTCCCAGTTCAACCGTAGTTTAACTTTTATTGATTATTTTAAGTAGAGGGCTCATAGCCCGAGTTTTACTTCAACTGTCATTGAATTTTTAGTTGGCGAAGGCTCATGGCCTGAGTCCAAGTTCAACCGTAGTTGAACTTTTGTTGATTCTTTTGAGTCGAGGGCTCATAGACTGAGTTTTACTTCAATTGTCATTGAATTTTTAGTTGGCGAAGGCTTATGGCATGAGTCCAGTTCAACCGTAGTTGAACTTTTATTGATTCTTTTGAGTCGAGGGCTCATAGCTCGGGTTTTACTTCAACTGTCCTTGAATTCATATTGGCGAAGGCTCGTGGTCTGAGTCCCAGTTCAACCGTAGTTAGACTTTATTGATTATTTTAAGTCGAGGGATCATAGCTCGAGTATTATTTCAACTGAGGTTGAATTAATGTGGCGAAGGCTTGTGACCTGAGTCCCAGTTCAACCGTAGTTGAACTTTTATTGATTCTCTTGAGTCGAGGGATCATAGCCCGAGTTTTACTTCAACTGTCGTTGAATATTTAGTTGGCGAAGGCTCATGGCCTGAGTCCCAGTTCAACCGTAGTTGAACTTTTGTTGATTCTTTTGAGTCGAGGGCTCATAGCCCGAGTTTTACTTCAACTGTCGTTGAATTTTTAGTTGGCGAAGGCTCATGGCGTGAGTCCCAGTTCAACCGTAGTTGAACTTTGTTTATTATTTTAAGTCGAGGGCTCATAGACCGAGTTTTACTTCAACTGTCGTTCAATTTTTAGTTGGCGAAGGTTCATGGCCTGAGTCACAGTTCAACCGTAGTTTAACTTTTGTTGATTCTTTTGAGTCGAGGGCTCATAGCCCGAGTTTTACTTCAACTGTCGTTGAATTTTTAGTTGGCGAAGGCTCATGGCCTGAGTCCCAGTTCAACCGTAGTTGAACTTTGTTGATTATTTTAAGTCGAGGGCTCATAGCCCGAGTTTTACTTCAACTGTCGTTGAATTTTAAGTTTGCGAAGGCTCATGGCCTGAGTCCCAGTTCAACCGTAGTTGAACTTTTGTTGATTCTTTTGAGTCGAGGGCTCATAGCCCGAGTTTTACTTCAGCTGTCGTTGAACTTTTAGTTGGCGAAGGCTCATGGCCTGAGTCCTAGTTCAACCGTAGTTGAACTTTTGTTGATTCTTTTGAGTCGAGGGCTCATAGCCCGAGTTTTACTTCAACTGTCGTTGAGTTTTTATTTAGCAAAGGATCATGTCCTGAGTCCCAGTTCAACCGTAGTTGAACTTTGTTGATTATCTTAAGTCGAGGGCTCATAGTCCGAGTTTTACTTCAACTGTCGTTGAATTTTTAGTTGGTGAAGGCTCGTGGCCTGAGTCCCAGTTCAACCGTAGTTGAACTTTTGTTGATTCTTTTGAGTTGAGGGCTCATAGCCCGAGTGTTACTTCAACTATCGTTGAATTTTTAGTTGGCGAAGGCTTATGGCCTTAGTCCCAGTTCAACCGTAGTTGAACTTTTGTTGATTCTTTTGAGTCGAGGGCTCATAGCCCAAGTATAGACAAGATGAGTCAGTCTTGTCCTAATTCGGTTTCTAACCCTTCGTTCGTTGTTTTCCCTTTGTTTCTGACTTCAGGAAAAGCTACGCGATCTTGCTATGAAATCCCCACAGACGGCGCCAAATTGTTTGACCCAGAATGTTTATGAACATTTATGAACTCAAAACAACTATTAAAAATAAAGGGCCAATCATAGCAGGTCGTAACATATCTGAAATTCAGTAAAGGAAAAGATAATGGGGACATATATAGAGATAACCGATGATATTTAGTGATCTTTATTCATGATAATGGGTTAATGTGCCTCTCCATGAAGAGGTTCAGATCCTTACAATCATGTTTTCATAGATCTACTGTTATCCAGTATTTTTGATATTGATTCTGACTCTGCGTTGTACTCTGTATTTCTTAGAGCCTCTATGGGGAGTGAGTCGAACCATTTTCTGATGATTGCTTCGGTATTTATAGGTCTTTAATCATGGTAGTTGACTTTCTTTTGAGATCGAATCCGTGTCATGAAACTGTTGTGGGCGTACCCACAAGGCGTCGTCTCTTACAAAAGAATTGTAGGCGGCTATGGACAATAACCTGCGGTCGAGGACGGCCTCACTGCTTATGGCGTCTGCGTCCAACTGGGGACGGCCTCGATGCCCGTTATACGCACTTGGGCCGAGGGGAGTGATTAATATATTCCAAATATTATAAGGTCGAATTGTAGCTCATACATATATATATATATATATATAATTATACTATAACTTAAAATCGAAAAAAATATATAGTATTATTTGCCATATGAAGTGGGTGGGGTGGAGAACCGAAATAATGTTCAAAAACACAAAAAATACCAAAATAAACCAAAAAAAAAAATACATAATTAACCATTTCGCAGTATAAAACTGCGAAATGTACAAACGTCCGTTTGTACATTTCGCAGTTTTATACTGCGAAATGTATTAAAAAAATTTTTTTTTTAGAAAAATAGACCGTTACAGTTAATGAATAAAAAATTTTTTTTTTTTAAAAAATAAGGCATTTCGCAGTTTTATACTGCGAAATGCAATTCGCAGTTTTGTACTGCGAATTGCATTTCGCAGTATAAAACTGCGAAATGCCTACTCTTGCTATATCCGCCCGCCCCTTCCTTCCTCTCCTCCACTCTCAAACTTCAAATTTTTTCAAATTCCCTCGGCCCCCCTCAAATTCCCTTCAAATTTTTGCCAAAATTTTGATTTCGAAGTCCCACCCGTCCCCTTCAAGTGCAATATAAGTGGGGCCCACCCGAAGATACTGTTGGACACGAATTCGGTAACAAAATTTCAGTTTTACAACTTTAATTTGAGGTATTTGAATAAATTTTATTTTATAATTTATTAGAAAATATGTTAATGTTGGTATATTTATTGTTTTAGTATTACATTAATATGTTATTGTATATCATGTTAGCGTAGAGCCTGTTAGCATAGAGCCTGTTAGCGTAGAGCCTGTTAGCGTAGAGCCTTGTAGCGTAGAGCCTTATTTAATTTTAGCGTAGTCTTTTAGTATGAAAATATTAAAATTGAGATTTAGAATAATTAATCATTAATATGTGGTCCCGGGCCTCAAAAATCAAGCCTGGAACCTTTAAACAACCGTTATATGAAATTATACGTAATTTAATTAATTAAGTTAACAAAATTATGAAAATATTAAAATTGAGATTTATAATAATTAATCATTAATATGTGGTCCCGGGCCTCAAAAATCAAGCCTGGAACCTTTAAACAACCGTTATATTAAATTATACGTAATTTAATTAATTAAGTTAACAAAATTATGAAAATATTAAAATTGAGATTTATAATAATTAATCATTAATATGTGGTCCCGGGCCTCAAAAATCAAGCCTGGAACCTTTAAAAACCCGTTATATTAAATTATACGTAATTTAATTAATAAAGTTAACAAAATTATGAAAATATTAAAATTGAGATTTATAATAATTAATCATTAATATGTGGTCCCGGGCCTCAAAAATCAAGCCTGGAACCTTTAAAAAACCGTTATATTAAATTATACGTAATTTAATTAACTAAGTTAACAAAATTATGAAAATATTAAAATTGAGATTTATAATAATTAATCATTAATATGTGGTCCCGGGCCTCAAAAATCAAGCCTGGAACCTTTAAACAACCGTTATATTAAATTATACGTAATTTAATTAATTAAGTTAACAAAATTATGAAAATATAAAATTTTTCTATGTAATAATTAATTTTTCTTATTTATAGTACACGACATGGCATCTCGTCAACCTGCACACCCTGGACCTTTGGCAGCAGGATTATTAGTACTGCAGGGTGACCATAGATCTGAGTCTATTTGGCACGGCCATCTAGCTCTTCAGACTATACGCCCCAGGAGGCCGGACGATCTGTGGGAGTTTTGGCGCAGCATCCATTTCATCCACGAGTAGTAGACCTTCTACAGCAGACCGGCTTATACAGCATATTTGAGCTGGGACGGATGCAGCTTGACTGGTCGCTCATCACAGCGTTGATAGAGCGGTGGCGACCAGAGACGCATACATTTCACTTGCCTACTGGAGAGGCTACGATCACTCTCCAGGATGTGCAGGTGTTGTATGGATTGCGCATTGAGGGCCGCGCATTGACACTGCCCCAGGAGTGGAGACGGATGACCCGCGCACAGCTGGCGGATGCGATGGCACGGATGACAGGTTTGCACCCGGAGGGCAACGTTGGTGGTAGTGGTCTCCAGATATCCGTCATTAGAGATTTCATGGCGGAGTTGCATCCACAGTTCACGCAGGAGACAGAGGAGTTGTGGATTATCCGTTTCACTCGGATGGCATTACTCGTGCTATTTGGGTGTGTCTTGTTTCCCAACACGTCGGGGAACAAGATATCGATGCGGTTTCTCCAGCCTCTGGAGGATATGGAGCAGGTGCATCAGTACAGTTGGGCAGCTGCTGTTCTGGCGTATCTCTACAGGAGCATGTGCCGGGCTAGCATCGGTGCAACTACTGATATTGGTGGACTCCTAACTCCCCCGATAGACTCTAACACTGATATAAAAGCAGGAAATATGTAATTACAACATAACGGGGTGGAAATTCCCGTGACGACGGGCCAGGTCGTCACATCATGCCACTACAGCCACCTCTGCCGGCACAGGACTATCCGCCCCTCCCGCTAGCTGCGAGATGGATTCTCCGGCGGGGGAATTACCGAGGAGTGGATGTGCACCACAATCTCCCCCTTATTAGGGATCAGTTGGATATGTTGCATACTGGACAGGTAAACATTTACATAAAGTTGGTTGTTTTAAATGTAGTTGTACCTTGCATACTAATTTATTGTTATTTGTTGTAGTTCATCTGGATGCCGTACACTGATGAGCTACTTGCGCACCTACCTGCTATTTGCTCGGCAGACCGGCTCATATGGAGCAGCTCCGTCCCATTGATATTCTGGGAAGTTGTTGAGTATCATGCGACGGAGCGCGTGCTTCGTCAGTTTGGTCGTCATCAGCCGGTACCGAGTGATCCCTCCTATGACCCTACTCATTATCAGGCGTGACGACCGTCACAACACGAGCCGGGATTACGCAGCGTGGCTGCGTGACCAGGTAGTCCATTGGGAGGAGCGAGCTCAGCGCATCCCGCCACCGCCGACACCGTACCAGGAGGCTAGTATTGCGATTTATGAGGCCTGGTACAGACGTCACACCCGGAAGTATGTCGGGAACCCCATCCACATGGTTGACGGCCGGTACAGACCGTATGCCGGACGACACGAGTCACTGGTATGTTATTTTGACTTATTAATATCATATAATTATGGCATAGAGTAATTTACTTACTAATTGACTTATTTCACAGGTTAGTTGGTTTCACCGGGTCTACCAGGCTAGTGTCGATACCCAGCAGTCTGAAGACAACCCTGGACTGGTTGACTTTGCACAGATGGTTGCCCAGATGTGTCGTATGGGACTGGAAGAGGCGAGGGAGGGCAATAGGTTAGATGATGAGCCCGATTATATGGATGCAGACGCGTACCGGAGGGGTAGGCCAGTCCCCCGTGCAGGGGCTAGGGCTCGCAGGGGACGACGACGACGTGCACGGCGAGGGGGTGTTGAGGAGCCGGTCGACCCACCTGCAGGGTTTGGAGCTGGGGGGTTTGGAGATGAGCAGGAGGGTTATGTGCCTCATCCAGCTGACCCTTCCAGCAACATGCAGCGGGATTTTATGACCTATCCAGCTGGCCCTTCCAGCAGCATGCAGCGGGGTTTTATGACGCATCCAGGCTGACCCTTCCAGCAGCATGCCCTCATACGACCCTGGCAGCAGTATGCCCTCATACGACCTTCGGTTGTCATTGCCAGCGACACAGATGACCCCATCCGGACCATTGTAGATTATGGGTACCTTTGACGGGGATGTACATGAGTACTTCGCTGGCACATCTACTGCAGCTGAGCATCGGCCGACCCGTGACGTGGATGGCGGTCGTAGGTTGAGTTATACATCGTCCCTTGCATTTGATGCGGTATGTTTGTATTACTTTTGTTTTTCAATTCTACATTATTTTACTTTCGATGCAATAAATTCATTACATCTATTTTTATGCAGTCTTCATCTCAGACCATGTTTGACCATACTACATGCGATGATGAGCTGACCATCGATGAATATACGCAGGACCTCGACGAGACCATTGTGAGAGAAATAATTTGTTAACCATAATAATTTAAATACCTCTCATATTTTATCTAACATTACTTATTTTTTATAGGTTGGTGCCGGCCCAACGGCCTATTCCTCCGACCCTGCAAGTTGTGCTGTAGATGCCGCTGCACATCCTCCCATAAAAAGGCGGCTTGACGATGATGATCCAGATAGTGTGCCAGACCGACAGGGGATGCGGCTTAGGCCAGCAGCAAATTTGAGGCACAAAGCATGCGACACTCATTGATTTCATTATGTATATACACTTGTGTAAATAATATTTATTCTGAATAAATAAATATTTTTTGATTTCATTAATGTATACATACAAACATAGCATTAATAGTAGAAACAACACTTCCAATTCAAATATAACTAAAGCAATAAATAGAACAATGAGCCAAATATCTATAAACAACACTTCCAATTCAAATATAACTAAAGCAATAAATAGAACAATGAGCCAAATATCTATATATAAAATAGAACACAAACATAACATTCCAATAAAACTTACAACATAATATTCCCATAAAACTTAAAATTGTTCAATACAAACACAAACATACTATTACAGTTAAAATGAAATGACACTTAAACGAGAGTAAAATCAAGTAGACGTTCTATGAGCTTCCATTTATTCTGCGTTCTAGCCACTTAAATTGTTCTAGCAGTCGTTCTTGTTCGTCTTCTAACTCTTTTACTCTCGCCTTAAGCTCCGCAATTTCCTGTTTATTTTTTTGGTTTTCTCCCATAGTTGATGCCAATTTCCATTCTGCTCTTAGTTTTTTGTTTTTTTCTTCCCTCACCTCGTCCCTGAGTTGTATCCTTCTTATATTGCTATTGTAGTTGCTTTCTGCTTGCGCTAACCACATATTATGCAGATTAAGCATTCGTTCTCTGTAGTTTGCTTGGAGACACTGTTCCTCAGCCCATTCATTGAACTCACACATTGGCTCATTCGGATTTTTGTAGCAATCCATCCGGTTCATGCACATCCAGTAGTGGCGTCCAACATCATCACCTTCCCAACATGTTTGTTGCACACATTTTTTTCCACAGTAACACACTGGTGTTCCATATTGAGCCATTTAAAATATTGCACAGTAATACACTTTGAAAATATGAAACGTTCGCAAGAAATATTTGCGCTTTGTAAGATTTTAAGCACATGTAATGACGGTAATGAGCCCCGTATTTATAGGCAACATAAACATAAATCGTTATATAATACTACGATTTTCATTTCGTAGTATTAAACTACGAATTACAAAAAAATGCAGCTTTTTCGTAAGAAGTGACAACTTTTTGTAAAGTACGAATTACAAAAAAATGCAGCTTTTTCGTAAGAAGTGAGGGCTCCCCATCGTATGCCACCATCAGCATGCAATGTCCACATTTGAGTGTCATGTTGCATCAACCAACTATAGGCTCGTGGTTCCAACTGCCGGATTGCTTCCATGCACCTATTGAATTTACATAGCTGGTGCTCAGTTGCAGCCATCCACATTAAGTCATGCAACGCCTTGTCATGAAATCTCTTTTGAAAATTGGCCTTTAGGTGCCTCACACAGTAACAGTGGTATGCATGCGGTGCCTGCCATTCAGGCAAGTGACGTACAGAACTTAAAATACCACCATGCCGATCATAAATTAGACAAATACCTGAACGTTGTTTCACAACGTGTTGCTTCAAGTGGTTCAAGAATCGCGTCCACGTCTCTTCACTTTCGTTCGCACAAATGGCAAAAGCAAGTGGAAATATTTGGCCATTGGCATCTATAGCAACTGCAATCAAAAGCTTAATATCATACTTTCCATAGACATGAGTACCGTCTATGGAAATTACAAGACGACAATGCACAAAACCATCTATTGCTGGTTTAAATGACCAAAATACATAGTTGAATATAAATTCCGGACCGCCAGGACTTCGCTCGCGTCTCCATTCAACAATAGTACCGGGGTTAAATTGTTGCAGTGCAGCCATGTACCTGGGAAGATTTGAAAAGGACTTATCCCAGCCGCCATAAATTAGTTCAAAGGAACGTTTGCGACCGAGATATGCCTTTCTTTTACTTATAGTACAACCATACTCCTTGTGGACAACTGTAATACACTCTTTAATCTTAAATCTAATAGACACTTCCAAAAATGGAACCAAGACAAGAGAAATCAAGTCAACATCCAGGTTGAAGTGGTTCTCATTGAATGTGTCCATTTCACATCTATGATCGCTAATAAATTTACCAATTTTCCACAAACCAGATTTTTTCTTTGTAGCACGAAGCATCCAATGACAGCCCAAGAACCACCGGCGACATACAACCTTGTATTTATCCCTAGTTGACTCATTTATCGTCATCTCACGAGACTCCCTTATGGTATAGATTTTTACAGCCCTAACTAGGCGCGCTTTGTCAGGGAAATACATGCCTTTTGTAACAACACCTGGTCTACATTCATCCCACATCTTCGATCGTAATTCATCATAATCCCTTGTCAATGCATCAACATTAGGCATGGCAGGCAAATTATCCAGGTATGGAATATTTCTCTCATGAAAAGGCACGTGGGATTCATACACTCTTCGTCTAACCGGGGGGGGAGGAGGAACATGCTCCCTAGTCAAATCAGGCTCCACATTCACTTCCTCCTCCTCATCGTCATCCTCCACATCATCACCCTCCTCACGGAAGGGTGTCTCATCACCAGACTCATCCGCATTGTTATCGTAATCACTATCATCCTCCTGACTCTGCGCATCTGCTAAGTCACGAGTAAAAACATCGTGTACGGGCAACTTTGTTAGTCCAGGAGCTTCTAGAAGCTCGTTTTCACTGCATATAACCAACAAAAATTTAAGTATCCTAATAGTATTTTCTTGAAATTTAAATGTACATATCACTACATCACTATACTTACAACTCGTATTGTCTTGAAGTCTCATGCTGGCTTTCTTGAGGTTGCTGATAACTACCAGAGGGACCACCGTGCTCCAATACTGCACATTTTTGCAAATTCCAACTAGGGACGTGGTCATAATTTGTCAAATTCAATTCCGGACGATACACCCTATGAAAATTACAACTATAAATACAAATCCAAATAAAACATAAAGAAAAAGATTTCACTAAATTTAAGTTTACCGGTCGTCTTCTTCATTATACGAAGTAGTAATATTATTTTCTGGCTCCTCATTCGCCCGTGGTGACAAATTCAAATCAAGAGAACCTCTTCCATCTCCAACCTGTCCGCCTAATGCTCCTCCAAAATAACCATCCGATGAATGTGGGTTATCACTTATACGCACTCCCTCATTACTACTAAGGTCTTCAACCTTGACATACATTTCTAATAATTTTATTACAATGTATTCTCTATATTCGTCCGGAACCCGCAAAAATCTCTAAGACTTTCATCATCGTCAATGTTAAACTCCGAATAATAAGCAAACCCATGCGGAGTCACTGAATAAGGAAATCTTCCAGTTACTTTAATGCTAACCGAACGCCTCCGCTCACTCATTTTTTTACGTAACAACGATACCAAAGTATTGTATTGCATATTAAGCGGCAATTTAACATGACACTGTGGAGGAGAGCTATACCTCACTGAGTTATTATCCACAATAACCTCACCCCCCAATACAATGAAACCCTCATTTTGGCAACTCGAGACATTATAAAAAATGGATTGATAAGGAGAAGAGAGAAAAACCGAATTTGTGTTGATATAGTTTTGACGAAGTTCAGTCGTCTATAAATAAGAAAATTTTGAGAATCAAATTCGCACTACAAAACTACGAATTATGATTTTTAATTAAAAAGTGGGCCCATTTGCAGCCTATTTCGCAGTATTGTACTGCGAAATAGCCTATTTCGCAGTACAATACTGCGAAATAGGCCACTCTTGAAAACACGGCCATTTTTTAAAAAAAAAAATAAAAAATCCTATTTCGCAGTATAAAACTGCGAATTGCACTAACGGCCGTTAGTGCAATTCGCAGTTTTATACTGCGAAATAGGTAATTGTGTATTTTTTTTTTTTTGGTTTATTTTGGTATTTTTTGTTGTTTTGAACATTATTTCAGTTCCGGACCCCAAGTATTCCCGTGCTAAGCACGGGCCCGACAAAGTGATACTGACCTTTCGTAAAAATAAAAAGGTGCTGCAAAAATGTATGCAGTTGTTTACACCACAGACGAACAAAATTTCATATCCAATTGACAAGTGTATAGTGTACTGCAAGAATTTTGCACTACTTGTAAATAGTTTCTCCTTTGTATTTGCGCTCAAGAATCAAAAGAAGTTACATTATAAAACAAAAATAAAGGAGAAAGTTTCACATATATATATATATATATATATATATATATATATAAACAATTGTTTCAGTAGACATTTTCTAGTTTCTTTCAAGTGCAACAATTGCCACAAAAATCTTCAATTGCTTGGAGGCATAACTGGAGGCCCACGCAGCACAACCGATACGCAGAACCAAGCCTACCATTACATTCAGAAGGCGGCGCGTGCGCGTGATGTTCTGGAAGCGGATGTGTAAAGCATATTACTTTTCGCATATCAATTTCTTAAAGAAGTATATTGGGTTCTCTCAATCTTCAATTATGCCTTAACAAGGAGAATTAAATTAAAATTCATCAAGATAACTAACATAGAAAAATATGCAAGTCCAGATCAAATTTTGAGTAAACAAGCTAATAAATTCAATAGTTCAGTGAGTCATAGCTGAAGAGTCAACCATTAATCTTCCTGTAATGCAAAAGAAGCTGCAAACTTTTTTTTAAGATGCTGCTCTTTTGCGTGTTATAATTCTAAGTATGAGCTTATACCAATTACCATACACCTACTAAAAATTGAATTTTTATTTTTCTTTAGTACGGTAAAAGTGAGAGAGCTACTTGCATTTGTTTTCAGAAAGAAACTAATAGAAATCTTTAGTTTTATGAAATTAAAACCAAAATTTTCTTAAACATTGAGAAGGTACAAGATTTACCCGAACACTGCAATGATAATACTTCAAATGCCAACACATAGATTTTTACTGGAAGTAGTACATGTACTGATCCAATCCTTGCAATTATTAATAACAAAATGAAGTGGTCCTAAATGTAGCAGCCTATACAGCTAATCATCAAATATGAGAATTAGAAGCAATTTTGTTTCTTTGATGCATGTTGTTGAGGTCTGGTCATTCCCTGAATGACAAGAGCTAGTGAATCAGCGAAATCGCATGATGCATCAACTTTGGGCAAGAGAAGTAAGAGTTGACATGTCCATAAATGACGAACTTAAGTTTGTGTCGATTGCAAAGTGAGTCTGTCCTATGAAAAATCTAATACTGTTTGTAGAAAATGATCGATTAATGCATCCCCAACATTACTGCTATCTTAGAAACTGTAAGTAATACCATAAATGACCACAATGAGGCCTAGATCAAAATGCATGCATGTAGAATCCAATTCTACACCAAAAAGATTGTACCATTTCTTCCAATGATGTCCTCCAATATTAAGCTAAGTCAGAACTTGAGCAGTTAGAAATATCTAAAATTTTGGAAGAGAATTATGGTCCTTCTTGTTATAGTAGAATAAGTCGTGTCCTCTTCAACTGACACTAACACAAATTCTAGGCATATAAATGGGGAAGTCAACATTAGGATACGAGAAAGAGGTTAAGACAATGTTTTTGAGATCTTAAGTGAAAAAAAAAATCTTAAATAACAAATTGTAGTTCCAAAAATAAGACATGTTTTCTTTAGCAGTTTAGAGAGCATTGTTTCATGTTCCCACATAACTAATATTGAGGAAAATATACTCTATACTAATGCTCTAGTATAAAAAAATATCTTAGTAATTAAGGTCAATTCTTAGCTTAATCAAGTTAAAGTGCACATCTGGGAAGAAAAAATCATACTCTGCAATTTTCTAGCACATGAGAGTTCTTTGAGGGAGTCACCTATTTACCATACCTGAAATTATTTTACTTGGATCTTTTCTACATTTATGAGGTAAATGGAGTGGAAAAACATTGAAACATGATTAATAAGAAAGTGCAATGCTTGTTTTTTTTTTCTTTTTTCTTTTGTGAGTCAAATAGAGTGAAATAAGATACTTATATTAAAATGCAGCACGAAGTTATCAATACAATAGTCATGAAAGTTAAGATAAGCAAATACAGTAATGTCACGATCCCAAAACCCGATCGTGATGGCACCTAGCACATTGCTAGGCCAACCTGAACAATTTCACACAATACCGAGCTATCAGCTCTCACTTTACTTTAAAAACAATATTTAACAATAATAGAAGTACAGTAGTTAGCATAAGTTGCAAAATAGTCCAACACAATATAATATCTCCCACAGATGTGGAGTCATAAGCCATGAGCCTCTACCAAACGTACAATAGTGATACTAAATACATCTGTATTTGACAAATGTGAAAAAATGTCTAAAAGATAAAGGATAGAAGGAAATGTCAGGTCCTGCGGATGTTAGCAGCTACCTCGACAGTCCGGATAAGCTCTCTGAGAAGCTAGGGAGTCAGACCTGCTGTGATATACCTGGATCTGTACGCAAGGTACAGCGAGTAGTGTGAGTACTTCCAACTCAGTGGTAATAAGCACGGATAAAGACATTGAAGATAAGAATACCCAATATTGCACTAAGCAAGGCTATATAATAACCTTCTTTTACCATTTTAACAGTATAAGTCTCAAAATCAGCAATAACAGCTAAACAATACAACAACTATATCTAAATGCAATGCAGATGCATGAACATGACTGCTACAGTGCGTAGCCCGATCCATTTGGGTACCCGTGCTCATTGTGGGGGTTCAAACTCCGGAGGGGCTCCTACAGACCAAATGCAATATCAGTGATATGCTGCGGCGCGCAGCCCGATCCACTATCAGTCCAACTACATGCAATGCAAGCCTCACAGGCATAGAAATATCATTTTGAAATCTCTTTTTATCAATAACAGTAGAAAACAGTATTCAGAAATACTAGAGTTTGGAAAACTATTTTATATAGTGTTTAGCTCAGGACTGATATCAAGATAACATGCTATAATCGTAGAAGCAATGACAACGATCCTCACGCGATCCAAATAACTGGCTCACAGCCCAAAGATATCCACAACCATCCAAGTATGAGGTTTACCGGCTCAATTACATCAAACAACACATTATACTATTACACAGTCGGACTAAGCCATATTCCCCAATCACAATCGACCCCGCACTCATAGTAGAGTACGTATCTCGCCTCAATACAACGTCACATAGTGATATACTAGGGTTTCGAACACTCAGGTCATCATCCATACCCATTACTCACCTCGACTCGGCTCGAAAACTAGCTCGCAATGCCCTTTCCACGAGAATCGGCCTCCACGGGTGCAGAGTTTGATCAAAACCGAAAAGAATACATCAAAATAGGCTAAAGGAACATAACCCAATCGAAATAACTCGAATTACACCCAAGCCCTAACTCCCTCAATTTATACCCAATTTCAGAGAATTAATGGAAGATTCTTCGATAAAATGATGTATTAAGACCACGAGACTTGCCTCCAGTCACTTCCCGATGAAAGCCCCTTCAAATTCCATCACTTAGCTCTTAAGGTGCTCAAACATGGAGGAAAGTATCAATGAAAACGCGACTAAAATATTTCATTTAACCCTTCTATCGCCCAGGTATTACACTATGCGATTGCATACCCTTTATTGCGATCGCATTGAACAAATTTCAGACACTAAGATTTACTACTATGCGATCGCACTCCTGCCTTGCGATCGCATAGAATAATTTTCATGCTCCAAAATTACTGCTATGCGATCGCACTCCTGCCTTGCGATCTCATAGAACAAATGCTATCCAGGGATCCTAGGCCAAAAATACACTATGCGATCGCACCCCATGCTATGCGATCGCAGAAAACAAAGACACAAAGCTATGCGATCGCATAGAACAACTCAGAATCCCAATTTCCTCCTTCTATGCGATCGCAACATCACCTATGCGATCGCATAGAGCATTCGTCTGCAATAAATACCAGCAACCATCAGCTCTTCAAAAATGCTAGAAATGATCCGATTGGACCCCCGAATTCACCCCGAGGCTTCCGGGACCTCAACGAAAACCACCAACATACTTCAAAACACGATACAAACTTGTTCCAATCATAAAAACACATCCTTAAACACATAAATCAACAAATCAAGGCAGATTCAAGCTAAGTTTCAACTATAACTTCCGAAACCAACATCCAATCAAAAACCCGACCAAACGATGTCCGAATGACCTGTAAATTTGCAGACAAATCCAAAATCACCTAACGAAGCTACTGCAACTGTTGAAATCCCATTCCGACTCCCAGATCAAAATCTCACCTATCAACCGGATTTCGCCAAAATTCCAACATAGCCAATTAAAGTCTATTTCTACGCCGAACCTCCAAATTCAATTCTGATCACTTCCCTAAGTCACAAATCGCCTCCTGAAGCTAACTGAATCATCAGAATTTGATTCCGAGCCCTCTAACCATATAGTCAACTTCAGGTTGACTTTTCAGAAACAAGCTTCACTCAAAAAGGCTATATGCCTTATTTTTAGCTAGAATCAATCCAAATTCACCTGATAGACTCTAACACAGATATAGAAACATGAAACAACATAATGAAGGGATAACGGGACGGTAACTCTCGTGACGACGGGCCGAGTCATCACAAGTAAAATAAGATACTTGTATTAAAATGCAGCACGAAGTTATCCATACACCAGTCATGAAAGTTAAGATAACTGATACATAATATGTTAATAATCCATTCTTTTTACTCACATAAGTAAGCAAAGGGTGGAAAAGATAACCAAATGGACATCTCAGTTCAAGATGCATAGCTATATTTTGCCTCCAGGTCAGCCCACAATAATCTCCACTGTAATAGAAAAGGTAAAACTTGAAGCAAAAATAATAATGCAAATATAGAGTAATGAAACTATAGTAACCAAAGTATGGATTTAAGATGATGACCATGAAGTTAATAGCTTTTTCAGTGCTATTAGTAGTTGTCAATATCATACACTGAGATATTTTTGTCCCTTTTATTTAGCTTCTAACGACATTTATTTTAATAATATATTTTTCTATAAGTTAGCTTCTACGATTGTTATTCACAACATGTCACCGAATTCACACAAATCTCAAATGTCAAATGTTCAATCACTAAACAACTACTACTAAATATTAAGATCCTTTTGGATGTACAGATATTAATGAATTATTAATGATCTTTTGTGTGCTTGCACATATATTTTTCTTTGACACGTGAATTCCTCATTTTTTTGGGTTTTTTTGATTGAAAGAACCATCTGAGATACAAAATTTAGTTAACAAAGAATATCTTCAATTAGTCATGATCTACAAAAAATAAAGCAAATTAAAATAGAAGAGTTTTTGCATAGAGTTCAAAACAAGCAAATATAAATTTATTTCCCTGAAAATTCCATCCATCCTTCAGCCCGGAAGTCCCTTGAACTTTCTCAATCAAAGAGAAGACTTGTTTGGGAATTGAGATATAATTGTTATTGTTCTCAGTCAAGTGAGAAATGGGCCATAGTCAATGAAAGAGTTGCAGAGCTTGAAGTGTTTGCTAAGACAAATGTATAACTAGTACTCCTAAAAGCGGGTTCAGCTCCAATTAATTTAGTTTAGTGTAATGATCCGGCCCATCTTCACATGAGTTACCATCCCGTTTCCCCCTTATTATTTTGCTTTATGTTTCATTTTTGGTATTAGAGTTGATCGGATAGAGTTGGGTTGATTTTGGATGACAATGAGGCAATTAGCCTCTTAGAAGTAAAGATGTTGTAGTAAAGTCAACTAGAAGTTGACTATGTGGTTGAAGGGTTCAGATGTAAGTTTTGGTGGTTCGGTTAGCTTCGTGAGATGATTTGTGACTTAAGAGTTCAATCGGAATCGAATTTGGAGGTCCAATGTAGAATAAGGCTTGAATTGGCGAAGTTGGAATTTTGGCGAATTTCGGTTGGTAGGTGAGATTATGATCCGAGGGTCACAATTGAATTTTGAGAGTTGTAATAGCTTCGTTAAGTGATTTTGGATATGTTTGCAAATTTTTAGATCATTCGGGCGTTGTTTGGTTGGGTTTTTTATTGAATGCGTAATTCGAAAGTTTTAATGAAAATGAGGCTTGAATCCGATGTAATTTATTGGTTTTAGCGTTGTTTGACGTGTTTTGAGGATTGGAACTAGTTTGTATAAGGTTTTTGGATGTGTTAGTGCTTTTGGTTGAGGTACCGGGGGCCTCGGGGGTGATTTCAGAGGGTTAATCGGGAATTTTGAAGTTTTGCAACAGGTCTGTCTTTGAAGCTCCTGGTATTTCCATATCTATGAAAAAGGACCGCAGGAGCGGTTCCGCAGATGCGGCTAATCCATCACAGAAGCGGTCCTAAAAGGGGGTTGGTATTTTCACAAAAGCGGAAGAAGTTCAGCAAAAGCGGCGATCAACCACATAAGCGGTCCTGCGATTTATGTTGAGACCGCAAAAGCGGTCAAGGGAATTGCAGAGGCGGCTACCGCAAAAGCGGTTTAAGACTGCAGAAGCGGTCCAGGCGGTAAAAGTAAAATTGCAGAAGCGGTCTAAAGGCGGCAGAAGCTGTCCCGCAAAAGCGGTAGCGGGACCGCATAAGTGAAAATATCAGAAGGGTTTAAGTGAACAATGTCTTCGAATTTTAGAAGTTAGAAAACATTTTGGGACTTCGGGAAGAGGCGATTTTTGGCGATTTGAAGAGATTTCGAAGGAGATTCCATCAGGTATGAATTTGTAGCCTTAAATAATATTGTTATGGTATAAAAACAAGGATTATACACTGAAAATTGAAGGAATCAAAGAGTAAAAATGGAGGGTATGGCTTGAAGACAAAGAAAGTTTAAATTGACGATTTGAGAGGTCAAATGGACTCCGATTCTTGTGTATTTTACATGTACGGACTCGTGGTGAGACGAAGATTATGAAAATTTTAATTTCGTAATTTTTCGAGAAGTGGGCCCAGGGCTCAAGTTTTACCAACTTTGTGGTTTTTGTTGTTTTTCGAGTCTTTTCGATTTGGTTATGGTTTATTGGCCTATTGTGACGTATCCCTAATGGTTTTGATCAGATTCTATACGCGAGAAGGTAGATTTGAGAGGGAAAGGCTTGGTGAGCTATATTCTCATCCGGTTAGAGGTGAGTAATACTTGTGAATGATATTCTGAGGGTTTAAAACCCCGAATTTGCACGTCTTACTGTATTGAGGTGACTTGCACGCTGGACCTGAGCGTGGGGTAGAGCACCGTTGGGGATCGCGACTTGGTCCATCCCGGTAGTTAGTTTTACCGCGTATTCGCAAATGATTTGTTGTTATCATTATGACTTGGGCTCATTTCCATACTTTGGGCTTATCGCTGATTATTTGAACTCTTTATGAACTATCATCACTGTTTCCCTTAATATTTGAAATATTATTGAACTCGGTCCATGTGATTTACACTGTTTTATGAAATCGGCTATATTTTTACTTAAACTGGAGTTTAAACTAATATTTGAACTATTTGTTTGAGTTGAGTATTATTATTTTGCTGATGCACGATGGGCGCTTTTGACTATTTTGGACCGATTGAGGCAGAGGGCCATATGAGAGGGCATGAAGAGTGATGTGAGGAGGCTTTCAGGCCTCGAGTGATATGTGAGGAGTCTTTCAAGTCTCGATTGTTATGTGAGGAGGCTTTCAGGCCTTGAGTGTATTGTGAGCATGCTTTCAGGCCTCGTGTTGATATTATTCAGGATTTTAGGCCTTATTGATAGCGCTTGGGCTGTAGGAGCCCCTCCGGAGTCTGCATACCCATAGTGAGCACGGGGTACCCCTTTAAAATGGTAAGTGGTAACAATGACACTGTCATATGTGTTTCGGTCAGGTAACAATGACTGACTAGTGGTAACAATGACACTGAAACACACTTTGGTCATGTAACAATGGCTGACCGATCAGGTAACAATGGCTGACCCTACTTGTGTATTCTTATTTATTTGGTTCCTTTCAAGAGAATGTCTTGCTGTGTTTTCATGGTTTTCTACTATTTATTTGGTTTTATTGCTTGAGATAGCATTTCATGTGCCCTTTTGGGATTTTATACTTTCAGTGTTATTTATTTTTATTGCCACTGAGTTGGAAGTACTCACTTTACTCCCTGCACGTTGTGTGCAGATCCAGGGCAGTCTCAGGCTGAGTGATTCTAGTTGATCCAGAGTTCTTTTCGGGAGTATTTGAGGTAGTTGCACGTCGTTCGCAGCCGATGATTCCCTCTCTATCTTTATCCTTTATTTCTGCATTATCAGTGTTAGACAAACTTTGTAATATGATATTATTCTGTCATTAGAGGCTCATGATCGTGACACCGGGTCCTAGTTGGGTTATTTTGGTATTTGCTAGATTTTTTCATATTTTTATCAGTATTTTAGACTTTGACTTAAATAGTTTTATCTTTACTTGTTTAACTAATTGGGGAAATTGTTATAAATGGTCGGGCTTGCCTAGTGGTCTGCTGTGCACCATCACGACCAGGTTGGGGTCGTGACAAGTTGGTATCACAACCTAGGTTACTTGGTCTCACGAATCATGAGCCGGTTTAGTAGAGTCTCGCGGATCGGTACGAAGACGTTTGTATTTATCCTCGAGAGGCTGTAGAACCTTTAGTAAAACTTCAAATTCTTGAAATTCTTGTCGTGCGACTTTGTTGTTCCGAGAACTAAACTTTTATATTCTATTCTCTTATATATGGCGAGAACTCATGCTACCGGATGTGGCGGACGACCACCATTGCCACCTGCTAGAGGTCGTGGATGCGGTCGCGGTCGTAGTCATGGTTGGGGTAGAGCAACTGGGGCAGTACCAGTTGACCCACCAATTGCCCCATTCAGGGTCAGCCTCTAGTTGTAGAGGTTCTACCAGCACCTGCTCAAGCACCAGCTGTGCCTATTATGATTCCGGGTTCTTAGGAGGCCCTAACTCAGATTTTATCAGTTTGCACTGGCCTGGCTCTGGTAGTCTTGGCCACTACTGCCGCAGCTACATCTCAGATCGGGGGTGGTCATCAAACCCCCGCGGCTCGCACTCCTGAGCAGGTAGTGCAGGGTTTGCAGACACTAGAGGCCCCACCAGTCCAGCTAGTTGCCCCAGTCCAGCTAGTGCCTCCAGTTAAGCTGATTGTCCCGGTTTAGGTTGATGGGGTTCCAATGATTCCAGACGATAAGTAGCTTCGTCTGGAGAGGTTCAGCAGGCTTTCACCTCCGGTATTCAGTGGTGTTCCGGGCGAGGATGCCTAGGGTTTTCTTGACAAGTGTCGACGTAGGCTTCGGATAGCAAGGATCTTAGATTCGAGAAGGGTATCATTCACTACCTTTCAGTTCTGTCACGACCCGAATTTTTCCCCCAACATCGGGATCGTGATGGCGCCTACTCGTGGTAGCTAGGCAAGCCATTGTATTCAATATTATCCTGTTTTTACCAATATTTGATACTCAATTTTATCAACAAGAACCATAACATTAATTAAATAAATGCGGAAGACTTATCAAATAGCAATAAGCAGTACTAAGGTAAAACACTACTGAAATCCTCTACCCAAGACGTGGAGTCACCAACTCACGAACTACTACTGAATACTACACATAATGGTCTGAAGGAAAATAGCATAAATCTGATTGTCTCGGAACAATGAGACTACATCAAATAATATAAATAAGTGGAAGAGACGCCGGGCCTGCGGACGCTTGCAAGCTACCTCGGTCTCAAATTGCTCAACTCCCACACAAGATCCTACTGTTGCTGCTCCTGATCAAAACCTGGACCTGTGCAAAAACGCACAGAAGTGCAGTATCAGCACAATCCGACCCCATGTGCTGGTAAGTGCCTGGCCTATCCCGGCAAATTAGTGACAAGCCTAGGACCAGACACCCACATAAACCTGTGCAGTTTTATATACATATGTACACCACAAGATAACAAGAAATATCAAGTAAAAAAATCCAACAATAAATATCGTAAGAGGGAAGCTCAACAGTTAACAACAATTATTAAGTCAACAAAGGAAACCAAAGTATAATGGAAACAGGTAATATCAAGTCAAGGAATAACAAATAGTTGAACGGCATCACCCTTCGTGCTTTTACTCTCATCCTCACCAAATAAGCAAATAAAGTGCACGGCATCACCCTACGTGCTTTTACTCTCATCCTCACATCCATGGCACGTCATTATCCTTCATGCATGGTTCAATAACAAGGCACGTCATTACCCTTTGTGCATAATCAATATCACAAGGCACGACATGATCCTTCGTGCATAACCAATAACAAGGCACGACATTAACCTTCGTGCATAATCAATAATAAGGCACGACATTAACCTTCGTGCAATAACAGTAAAACAATGCACGGCATCACCCTTCGTGCATTATCACTCTTCCTCACCCAAATAACAATCACAGTTAAGGGCAAAGAATGAAAACAATAACACTACTAAAAAATGGCTAATTTCTGACCGAAATTTCCGACAGAATAAATTAGTCGGAAATTTCCGACGGAATCAGTCGGAGTATTCATAAAAATATATTTTTTGATTTTTAATAATTCTTACGACTAATTTTCCATCTATATCCGTCGTAAATTTTGGCGGAATATTCCGCCAACTCTTACCGCCCAATTCGATCGAAAATAATATATAAAAAAAAAGAAATTAAAAAAACAGCGACGGAATCCGTCGGAGACCTTTTTAATCGAAAACAATTTTAAAAAAAAAAAAGAAATTAAAAATATCAGCGACTGAATCCGTCGGAGATGTTTTTAAAAAACCCCAGCGACGCTTTCTTTTCTTTTTCTTTTACTCTTTTCTTCCTTCTCTCTTCTCTCTCATATGTAAACTTCCTTCCAAAAACCTGCCGCTGCCATCAACGAGAAACTCTGCCGCCGACACTGCTGCAAAATTCATCGTGCCAGGTACGTTTCTCTACCCAAAATTTTGACTAAAAATTGTAAACATTGTCTATTTTCACATCTTACATATATTTTCACCCAATATACATGTATTTGTTCAGGGATTTTGGGTTTTAATTGTGTGCTTACCAACTAATTGTGTTCTGTGATTTTGGGTTTTAGTTGTTCTGGGATTTTGGGTTTCACCCAATATACATGTATTAAGATTAAGCATTTCATCTACACAAAGGTCCAATGGACAACGCTGTGCCAGTTTCCACATCAAACTCCCGTACCGGAATCTCCCCCCCCCCAACCCCCAAAATACAGTTAGTGAAAATATTTCCCCCTAATACTCGAAAGGCAAAAAAGTCACAATATCCAAGAATACTACCACATAGCAAAAACTTTCCCAATTCTTTTCTGTTACTAATTCACCCTAACAAGAATACCACCGCATACCGTCGCATATCTCCAAGATTAATCTCAAAATACTATTGCCGCATATCTGTATTATTTTTCGCCGCCGCGTTGATTCCCAGTCTTCAGCGAAGCGGGTCGCCTTTCTGCTTCTTCCAGATTAATCTCACTCTAGCAAATCTCTATCCTTTCTCTATTGGTTAGTATTTCTTTTACTTAAAGATTTTACCCTTTTTTTTTCGCGATTTCTGATGAAAAAATAATCTTCTATTATGTATATACCTGGGTATGTTGGTATAGTCTTTATTTTATACTCAAATGTTTCTATTTTTTTTCTAATTTCAGATTCTTGGGCTGAAAAGAAGTAATGTTGTTTTGTTTAATTTCTTGGTATCAAAATTTTACTTCTTTACTAATTTTAGATTCTTGGGTTGAAAAAGAGTAATCTTTTTTATTTGATTTTTGGTACCTTTGTATGATGTTACTTCTTATACTTAAAGTTTTAATTTGTCTAGTTTCTTATTGAAATTTTTTGGGCCGATAGAAGTGAATTTTGGGCCGATAGTAGTGAATTCTTTTTTTGTTTCAATATTAATAGGTATCTCTGTATAGTCTTTATATTATACTCAAAAATTTTAATTTTTTCAATTTCACATTATAGGGCTTAAGTAAGTTTATTTTGTTTAATTTTTGGCTATCAAAGTTTTTAGTTTTATCCTTGTTTTATATTCTTAGTTGAAAAATAAGTTATCTTTTTGTTTGATTTCGGGTGTCAAAGCTTTAATCGATTTTCGCAATGTATATCTTTACTGATTTGGATTTGATCTAGTTATACTGAAAAGTTTCACAAGTAAGGCGTTATTTAGCTTGAGTTTTTGATTTTAAAATATGTTAAAATTCTTCTGAATTTGGTGGTCATTTTTACTTAATTTCAGTTGTACAACCACTTTGTTTTACGTTTCACTTGAATCATTGTGCCAGAATTTTGTGAAATAAATCTAGAGTTACTTTGACCAAATAAGCATGGTTGATGTGATTTTCTAGCATGCTCGTTATTCCCTTTTCAGAATGTATATATGGATTATGTGGCTTTGATGTGGTTTCTTGTGTGTATTTAGGCCACCCCACAAAAAGCGTTGCCTAAAGCCATAAAGTGTTGACTTTGACGAAATGCTACACTTCTTGGTATCTTAGGCCACACTTTTCAGGGGTGGTTGTTGGCCTAAAATGTTGTAGTGATCACATCAACAAATCGAAATCAAGAAATTAAAGATCCAAGAAAAATGTATTCTCTGATTAACTTACATTTGGCAAATTTCGAGCAACTTTTGGCATCTTACATTTGGCAACTTCTAGAATATAATGGTCCCAAAATTTTGATTTTATAGGTTTTTCTCAAAGGAAGTTGTTAACTGAAAGTGGAGAAGGAGCATTGCTTCACTTGTACCAAGTAAGTCCTGCACTTTTTGGTTTACTTTTACTTACTTTCCTTTTTCAATATCAACAACTCAATAAAAATGCAATTATCTTTAAGAACAATAAGTTTTTATGCTTAATTCAAGAGATTTTCTATTAAATTCACAAAGACATCCAATAATAAGTTCCTTCGTGCTTTTTTTGGACGATTGAGGAAAGAAACTATATTTTTTTCAAAATACTTATTGTGCCTTAGCATGTATTCAATTCAACTCATTGCAGTTTGTCACCTTCTTTGACTTCCTTGAACATCTAGACAAAAGACTGCCATTTTATTTGGTGTTTCAACATTTAATGACCTAATTCAGTAAATTGCTAGAACATAGGAAATTCAGTAACAACTATAAATTTAGTAGTCCATTCTCAAATGTCCTTTATGATCCTATGACATGTAAATTTAAAATATATTATTCTAGATGCCAATTGTGGTCCTATCATCCAGAAATAGCTCTATTTGTCCAACAAAGAGATTCAAATATAGTTTAAATAAATCAAATTATTTTAAAAATCTCATTTATCGATTTTTATTTGTGTAGATGGAATTTGTGCATCGTAGATGGATGTATAATAGGAATCATCCTAATCGTACGGGGTTGAGGGATGAATTTATTGAAGGGGTTGCTGAATTTATTGCTAAGGCTCAAACACTTGATGATTTTCTTATTGGAGGAAGGATTAGGTGTCCTTGTGTGAAATGTAAATGTGTTAAGTTATTGAAATCAGATGAAGTTAAATTTCATCTCTAATTGAAAGGGTTTATGGAAAATTATTACATATGGACTGCTCACGGGGAGAATCATGCTAGTTTAGATGATGCTAACTTTCATAATTCTTTTGGTGGTGAGGGTAGCCCCATTTCGGAGCATAATATTGAAAATTCTCGATATAATAAAATGATGAGGGATGCTTTTGGGACGTTTCCTGGGGTTCAATCCGAACCAAATGATGAGGCTAAGCGTTTCTATGAACAGTTACTTGAAGCTAGTCGTCCATTATATGAAGGTTCAGTGCATTCCAAGTTGTCTGTTGCGGTCAGATTGCTAAGTATTAAATCGGATAGTTCTATTTCCCAAGCGGGCATGGATTCTATTATTGGGCTTATGAATGAACTTAACCCGAGTAACATTGACTTACCAAAAGATTTCTACACTGCTAAAAAATTGGTTTCTAAGTTGGGTCTTTCATCGGAGAGAATTGATTGCTTGTGAGAAAGGTTGCATGCTATTCTATAAGGATGACGCATATCTAGAGAACTGTAAATTTTGTAATCAGCCTCGTTTTAAGGAAGTCACAAATCCCAATACAAAAAAGAAAGTTCCAGTTAAAGCGATGCATTACTTACCTCTTATATCTAGGTTAAAGAGGTTGTATGCATCAATGAGCTCTGCTCCTCATATGAGATGGCACTACGAACATAGAAGGCCACCTGGTATACTCTGCCATCCGTCAGATGGAGAAGCGTGGAAGAATTTTGATAGGGTGTTCCCCGAATTTGCTAATGAACCAAGAAACGTTAGGTTGGGATTATGCACAGATGGATTTACTCCATTTGCTGTCTCTACTGCACCATATTCATGTTGGCCGGTGTTTGTTACTCCATATAATCTTCCGCCAGAGTTGTGCATGACAAGTCCATATTTGTTCCTAACTTGTATTGTTCCAGGTCCACGCAATCCGAAAAGTTTGATTGATGTATACTTGCAGCCTTTGATTGATGAGTTACAATTATTATGGCATCAAGGTGTGGAAACATATAATATATCAACCAAACAAAACTTCAGATTGCATGCTGCTTTGATGTGGACTATAAATGATTTTCCTGCTTATGGAATGTTGTCCGGATGGTCGACTGCTGGAAAGTTAGCTTGCCCTTGTTGTATGGAAGATACTAAAGCATTTACTTTGAAACATGGAGGTAAAAATGCATTGTTTCATCATATTTCTAGAGTTGATCTCTTCTCTATTTGTGCATTGTATTGGTAACCTATTTGCACGACTTTGAGTTTAAAATTCTGCATTGGTTGGCCTACAGCATCCATGTTTCTTCTCTGTTAGTGCACTGTTAGTTTCTGGTTCTGTTTGTGCACTGTTAGTGCACTATTAGTTTCTGGTATCTGTTTGTGCCCTGTTTGTGCACTGTTAGTTTCTTCTCTGTTTTTAAACCTTTTCTTGAGATGGTATAGAAACCAAGTTAACAAATGACAAGTACTAGAATAACAGGAGGGTTGGGTGAATATGGGTGACGAATATGAAGAATATGAGGGGCTAGGTTGGTGATTTTTTTACATAGTAGTGAAATACATTTTGGCACAAGATATATCTTTTGGTCATAATATTTCCTTTCAAAGTTGATACTGTTCCATTTGTCAAAGGCCATTATCAAAACACAACTTGAACTACCATTTGGATTGTGGAAAGAATGACAAAAAATGACTTATACCCTTGCTGTCTACATGATGAACTTGATATCTGGATTTCTTATTGACTTGAGCCACATATCTGCCATTACGCGTGATGATATCAGTATGTATTTTTCATTTAAAATAACCTGAAAATGAACTGCTTCGATTTCTCCACCATCGGTCATCAATGGGGTGATTGTGCCGGGTCCCAATTTTCTCATTCCTGATATCTAATTGGACAGCACGAATTCAAGACATGTGAAGTTTGATGTACAAACATTTGCTCTTCTATAAATAATCTTTGTTTCTACTATGTTACTGACCCACAGGTTATTAAATGGCATGAATAGAAATATACATGATGTGGGGTAAGTAAAGTAATGAAGTGTGTCTTATGCTTGCTACTATTGTTAGTGTGTGTTTGCTATTATTCTTAGTGTATTCATGACAATAGTTTGAGTGTGGCATTGCTGATTCTTCCACAGAAGACCTCATATATCCTTATAACTCTTATGGACTAATTGGTAATTGCATTGAATTCTGCTATCTCAAATGCAGACCTGAAAGAGCCGACTGTTTTTCTCATATTGCTGCAATGGTAAAATGATGCACGCCTGCGAATGATTTCCTATTCCTTTTGTCCAGTTTCCTGTGATTGTTATTAAGATCCAGATTGGCAGGTGTAGGAAGGTGTACTCTATCTACTTATGCTTTTGGATAGTAGCAGACTATAAAATGCTAGGAAAACATTGATCTCAAAGAGATTCAGCTATGTTATCTGGTTAGTGCATGTTATTGAACAAAAGATAATCTCAAAGACACGGATTGCTTACCATAAATTCAATTGCCGCACTAATCAGATAGATGTAATAGGTGGTGAGGCAAGCATCAGATAAGAACCCGCCAAGTAGAGCGAGAAGGAAGGAAGTTCCCATAAAGTTGGTAACTATGTTGGCTGAAGCAGATGGAGAAAAATTCATAATTTTCGATAGATAAAGGACTAGATTGCTCGCATTTGCCAGGTATGCTAAGTTTTCCAAAATCTCCACCACTACGTCCACAATTGAAAAAATTCAGATTGTCACTTGTTACAATCTGTGTTTTACTATTTCTTGATAAATAAATTTAGCCAGCTTATCAGTACTAATTCATGAAGTTCATTGCTGTAGCATTAGAAGCTAACATAGTGTATGGGGTTCAAATTGTTATGAAAGCAACATGTGCATGAGGAGAGGTGGTTTACTGACCCAACACAAAAGAGCCTTTGAACGGATTTGGTTCTGTTTTCATACTTGAATGGTGATGTCCTGATTAGATTTCTTTATAAGGGAACTAAAGTTGAGTTATGTGAGTTGAAATTAACATTTCATCTCTACAATACTGGAATGTTACATGCGCGATTACTGTAAATCCTTTTTTTTAACAGTTATTAATCCTTTGTTGTTGTTCGTATAATACTTTTGATAACTAGCCAGAGATTATTGAGTATAGGAAATAGTGGTCATATTTCTCAAGGATATGTATATTTAAGTGCATCTTCCTTTTCATCTGCACATCCATTCGGTTCCAGGTCTATCCAAGATACTTTTCTAATGAATTGTTTTGTATTTATTATGATTATATTACAGATATGGCATCTAAAGGGAAGGGAAACATGAAACCTAAGAAGAAAAAACAATCTGTTCCAACTTCTTCAACTATGCCAAATATGAGTCATCCTCTTTCTCATCCTCCTCAGTCGACTTCATTGCCATCTACCTTGTTCACTATCCCCCCTCCAACTAATAATTCAGTTCAATATTATTTTATGCCTGCTAAAGGAAGTCAAAATAACACCGTTTTTAACTTTGTACCCACATCTTCTATACCATTATCTTTACCGGGCTTTCATGGTAGTCAACATGGTGGCTCACCAGCTGCTGCACCTCCGAGCTTTCATGGTAGTCATCATACTGGCTCACCAGATGCTGCACCCTCGAGCTTTCATGGTAGCCAACATACTGGCTCACCTGTTGAACCTCCGAGTTTTCATGGTAGTCATCATACTGGCTCACCAGCTGCTGCACCCTCGAGCTTTCAAGGTAGCCAACATACTGGCTCACCTGTTGCACCTCCGAGTTTTCATGGTAGTCAGCATGATGGTGCGTCTTTTGTTGCTCCATCATCTTCTAGTCCATCATCATCATCCATTCCCAGCATAACTAGGTTGGATATTGGAGGCTCTCGTCCAACTACATCTAGTGCTGCTTCTGCACCATCTCATAAACGCAGGCAGAATCTTGGCGGGGATGTACAATTTGATAGTTATAATCGATTGATAATCGTCCCCCACAAGAATGGGTAAGAAGGTTCTTATACAAATTTTTATGTATTGAATGTACATTTAGATATGTTAACATTAAAGAGTATTTATTTACAATTAAAATATGTTTATTAATTATATATATGTTAACTTTAATGCAGGTTTTTGCCATCTTTTCAAGGTACACGTATGGTTACAAATTCAATGAAGCCATTTTATCATGAGCCGTGGACTTCTTGGAAAAAGATACCGTACAGCATCAGAGAGCAAATGTGGAATCAATTTAGGGTAAAAATTAATTATGTTTATTTAATAATTATCGTCTTTATCTAATGTTACTTTTTTATATTGTAGACATTGTGTACATGGCATCCTCAACATCAAAATGCAATAAATATTATTTTCGAGAAGAAAGCTAGTATAAGGATTAGTGATACTATGTGTGCTGCTCGAAATGCCGGTCAAATGCCGGAATGGTTAAGAGAAGATGTTTGGGAAAAACTTCTTGAGATATGGAATACCCCAGAATGGAAGGCAAAAAGTGAACAAGCAAAGGCAAATCGTGCCTCTAAAAAGGGTGGCTCGTTGCACACAGGAGGTTCGATTACTTTTGAGGCCCATAAACTAAGAATGGTAATTATATATAATATTTTTTTATTTTTACATATAGAATTTTACGTTTGTAGTCTTAACTCTTACTTTTTCTTATTAAGGAAAAGGAAAGAGGGCGAGATATGACTTACGCTGAGGTCTTTGAGGAGTTGCATAAGAAAAAGAAAAAGGATGGTACAAGAGAACACTGGGTGGAGACGCGTGCATCAGACACATATGTAAAATTCTAACTTCATAATTATTTATAATTTATTAATATTCGTTTGTACTTAATAGTTATATTTTTCATTTCAGGAAGGTTATCATAGAAGGTTGGAAGAATGGCAACAAACTCAGCCTCCTTCAACTCAACCAACACCTGATGATATGGCTGCATTGTGGACAGATGCAGCGGGTGGATCAAACAAAGGCAGAGTCTACGGGCTAGGAGTACATCGACCTATAGGTCATCCAAACCCACTCTTAGACAATTCTTCTCATCAAAATCAAGAACAGATGGAAGATTTGAAAAAGGAAGTTTGTGGATTGAAGAAACAATTGGACTCCCAAAATGAAATGTTTGTTAAGATGCAGAAATTCATGCGTAAACATGGGCATGATTTATCTGATGATGAGGATGAACAAACTGATTCTGATGTGTAGTTTAGTTGTGATGTTTTGGTTGACTGATAAACTTGATTGTGAGAGACAACTTTATGTATTGCTTTTAAACTTGAACATGGGCTGCTATTTGGATGTTTGCATGCCTAAAATTATTAGGTTTAAATGTTGGTATTGTTGGTTTAATGGTTTATATTGTTGGTTTAGAAATTGTTACTGTATTGTTAATTTAAGTAGTGTTAATGTATTGTTTGTTCGTATTATTATTAATGTATCGTTGGTTTAGATTGTTGGTTGGTATTTCTTTTTTTTTTTTTGTGATAGTTTGACAGGGGGTGTAGCTCAAAATTGGGCAGAATTCTGCCCAGTTTAGTACAAAATTCCGACTGAAACAGTCGGAAATATATATTTTAAATAATTAATATTCCGAATTCTTCGACGAATTCTGTCGGAAATTTAATAAAATTTAATTTTTAATTAATATTGTCCGACCGCTTCTGTCGGAAATGTCAGGAAAAAAATAATTTTCAATAGTTTTCGACGAATTCCGTCGGAAAAGGTATAAAATTTAATTATAAATTATGTAATTTTCTTGTAATATTGCGACATATTCAGTCGGTAAATTCCGACCACTTTAGTCGCAAAATAGAATTATTTTGCAGTCCGACCATTTTAAAATTTGCGATGCCTTTAGTCGGTAATTACCGACGGAATCTGTCGGAAATTGTTTTCCGACCATCGTTTTTCCGACGGACGAAATTCGGTCGGAAAATAGTCGGAAATACATGATTTCCGACGGAATTCCGACCGTTTTGTCCGTCGGAAATATGCCTTTTTCTAGTAGTGTAATCATGAACCGTCCCGGCAAGGGAAAACAATAATCATCACAACAAAGTCCCGGCAAGGGAAAACAATATTTCACTTCACAATAAGTCCCGGAAAGGGAAAACAATATTTCACTCCACAATAAGTCCCGGGAAGGGAAAACAATATACAATTCCACAACCAGGCAAGGGTTCAACAATTCATCTTTAAAATATCTCACAACAAGTATCAGCAATGACTCACGGTCATGCTAGACGCTAGTGTATGGATGCTCGTCACCACAGCCCATACACCGCACTTGATCACATAGCACATAGCACACAATCATATTCCCTCAAGCTAGGATAGAACAAACACTTACCTCTAGCCTTGAAGCCCAAATTATCCTTCAACTATAGCTTTTCCCCGAATTTTTGCTTTTAACTAGCTCGAATCTAATCTGAATTGATTCCATTACATTAATAAATACTCAATAACTTAGATTGAATGCTTAAAAATGGTTTTCTCAAAGTTTACCCCAAAATTTCCAAAAACGCCCCTAGCCCCACGTGGTCGGAACTCGGGGTTCGGACCAAAATTCGGTTACCCATTCCCCCACGAGTTCAAATATATGGTTTGTTTCAAAATCGGACCCCAATTTGAGGTCCAATTACCCAATTCATGAAAACCCTAGGTTCTTCCCAAAAACAAGAATTTCTACCATGAAAACCTTTGATTTCTATTGAAAAACATGTTTAATGTTATTAGGAATTGAAAGAATTAAGTAAAAAGTGACTTACAATTGCTTTGGAGTTAATTTGCTCTTGAGGGTTCGTGTGTGGTGTGTGGGTTATTGAAAGAATGAAGAAAGGACTGAAAAATTCGTTTAAGTATAAAATTGCACAGCTGCAGGTATCGCAATTGCGAATATTTGTTCGCAATTGCGAACACTACAGGTCTGGGGTCTGTCAGCGTCGCATTTGCGACATTATGTTCGCATTTGCGAACAAGGCTGGGTTACTGGGGCTTTCGCATTTGCGACAATAGCTTCGCATTTGCGACAATAGCTTCGCATTTGCGACAATAGCTTCGCATTTGCGAAGCCAGGCGAAATATTGAAGGCCTCGCATTTGCGAACCACTGCACACCCCTGCGAACTTCGCATTTGCGAAGTCTGGTTCGCATTTGCGAACCAAGGCTAATCTGGAACTTATCGCAATTGCAAGAAAATCTTCGCATTTGCGAAGATACCAGCTGGGTGAAAAACCAGCTGTGTAAAATTTCAGAATTTGAACCAACGGCCTATCAAATCTTTACCCGAGCCCCCGGGCTCCAAACCAAACATGTACACAACATCAAAAATATATTACAATCTTGCTTGTGCGATCACATCGCCAATATAATATCGTTTTCATCAAATCAAGCCTCAAGTTCATCATTATCACCCTTTTTGTTTCATAACTTTCAAATTTGGAACTCAAGGTTCAAAACACATCAAACGACATCCAAATGTCACCAAACTTTGCAGAAAGCACATATATAATATTTAAGACTTGTGTCGGGCGTCGGAACCAAAATACGAGCCCGATACCAAGGTCATTTAATTCATTTTCCTTTAATAATTACAGCAAAAACAATTTAACAGAAAAATCCATAACTTAGGCTCTAGGCCTCAGAATTCGACTCCGGACGCATGTCCGAGTCCCATATTTTCCTACGGACCTTCCGGGACCGTCCGATCTCGGGTCCGGGTCCGTTTACCAAAAATGTTGACCGAAGTCAACCATATCACTATTAATACCATTTTCTTCAAATTTCTCATAGAATTCATATATTCTATCACAAAATCTTTCCGGCTACATGCCCGGATCATGCATGTAAATCGAGGCAACCTAGAATGAGGTTTTCAAGGCCTCGGAAGTGCGGAACAAATGAGGAAAGCAGGTGATGACCCTTTGGGTCGTCACATCCTCCACCTCTAAAACAATCGTTCGTCCTCGAACGGACGAGAGAAGGAAGTACCTGAGTCGGGGAACAAATGTGGGTAGCGGCTCCGCATATCAGACTCGGACTCCCAGGTCAATGCCTCAGGAGGCTGACCTCTCCACTGAACACGCACATAAGGGTAACTCTTCGACCTCAACTGTCGAACCTGCCGGTCTAGAATGGCTACCGACTCCTCCTCATAGGATAAATTATTGTCCAATTTGACAGTACTGAAGTCTAACACATGTGTGAGATCGCCGTGGTATCTCTGAAGCATAGATACAGGAAAAACTGGATGCACGGCTGATTAGACTGGTGGCAGAGCTAGTCTGTAAGCCACCCCTCCCACTCGGTCTAGAATCTCAAATGGACCAATATACCTAGGGCTGAGCTTGCCCTTCTTCCCGAACCTCATCACGCCCTTCATAGGCAACACTCGGAGCAATACCCGCTCACCAACCATAAAATCTACATCTCGAACCTTACGATCCGCATAAGTCTTCTGTCCGTACTGAGCTGAACAATCTCTCTTGGATAGTCTTGACCTTGTCCAAGGCCTCCCGAACTAAGTCCGTACCCAACAACCGAGCCTCTCCCGGCTCAAAACATCCAACTGGAGATCGACATTGCCTACCATACAATGCCTCAGACGGGGCCATCTGAATGCTAGACTGGTAGTTGTTATTGCAGGCGAACTCTGCTAATGGTAGAAACTGGTCCCACGAGCCTCCAAAATCAATTACACAGGCTCGAAGCATGTCTTCTAGAATCTGAATAGTCCTCTCGGACTGGCCGTCCGTCTGAGGATGAAAAGCTGTACTCAACTGAACCTGGGTGCCTAACTCCTACTGGACCGCTCTCCCGAACCGCGAGGTAAACTGCGTACCCCAATCTGAGATAATAGATACCGGAACCCCATGAAGTCGAACAATCTCCCTGATGTAAATCTCTACTAACCTCTCCGATGAGTAGGAGACAGATACTGGAATGAAGTATGCTGACTTGGTCAGCCTATCAACAATAACCCAAATAGCATCAAATTTCCTCCGAGTCAAAAGAAATCCAGTAATAAAGTCCATAGTGATCCGCTCCCATTTCCACTCGGGAATTTCGATCTTCTGGAACACACTACCAGGCCTCTGGTGCTCATATTTCACCTGTTGACAATTTAGACACCGAGCGACGTACGTAACGATGTCTTTCTTCATCCTGCGCCACCAATAGTGCTGCCGTAAATCCTGGTACATCTTCGCGGCGCCCGGGTGAATAGAATACCGCGAACTGTGGGCCTCCGCTAAGATCAACTCTCGAATCCTTTCAACATTGGGCACACAAACTCGACCCTGCAATCTCAATACCCCGTCATCATCTAGAGTTACCTTCATGGCACCTCCCCGCTGTACTGTATCTCTCAATTTACGCAAATGAGGATCATCAAATTGCCTCTCATGAATCCGCTCTAATAGAGATGAACGAGCGACCGTGCAGGCTAATACCCTGCTAGGCTCAGAAATGTCTAATCTCACGAACCGGTTGGCTAAGGCCTGGACATCTAGAGCAAATGGTCTCTGACTAACCGGAATGAATGCAAGACTACCCATGCTGGGAGACTTTCTACTCAATGCATCGGCCACCACATTGGCCTTACCTTGGTGATATAGGATAGTAACATCATAGTCCTTTAGCAACTCTAACCATCTCCGCTGTCGTATATTCAACTCCTTTTGCTTGAAAAAGTACTGCAGGCTTTTGTGATTAGTGTACACCTCACATGTCACACCATATAGATAATGCCTCCAGATCTTTAAGGCATGAACCACTGCTGCCAACTCAAGATCATGGACTGGATAATTCTTCTCATGTATTTTCAACTGTCTCGAAGCATAATCAATAACCTTACTATCCTGCATCAATACCGCTATAAGCCCTGTACGGGACGCATCACAGTAAACTGTATAAGGCCCTGCACCTGTAGGTAGTACCAGCACTGGTGCTGTAGTCAAGGCTGTCTTGAGCTTCTGAAAGCTTGCCTCACACTCATCTGACCACTAGAACTTGGCACCCTTCTGGGTCAACCTAGTCATCGGGACTGCAATAGAAGAAAACCCTTCTATAAATCGACGGTAGTAAATTGTTAATCCCAAGAAACTCCGGATCTCAGTCACTGAAGCTGGTCGAGGCCAATTCTGGATTGCCTCAATCTTCTTTGGGTCTACCTGAATACCTTCCACTGATACAATGTGACCCACAAATGCCACCAAACTCAACCAAAACTCACATTTCGAAAATTTGGCATATAGCTGATTATCCTTCATAGTCTGAAGAACCACTATGAGGTGCTGCTCAATTGGTGAGAGGTGAGGGAGTAAAATCCCTGAAAAGCCTTGGGTCTTAGGTTCGATTCCCAGTAGCTGCAGCTATGCGTGGAATGCTCATATACCTAAGGGTAACAATTCCTTAGGCTGCGTGTCCATGTGTGGCACGGCCGGTACCGCCGCTGCGAGGGGTCCATGTGTGGCCATAGGCAGGGTGTTACAAGTTTTTAGGGACATCATTTACTTGGTGGGAGGCATATGAGGGCGTAGGCCAGTAGTTGCAGCACTATGTTATGGCGGGAGTTCTCTACTATATTTCTAGAGAAGTGGGTACCACGGTCGCAGAGAGAGGAGCTGCATAGGTAGTTTGAGTGGCTTCGTCAGGGAGATATGTTTGTGATGCAGTATAAGGTGAGATTCTCATAGGTAGCTCGTTATGCTCCATGGATGGTTCTGATTGATCAGGATAGGATCGGGCGATTATTAGACTGGGCTCATTTATCCCATTCATATTCTGATGACTCGAGAGAGCGTCCTGAGCCACAGCTTTGAGGATGAAGTGGATATGGCTCGTGACATTGAGACAACTCGCCGTCAAGAGAGAAAGGAGAGGGAGGCCAAGAGGCCTCGGGGATCAGGTAGCTTCAATGGTGCTCAGTCTAGAATACAGGGTCAGCAGAGCAGAGGTTGATCTGTCAGGCCTCCACCGCTAGCTCGTTCAGAGTACTGTGGGTCATCTTCTAGTTGGGGTTATCAGGGCTCTCAGTATAGTCAGCCATCTCTTAGTACACTTCCAGCGTAGAGTTCGTCTCGTGCCTCTTCTGTTCAGGGTTCCTCCAGATTGAGTGCGCCAGCCAGTCATTTTGATGTGCGAGATTCCCTTTAGTTCCATTCCCCAGCACAAAGGAGTTGTTTTGATTGCGGGGAGTTTGGGCACTTTTGGAGGCAGTGTCCTCGGCACCGCAACAGTCAGTCTTAGTAGAGGGGTCAGCCTTCATCTTTTGGTCCATCTTTTTCAGCACCCACACCATCAGCTAGGGGTGAGGGTCAAGCATCTAGTGGTCGCCATCGAGGGGGAGGTCGATCAGGTGGTCAGGCTCGATTCTATGCTCTTTAGGGCCGGTCAGATGTTATTGCCTCGGATACTGTGATGTACGGGACGCATCACAGTAAACTGTATAAGGCTCTGCACCCGTAGGTAGTACCAGCACTGGTGCTGTAGTCAAGACTGTCTTGAGCTTCTGAAAGCTCGCCTCACACTCATCTGACCACTAGAACTGGGCACCCTTTTGGGTCAACCTGGTCATCGGGACTGCAATAGAAGAAAACCCTTCTATAAATCGACGGTAGTAAATTGTTAACCCCAAGAAACTCCGGATCTCAGTCACTGAAGCTGGTCGAGGCCAATTCTGGACTGCCTCAATCTTCTTTGGGTCTACCTGAATACCTTCCACTGATACAATGTGACCCGGAAATGCCACCGAACTCAACCAAAACTCACATTTCGAAACTTTGGCATATAGCTGATTATCCTTCATAGTCTGAAGAACCACTCTGAGGTGATGCTCAATTGGTGAGAGGTGAGGGAGTAAAATCCCTGAAAAGCCTTGGGTCTTAGGTTCGATTCCCAGTAGCTGCAGCTATGCATGGAATGCTCATATACCTAAGGGTAACAATTCCTTAGGCTGCGTGTCCATGTGTGGCACGGCCGGCACCGCCGCTGCGAGCGGTCCATGTGTGGCCATAGGCAGGGTGTTACAAGTTTTTAGGAGCATCCTTTACTTGGTGGGAGGCATATGAGGGCGTAGGCCGGTATTTGCAGCACTATGTTACGGCGGGAGTTCTCTACTATTTTTCTGGAGAAGTGGGTACCACGGTCGCAGAGAGAGGAGCTGCATAGGTAGTTTGAGTGGCTTCGTCAGGGAGATATGTTTGTGATGTAGTATAAGGTGAGATTCTCATAGGTAGCTCGTTATGCTCCATAGATGGTTCTGATTGATTAGGAGAGGATCGAGCGATTATTAGACTGGGCTCATTTATCCCATTCATATTCTGATGACTCGAGAGAGCGTCCTGAGCCACAACTTTGAGGATGAAGTGGATATGGCTCGTGACATTGAGACAACTCGCCGTCAAGAGAGAAAGGAGAGGGAGGCCAAGAGGCCTCGGGGATCAGGTAGCTTCAGTGGCGCTCAGTCTAGAGGCCAGGGTCAGCAGAGCAGAGGTTGATCTGTCAGGCTTCCACCGCTAGCTCGTTCAGAGTACTGTGGGTCATCTTCTAGTTGGGGTTATCAGGGCTCTCAGTACAGTCAGCCATCTCTTAGTGCACTTCCAGTGTAGAGTTCGTCTCGTGCCCCGTCTGTTCAGGGTTCCTCCAGATTGAGTGCGCCAGCCGGTCATTTTGATGTGCGAGATTCCCTTTAGTTCCATTCCCCAGCACAAATGAGTTGTTTTGATTGCGGGGAGTTTGGGCACTTTTGGAGGCAGTGTCCTCGGCACCGCAACAGTCAGTCTTAGTAGAGGGGTCAGCCCTCATCTTTTGGTCCATCATTTTCAGCACCCACCCCATCAGCTAGGGGTGAGGGTCAGGGATCTAATGGTCGCCATCGAGGGGCAGGCCGATCAGGTGGTCAGGCTCGATTCTATGCTCTTTAGGGCCGGTCAGATGTTATTGCCTCGGATACTGTGATGTACGGGACGCATCACAGTAAACTGTATAAGGCCCTGCACCCGTAGGTAGTACCAGCACTGGTGCCGTAGTCAAGGCTGTCTTGAGCTTCTGAATGCTTGCCTCACACTCATCTGACCACTAGAACTGGGCACCCTTCTGGGTCAACCTGGTCATCAGGACTGCAATTGAAGAAAACCCTTCTATAAATCGACGGTAGTAAATTGTTAACCCCAAGAAACTCCGAATCTCAGTCACTGAAGCTGGTCGAGGCCAATTCTGGACCGCCTCAATCTTCTTTGGGTCCACCTGAATACCTTCCACTGATACAATGTGGCCCAGAAATGCCACCGAACTCAACCAAAACTCACATTTCGAAAATTTGGCATATAGTTGATTATCCTTCAGAGTCTGAAGAACCACTCTGAGGTGCTGCTCGTGCTCTTCGTGAGAGGTAAGGGAGTAAAATCCCTGAAAAGCCTTGGGTCTTAGGTTCGATTCCCAGTAGCTGCAGCTATGCGTGGAATGCTCATATACCTAAGGGTAACAATTCCTTAGGCTGCGTGTCCATGTGTGGCACGGCCGGCACCGCCGCTGCGAGGGGTCCATGTGTGGCCATAGGCAGGGAGTTACAAGTTTTTAGGAGCATCCTTTACTTGGTGGGAGGCATATGAGGGCGGAGGCCGGTAGTTGCAACACTATGTTATGGCGGGAGTTCTCTACTATTTTTCTGGAGAAGTGGGTACCACGGTCGCAGAGAGAGGAGCTGCATAGGTAGTTTGAGTGGCTTCGTCAGGGAGATATGTTTGTGATGCAGTATAAGGTGATATTCTCATAGGTAGCTCGTTATGCTCCATGGATGGTTCTGATTGATCAGGAAAGGATCGGGCGATTATTAGACTGGGCTCATTTATCCCATTCATATTCTGATGACTCGAGAGAGCGTCCTGAGACACAACTTTGAGGATGAAGTGGATATGGCTCATGACATTGAGACAACTCGCCGTCAAGAGAGAAAGGAGAGGGAGGCCAAGAGGCCTCGGGGATCAGGTAGCTTCAATGGTGCTCAGTCTAGAGGCCAGGGTCAACAGAGCAGAGGTTGATCTGTCAGGCCTCCACCGCTAGCTCGTTCAGAGTACTGTGGGTCATCTTCTAGTTGGGGTTATCAGGGCTCTCAGTACAGTCAGCCATCTCTTAGTGCACTTCCAGCGTAGAGTTCGTCTCGTGCCCCGTCTGTTCAGGGTTCCTCCAGAATGAGTGCGCCAGCCAGTCATTTTGATGTGCGAGATTCCCTTTAGTTCCATTCCCCAGCACAAGGGAGTTGTTTTGATTGCGGGGAGTTTGGGCACTTTTGGAGGCAGTGTCCTCGGCACCGCAACAGTCAGTCTTAGTAGAGGGGTCAGCCTTCATCTTTTGGTCCATCTTTTTCAGCACCCACACCATCAGCTAGGGGTGAGGGTCAAGCATCTAGTGGTCGCCATCGAGGGGGAGGTCGATCAGGTGGTCAGGCTCGATTCTATGCTCTTTAGGGCCGGTCAGATGTTATTGCCTCGGATGCTGTCATCACAGGTATTATTTCAGTCTATCACCGATATGCCTCAGTCTTGTTTGATCATGGTTATTCCTATGTATCTTCATACTGTGCTCATCATTTGGGTACGACCCGAGGTTGTCTTGCGTTACCTAAGCACGTATCTACCCCGATGGACGATACTATTATTGTGGACCAAGTGTATCGGTCATGTCTTGTTACTATTGGGGGTCTGGAGACCCAAGTTGACTTGCTGATTTTGAGTATAGTTGATTTCGATGTTATTCTGGGCATGGATTAGATATCTATGTGCCATGCTATTCTAGATTGTCACGCCAAGATAGTCACATTGGCTATGCCGGGTATCTCGAGGATCGGGTGGTATGGTATGACTGATTATGTACCCAGTGTGAGCACGTGATTTTTGCCCTATATGAAAATAATTTCTAAAAATAGACCAAAATAATTTTTATTAATTTTTAGGTGTTTTTCTTTATTTAGTTGCATTTCATGCATTTTTAATATTTTTAAAATCATAGAAAAACCATAAAAAAGGTGTCACATTTTAATTTGCATTTAGGAATTAATTACATTGAGTTAATTGTGCTGTTAATCAAAAATCACAAAAATAATCATTTTTACATAGTTAGATAATTAGCTTAATTATTACAATTTAAATTAATTTAGGATTTAGTTTAGGTTTTTAATTAATTAAAGAAAGAAAAGCAACAAAAGAAGAGGGAAGTGGAAAGGCTTGGTCTTAAATTCAAACTAGTGATATAACCCGCGCTTTGCGCGGAAAACGATATATAGCTAATAATTGTTTTTAATTTTTTTATGATTAGAAAATCAATCTTTACTCTTTGATCAATAGTATCTTTTCTCGAAGCTCCAATTGCAACTCTATCGGTTATTTTCTACTTATATTCAAGTTTGATAATACCAAATGGGAAAAGAGAATACCGTTCAACAAAGTCAACATCGAATGAATGAGAAATAATACCTTCTTAAGATACTGTACCAGCTATAAACAAATATTTGCAAATTTAAATAGAGGGAGGAGAAGGAATGGGAAAGTACTCAACTTTGTTCTTGGAAAATATTAACTTTCGTAATTTTACGTTTAAGAGTTATAGTAAAACATAAATAGAAGGATATATTACTTTCCTCGGATAAACTTTTAATATTTTTAATAATAAAGCTCTATTGTTTCCAATTATGTCTTGTGAAAAAAATTACAATAATGACAACTTTTCATCATGGAATGGTCCAAAGTAGACCTGCCGCAAAAGGGGCCCGCTTTCTTCCCCCAAATGCCAGTTCCGCCATCAGGGCCTAGCAAGAAGCATAATTCTGTTCGTTAAAGCTAAGATATACAAAAAAATCTGCCAAATTTATGAAGGAAATAACACTTATATGTAATCTTTCTTAAAATTAAAGCGAATAATTTTGTCTCGGTGAAGATCATTCCATAGATAAAGAAAACACCGAAATTTCAAAAAACTATACTTCTGGAACGATACAACACGGAGTTATGACCTTTATATATATAATCCACAAAAAAAAAATCTCATAAATTCGGGAGAAGTTAAACCTACAAAATTATATCCACTCTTATGGAAATACCCAAATGAAAAAGTTGACAAACCTAAATAGAAGGAGTAGGTGTAGAGCCACCATCAATACCACCCGTCTACCTTGTTGCTTCCGTTGTTAAACTTTAGCATAAATGAATACCATATCTTTACATCACAAAAATAAAAAAAAAATAAGATCGGCAAAGAATCACCGAATTGATATGTGTTTGTCTACATTCTATCTCAAATATAATTAAGTGCAAACAGAATATGTAAAAAAATATAATATATTCACTGAGTTGGTGAACATTAGGCATAAGTGAATTTTAACAATAACATACTATTAAACATGAATATCGTTACTATTGCTTTAGAATCTAAAATATAATTAAGTGCAAACAGAATATATAAAAAAATATAATATATATTTATTTAGTTGGTGAACGTTCGGCATGAGTGAATTTTAACAATAACATACTACTATTAATTAAACATGAAGAACGTTACTATTGCTTTAGAAACTGTACAAATTTTTTAAGTTTATGATAGTCATCTCAGTGGTACAAATTCAGTAATAGGCACAATAATCAAATAAATATAGTTGTTGATACAAAAAGTTAATACAAATAGTTATCTTATATGAAAAAGGTTAGAAGGAACATATAACTATTAACTACTAAAATAAAAAAAGGAAAAAACTTCTCTTCTTACTTTGTGATCGAATCAGAAAGAAAATGAAGTGAAACGATCAAAAACTTAAATTTTTCTGGCCGCCAGCATGTACATAAACACAGAAGAAAATTATTTTCTCTATTTAAACAATGATAAAGAGAACAAAAGGTGAATTTTAGATATAAAGTAGAACTTTAAATAAGAAGAAAAGTTAGTGGCAATGGAAATTCGAATCATTTCTAATCACCTACCAGCGACAACGCAACAGAAAAGTGATATCAAAAGTTTTTTTTGAATAAAGAGATAAAGATTTTAGAATTTTACAATTGCTCCTATATCTATGATCTTCTCGACGTCAAAGTAGTCCTCTTTGTTTAGTTTCTTGAAGAGAAACTATTTCGAAAGAGTTAAGAAATGACACTGAATATTAAAACAGCACATGCGTGTGCAGAATAAATCAAGCAAATAGGTGCAAGTATAGAAATGACATAAAAGAAATTGGTACCTTTATTTTTCTAAAAGACAAATGGATCTCACATCTTCTAATAGGAGAAGAGATAGAAGGAAAAACACGTTAGGTTTTTGTGGCAAAGTGATGATGCAATTAAATGACAAAAAAAAAATATAAACGTAAGACCCATTTTCCCACATACTCAAAATTAGAGGAAAGTGATACTCATTTGTCTTGTAAAAAAATATTGATAAAGATATTAGGATTACTACTAACTGATAAATGCTATAGAGAGGCCATGAAATATCAAATGTTTAACTTCGTCTTCCTCTATGCAAAGAAGTGATGAGAAAGGAATAGGGTAACTCCTACATACGCAATATCTTTTTTCATTCATAATTATTGAAAAGTAAAAACAATATTTGGTATCTTCTACAGAAGGGATGATAATCGCCTAAGCAATGGGAAGGGGCTTGCCCAAACTTGACTTTGGATTCGCATTGATAAGCAGATTTTCGCTGTGCGGCAAGGGAAAACGTCCAAGTATAAAATGATGGAATTTTACATATGAGAAGCAACGTAACGGTTACCATTATAGGTGAAGGAAGCAGAAACGTCTGTGTTCCTCAAATAGGTTAACCAGTGTCTTTTCAATTCTGTTATTTAATTAATGAAGTAAATAGGAAAAAGTGAAGGAATCCCCAAAAAAAGGAGAAAAAAGATAAAGGCAATTCGTGCTCAATGAGGACTGCCACATAATCAAGGCTATGTCCCTCAATTATATTTATATATATATATATATATATATATATATATATATTTGAAATGCCCAAAATATTTTCCCTCCAAAACCTTCCCCAAAATATTTTCCCCTCAAAACTACGCCACACACAAGACCCATCACATTAAATACACACAAAAAAAAAGGGGGGGAGAGGACTAACGCTGATAAGGGGAGAGCCCAAAAACCTGTACCATATTCTTCAACAAAAACCACCAACACCCTAAGAATTGAGGGCAACGAAACACACACACCCTTCCGCCGATTTTCTACATCTTTCTCTTTGACTCGATTCAATTAGGCTTCAAATTCATCTAGTTCATTTGAGTTTGAAATTCGTTTTTTTTTTTCGGGTTGATTCGAGGTCGTTGTTCGTGATTCGCCGTCCCAGTTCGAAATTGCAGTTCCCAAATTCAAATGATTTTGATCGCTGTTTCAGATTCGATCATAGTTTTGGTTTATTGACGTCCTTGTAACTGTCAGAATTTTTATTAATCAAAGGCAAAATTTCAGCTCGTAGCATCTTTGGTTCGAATCAGGGGTATGTTCTCTTATGTTTGTATTCTTCAGATTCGGTTTAACGTGAAATCACGATTGCTTCATCTTATTTGTTACTACTGTTTGGATTGTGTGACCCTGTCCATTTGCTCGAAGCTGGTTCACAAATACAATCGTTCTGTGTCTCTACACTTTTTGTTGTAGGTATCAATCAAAGCTTGTTGTTAGAACAACTAGAAATGAGCTGTAAATAATTTGAAGCGGTTATGGTGTTTACGTATCTTGTTTGTTAACCTAATTAATGTGAATACGCTGCCGTATATAGTCAAATTTGTTGTTTGTTAGAGTAAGTGGAAATGAATGGACTTTTACATATTATGTGAAGCACTTCTGAAGAACACCCAAGAAAATTAAATGCCTATACAATTTTACACACACTATTAACAGGTAAAAAGTTAAAACAATCTCTGGTACATGTGTTTTAAATCAATTCTGAGGAGGACGTAGTTAGTTTAATAACTCATGTTTAATTGTGGCTCTTTGAATAGTTTGTTGGATTAAAAAATAGTTAATAGCTTGAACAAGACATTAGTTGGTTTGGGGTTTTTAAGAGTAAAATTGATTAATAAATGCTGTAGTTTGCTTTAGGCTTGGGAATTAATTAAAATTGTCATAGATACTAGTATGGTTCCCGTGACGTGGTTGCGGTACTTAGTTTTTTTATAAATAGGAGTAATAAAGTTTGCCTTAGCTAAATACAGTTCTTTTCCTTTGAAATTAGATTCGAGGCATGCCATCCAGCAAATTTTCACGGCCCTTGTAAAGTTAAAACGCTATGATACAAAATTGGGTTTCGAATTAGGTAGCGGATTACTAAAAGAACCTCCCCTTTTGTTTGAATTCGGACTTAAAATCGATGCCCAAATTCATAATTGTTAATTAACTAGGCCTTTAGAGACAATTATTAATAGAAAATAATAGTTCATTTAAGGATATCCTTAAAATAATTGAGGTGCACCGCGCCAAATAAAATGACAAATCATGTGTCCCTCATTAATTACTTAATAAAAATACTTAGAGATTCGGGACGAGTTGTTTAGCAAATTTCACGTCCTTCCCAAAAAGATAACAACACATTAGTCGCTTTAAGCACGCTTTTAATAATCTTACCTTCCTAATACGGGTGTGCATTTCATGCGAGCCAAATCCGAATCCGAAAACGTCAAATAAAAATGTGTTGAGGATCCGGGTGCATTTCATGTGACGTGATCCGAAAACACGCTCTTAAACGACGTTCACTTTCTTAAATAAAAATAATAATAGACGAAAAATGGTAAATAACTTTAAAATTGTACTGTAGGTTGAACATGCATTAAAATCAAAACTTAGCCAAATATAGCAGTTGAGCGACCGTGCTAGAACCACGAAACCCGAAAATGCCTAACACCTTCTCCCGGGTTAACAGAATTCTTTATCCGGATTTCTGGTTCGCAACTGTTAAACAGAGTCAAAACCTTCCTCGATTCGGGATTCAAACCAGTGACTTGGGACACCATAAATCTTCCAAGTGGCGACTCTGAACCTTTAAACGAATCGTGTTTCGGTTATCCCTAAATTGGAAAAACTCTTTTATTACTATATCTCTTCCCGGGGTGTAGTAAAAGCAGATAAAACTCTTTAAAAAAAGAAGGTGTGACAGCTCTAGCGACTCTGCTTAGGAAAATAACCCAGAACTTCGGTCAAGGGTTCAAGAATTCGAGTTCAGTTAAATTGTTGTATTTGGCTTTATTTGATTTTGATACGTGTTCCATCATTTCTGTGCTAAATGTTTACCGCTTTAATATTTATTGAACTGTATATAAATTGTCGCGAATCCCTCCTTCTTTCCGAGTCTTCTACATCATGGAGAAGGGTTCACTTCGTGTAGTTTCTCTTCTGTTACAGTCTTTTTTTACCAATTTAGAACGAGGTTTGGATAAGTTGCAAAGCCGGACGAGCTTCTGTATCCCCGGTACGCTGCCTCCCCCTCGACCTGAGTTGTCTGCTCGGGTAAGCCAGGTCTAGACCAATAAACTTAGGATTCAAACCTAGACGAACGATAAAATTGTAAGAAAGCACAGGAGAAAAATTGTAAGAAAGATAATATTGATGTATTAAGACAATGATACACTGAGCCCTATATATACACAACACATGACATGTCCTACTCCTAATACATATGGGATTAGGGTTATATACTTCTATTTACACAATGAAACTGACACTCCCTCTCAAGCTGGTGCATATAAATCATATGTATCGAGTTTGTTACATATATAACTAATACGAGGACCGGTAAGAGACTTGATGAAAATATTAGCAAAGTGATCATTTGAATTTACAATTTTTGTAGCACTCCTGAGAGTATTTTTTTCTCTAACAAAGTGACAGTCAATCTCGATGTGTTTTGTTCTCTCATGGAACACTTAATTTGACGCAATATGAAGAGCAGCTTGATTATCACACACAAATCCCATCTGACTAATCTCACCAAATTTCAGCTCCTTGAGTAACTGTTTGATCCAAATTAGCTCACATGTGGCCATAACCATTGCTCGATATTCTGCTTCTGCACTAGACCGAGCAACTAAATTCAGTTTCTTGCTCTTCCAAGACACCAAATTTCCTCCTACAAAGACATAATATCCAGACGTAGAACGTCTATCAGAAGGTGATCCTGCCCAATCAGCATCTGAGTATCCAACGATCTGCTCATAGCCTCGATCTTCAAACAATAAGCCTTTGCCTGGAGCTGATTTTATATACCGAAGAATGCGGACAACTGCATCCCAATGACTATCACAGGGAGAATCCATAAACTGACTCACAACACTCACAGGAAAGGAAATGTCAGGTCTAGTCACCGTGAGGTAATTTAATTTACCAACCAATCGCCTATATCTTGCAGGATCGCTAAGAGGCTCCCCCTGTCCTGGCAGTAAGTTTAGAATTCGGATCCATCAGAGTGTCAACATGTCTACAACCTGTCATTCTTGTTTCCTCAAGAATATCTAAGGCATACTTTCGTTGTGAGATCATAATACCCGAGCTAGACTGAGCGACCTCAATACCCAAAAAATACTTTAATCTGCCCAGATCCTTAGTTTGAAAGTGCTGAAGGAGATGTTCCTTCAACTTACTAGTACAATCCTGATCATTGCCGGTAATAACAATATCATCAACATAAACAACCAGATAAATATAGAGATTTGAATCAGAATGTCGACAAAATACAAGTGATCAGCTTCACTACGAGTCATACCAAACTCTTGAATAACTGTGCTGAACTTACCAAATCAGGCTCGAGGAGACTGCTTTAGACCATAGAGGGATCGGCGCAACCGACATACAAGGCCACTAGACTCCCCTGAGCAATACAACCAAGTGGTTGCTCCATATAAACCTTATCCTCAAGGTCATCATGAAGAAAAGCATTCTTAATATCCAACTGATAGAGAGGCCAATTGCGAACAACAGCCATGGATAGAAAAAGGCGGAATGATGTAATTTTAGACATAGGAGAGAAAGTATCACTGTAGTCAAGTCCAAATATCTGAGTATATCCTTTGGCAACAAGACGAGCCTTAAGTCGATCAACCTGGCCATCTGGACCAACTTTGACTGCATACACTCAACGATAACCAACAGTCGATTTACCTGAAGGAAGAGGAACAAGCTCCCAAGTACCACTCGTATGTAGAGCAGACATCTCATCAATCATAGCCTGTCGCCATCCAGGATGAGAGAGTGCTTCACCTGTAGACTTAGGAATGGAAACAGAGGACAAAGATGACACAAATGCACAATGTGATGATGAGAGACGATGGTAACTTAAACCGATATAGTGAGGATTAGGATTAACTGTGGACCGTATACCTTTTTGTGGTGCAATCGGTTGATTAAGAGGAGACAAGTCCGCAATATTATCAGGGTTAGGTGCAGGACATGAATCGGCTAGGCCTGATACTGGGTGTGGATGACGATGATAAGTCAGGAGTGTTGGAGCTGTAGAAGGTTGAACTCGACTAGGTGGTGGCATTGGAGCTAGAGTTGGTGGAAATAAGTCAGGTGGTGGCACTGAACTCGGTGGTGATACTGGAGCTATAGGTGGTGACACTGGACTAGGTGGTGGCACTGGACTCGGTGGTGATACTGGAGCTATAGGTGGTGGCACTGGAACTTGAACTATAGGCGGTGGAGCTATGGAGGAAGATGAATGGGAGATTGGGGCTAAATCTCCAAAAGAAGGAACATGTAGCACCTCAGAAATATCTAAGTGATTAACTGGACCTGTGAAGTATGATTGAGTTTCGAAGAAGGTAACATCAGCAGACATAAGAAATTGATGAAGGTTAGGAGAATAACATCGATATCCCTTTTGCGTTCTCGAGAAACCCAAAAATATGAACTTAAGAGCACGATGAGCTAACTTATCTTTTCCTGGAGTAAGGTCATGAACAAAACACGTACTCCCAAAGAAACGGGGTGGAAGAGAGAACAAAGGTAAGTGGGGAAACATGACAGAGAATGGAACTTGATTTTGGATAGCTGAAGATGTCATACGATTAATAAGATAACAAGATGTAAGAACTGCATCCCCCCAAAAACGCAGCGGAACATGATATTATATTAATAGGGTACGAGCAGTTTCAATAAGATTTCTATTCTTTCTTTTTAGCTACCCAATTTTTTTGGGATGAGACGGACAAGATGTTTGATGAATAATCCCGTGGGAGTTTATAAATTGCTAAAACGAGGAAGACAAATACTCTAGGGCATTATCACTACAAAATGTGCGGATAGAAACCCCAAATTGATTTTGAATTTCAGCATGGAAGGTCTGGAAAATAGAAAACAACTCAGATCGGTTTTTCATCAAAAATATCCAAGTGCACCTAGAATAGCCATCAATGAAACTGACAAAGTAACGAAATCCTAAGGTAGAGCTAACACGACTAGGACCCCAAACATCTGAATGGACTAAAGTAAACAGTGACTCTGCTCGATTGTCAAGACGTCGCGGGAAGTAGGAGCAGGTATGCTTACCAAGTTGACACGACTCACGCTCTAGAGTGGATAAGTGAGATAAGCCAGGTACCATTTTCTAAAGTTTTGACAAACTGGGATGTCCTAACCTTTTTTGTAATAAATTTGGTGAATCAGTAATGGGAGAAGCTATTGGAGGAAGACAAGATACGAGTCCATGTGATTTTGCAAGGATAAGGTAATAAAGTCCATCTAATTCACGTCTGGTACCAATGATCCACCCTGTACTGCGTTCCTGTATAAAAACAAGGTCATCAAGGAATAGATGGACTTTATTAAGAACTGAATTGATTAAAAGGACTATTAGGAACTTAAAGAACTGAATCTAAAGGTAAGGAAGGAAGTGGACTAGCTTGACCTATTGCAGTTGCCATGGCTTGAGACCCATTGGCCATTGTGACTGTTGGAAGAGATTCAGAATATGAGATACTAGTAAAAAGAGATTTGTTACCAGAAATATGATCAGATGCACCTGAATCAATGACCCAAGACTCAGAAGGTGGAGACTGGGAGACACCAGTTATGCTACTATTTGTTGAAACGATAGAGGTTAACCCTGAAGATATCGCTTTACGTGCTTTGTACTGAAGGAACTCAATATAATCCGGTAAAGAAACCATCTGGATTGGATTTATTGCATTTAATCCAATGGATTGTGAGGTAAAGGCTTCAGGTATTAATTCCATTATAATATTGTGCTGGAAAGAAGAGGAAAACTGTAGAGATCACTGGTCTGTCGGAAAAATCATTGTAGCTCACCGGAAAAACTCAAAGTGTTCGGAAATCAAAAATAAAAATATGGGTAGGCTCCTAATTCAAGGACGATCCAACTGTCCTGACGAAGTTTTATCAAAAAACGGCCGGAAGTAGCCTCACGCGCCGGCGCGTGGGGGTCACGCGCTCGCAGGAATAATTGTTCTGTCGGCAAGTGGCTGGTTTTCTGCCAGAGAACTTTTGTAGGGTTGGTCGCCGACGAGTGATCTACCTCGTGGTGGTGTTGGTTTTTGCACAACACTGATAATTAGTGACTTTTATGCAATTAGTCACTTAGGTCACCGGAAAATTACACGGTGACTGAGTTATTTCTTTCCGGATGTCGTTGGAATGACGAACAACGATTAATTTCTCATGGTGGCTCTGATACCATGTGAGAAAGCACGGAAGAAAAATATATTATTGATGTATTAAGACAATGATACAGTGAGCCCTATATATACACAACACATGACATGTCCTACTCCTAATACATATGGGATTAGGGTTATATACTTCTATTTACACAATGAAACTAACAAAATTATGTCAAACTCCTAGTAGGACGTTTATTTGCATCACGTGCATTCTGACTTAGGGGACTTAACACAGGGATTGGGTCCATCTAGGACAGGTGACCCGAATTAAAATGACCATCCTGATGCATATTATGTGCTACTTGTATTTATTTGCTCGGCTCCACATATTTACCAGCTTGTATATCATAAGTGAAAAAATAAAAAATACCAGTGTTAGGATTTAAGAAGTATAACCATTTACTGTGAAAAACCCAATGCCCAAATGGTACCGAAATGCTGCCATATTTTTGAAAAATAAAAAATGAAGAAAAAGAAACATATTTGGAAAAATGGAAAGTAATTTGATTGGTCAAAAAATAGTGTTGATCGTTGCCAGTCGGCCAGAACAACACTGGTTTGATTCTCGTCTTTCGGGGCGTGATACGTAGCAACCCTTAACGGGTCCAACCACACCTTTTGTAAAAATAACAAAAAATGTCAAAATTTTGATTTTTGTTATGAATAAGTCCGGTAATGTTATTCCTGTTTAAAATAAGCCGAGTGTTCCCCGAAAGGACGCCAGAAGGTCATTTTTGCAAGAATAGCCACTTTGAGTCATTTTAAATAATTTGTGGGCATATCCTTGAAATATCCCTTGTGGAAATATTGAAAGGTTGTAGCCGCAAAATCAAGTTTGAGTCACTTATCAACTTTACAAAAAATACCCATTTTGTTAAATAAGCCATTGCATGGCCGATTTTTGCTAAGATAGCTACATTTGGCATTTCAACTTCTCAGTCTTGTGTCGGCATGTGGCAATGCTGAATGACGCCCCAGGATAAGAAATTATGATTTAGTTTTGATCATTGATTTTGTAGTTTCCTAAAATGAAATTTTTGCAACAATAGCGATTTTGTCAAATAAGCCATTACGTGGCTAATTGTTGTTAAAAGATGAGTCTCAATTGGTATTGAAATCTTCTCAAACTTGTGTCGACCTGTGGCGATGCTGATTGATGCCCCATGGGCCCCAAGATGAGAAATTTTCGAGTTTAGTTTCTTAAATGAACTTTTACAAACATAGCCACTTTGTCAGAATAAGTCATTGCATTGCAATTTGTCAGAATAAGCTATTTTTGCTAAGATAGCCACATTTGGCATTACAACTTCTCAGTCTTGTGTCGGTATGTGGCGATGCTGAATGACATCCCATGGGCCCCAAGATGAGAAAATTTGATTTAGTTTTGATCATTGAGTTTGTTGTTTTCTAAAATGAAATTTTTGCAAGAATAGCCATTTTGTCAAATAAGCCATTATGTGGCCAATTGTTGTTAAAAATGAGTCTCAATTGATATTGAAATCTTCTCAATCTTGTGTCGGCCTGTGGCGATACCGATTGATGCCCCATGGGCCCTAGGATGAGAAATTTTCGAGTTTAGTTTCTCAAACAAACTTTTGCAAACATAGCCACTTTGTCCGAATAAGTCTTTGCATTGCCATCTATTTTTAAAAAATAGTCTTAGTCGACATTGAAATATTCTCAGTCTTGTGGAAGCATGTGGTGATGCCTAATGATGCCCCACGGACCCCAAGATGTGAAGTATTGATGTGCTCGGGATCTAGTGTTAAACATCGAGTTTATAATTGGAGTATGTTTCCGTAATTTCCCTTCAAAGAAAAGAAAAAACTATTTCGAAAATTTGAAAAAAGAAAAATATCTCATCATGTTTTGCATTAATTTGAAGGAACTATGCTCGGTCTGATTCATGCAGGGTCTGATACGTAGGCAATCCACATAGTATTCTATCATTATTAAAAAAAGAAAAAAAAAGAAAGAAAAGACAATAAGGGAAATAAGAAAAGAAAGTAACAGAAAAACAAAGAAATTCAATAAGCGAAATACTTTAATGCTAACATGGTGGTTTTGTTTTGTTAACTCAGAAAGTTGAGGTGGTTGGCTGTGGTAAACTGGAAAGCAAGATCCAAGGAAAATGATAACTGCCATCGAAGCTGTTACGAGTGCTCAAGAGATTCAGGGTCAGAAAGTTCAACAAGGGTCTACTGTGGTTGAGGAAAATAGAACACTAAACCAACAAATGACAAAAATGCGTCAAGCATGGGCCAATGGCCAGGGACAGCCTTATCATGAGTTACAATTTGCTATACAGCAAGAACGGTGCCACTTTCTCGGGTACCCCTTTTACTCGTTTGATCTTCCTGTGTACATCGTTAACCTACCCGAAAGAGGGTACAGGAAGAAATAGCCCAAAGAGTGAAAAGATTTGAACAACAGCTGAAAAACATGCAAGCACTGGTAGGTCAAAGAGTGTTACCTTCAAAGATCTATTTATGTTTCCTGATGTCCACTTGCCGCCTGGTTTCAAGGTTCCCAAATTTGAAAAGTACGATGGACATGGAAACCCTATAGCCCACCTGAAAAGGTATTGCAACCAATTGAGAGGTGTGGGAAGAAATGAAGAATTGCTTATAGCTTATTTTGGGGAAAGCCTCTCGGGAGTAACATCTAAATGGTTCTGGGATCAAGACACATCTTGTTGGTACGTCTGGGATGACATGGCACGGGCCTTTATCAAACAGTTTCAATACAATATCGACATCGCCCCAGACCGCATTTCCCTTTCTGAACTGAAAAAGAAACCAATTGAAAGTTACAGGGAATATGCCATCAAATAGAGAGAGCAGGCTGCTAGAGCTAAGCCACCCATGGATGACCACGAGTTAGTCACTATTTTCCTTCAGGCTTAAGAGCCGGATTACTTTCAAAACATGATGTCCGCAGTTGGTAAATCCTTTGATGAAATAATCAAAATGGCAGAAATGGTGGAGAACGGTCTTATTCAAGCAGAATTATAAGTCAAGTAGCTCTCAAAGATGCAGCTCAGGCTGTCCAAATTGAATTTGGTAATGTGAATGGGAGCGATGCATAAATCATGATGATATCGGGATTAAGAAGAGGACCTAGGATAACATCTCGAAGGTATATGCAACCCCATCAGGTTTTCCATGGCCCCTTAAGCATTACTACCCACCTCAGAACCCTCCATACTCTGTTGATCCAGTCTCGTATGTTGCCCAAACCCCAAATCACCCGAGAAAGCGAGCACGAACATAACAAAATCTCCACCAGCCTCCACAAAATTTTTAAGTACCTTATAACCCACATCCAAGCCAGGGGTATGGAAGGGAACAAAAGTTGAAAGATAATTTTACACCAATATGAGAGTCCTTTGCAAGCTTGTTTGAGAAGTTGAAACAACATGATATGATTGCACTCATTCCTCCAAATCGGGTGAATAGACGTGCGAGAAGCTTTGACTCGTCTAAAATGCGTGAATACCACTCCAATACTCTACGAAACAATGTGGAAAATTGTTGGGATTTGAAAAGATAAATAGAAAGGATGATTCAGGAAAATTTAATTCAAAACAATGGCATTTGGAATATCATGTTGTATCTGTTGCATGAGGAGGCACAACTGGTGGACATGATGCCCGGTGAAGTGGGGGGTGAGAATCTTATTGGGAATTTGTCAACTGAAGTTGAAGATATTCAAACAAATAGTGGTCTTGGCAACATTAATGAAGAACTCAGTGGCTAAGATGCCATGCTTGGAAATTGGGAAGGCGCTCCACCTCTTAGAGTTTTGGTGATTTATTTTGGTGTCATTTTTGTTTCCCGGGTTATTTCAGGGTTGTAATCCGTACATTGTCTTGGGAGTCAAAACACTTCTATCTTTCCACGTTGCTTTGCTCAGTAATAAAATTTTTTAGTGCCGTCTAGGTTTATAATTCTAGTCTAGTTTGTTCGTTTTGTTGTTCGTGCTATTGTTTCAACCCATCAGTTTAATACAACTCTCCGTTTCCTGTAATTCCATTTCTAATCACTTCACAATTCTTTTCATACTGATTTTAATGACATGACATGCACATAATTTTCGGCCTAGTTTAAAAGTCAATTTAGCAACAAAACAATGTTGAAGATGTAAAGTTACTCGGAAGAAATAAAAAAACATACTGGAACACTTTGAAGCCTGAATCAAGTAGAACTAAAAAATAGAACACCGAGAACTACTATGGAAATGCGTCATGCCTCATCGGTTTGCCAAAGGCAAGAATGCCCCAAGTCCAAAGGGACCATTCGTGGTACCGAAATTATTGCCCGATGGTACTATGAATCGGCAAATACAGAAGGTGAATATTCAAGTCAATTAAAAGGTCTTAAATGTGTAGTTTGTACTTGGCATGTTTTAAAAATTGGAACGACGAAGGCATTTTGTTCTTCTATCTAAACACTTTATCCATTGCTATCCCTTTGAGCCTTATTATATATTTTTTTTTATATCACTCTTTCGGAATCAACAATAAAAATCAAGGATTGAGCGGAAAAATCAAGTGGAGAAAAAAGGAAAAAATAGTGCAAAAAGAACAGAGAAAAAGAGAAAAAAGAAAAGAAAAGAAAAGAAAGAATGAAAAGAGAAAAGAGGAAACGAAAAAAAAGAAAAGGAAAAAAGAAGAAGAAGACGATGATGAAAGTGGAAAAGAAAATATGAGGAAAAGAAACATCGCAACAACAAATGTAATTGCCTGAACTACGTTTGACTTGATCCCGAAAGGGTACATAGGCAGCCTCACTAAGGTTCAGTCACAACCGAAGAAAAGTCCAAAAATTCCCAAAAAAGGAAATTGGGGCAGAAGTTATAGTTATTGAAGGAATATGATTCCGAAAGTTGTAGTATTGAACCCACGTCGAAACATTTTGAGCCTTTATACCCTTCTTTCTAAACCCATCCAAAAGCCACATTACGGTCCAAAGAAAGACCTTCTGACCAATGTTTAAGAATGCCGAGTCAATTGAGTAAAGATGAATCATATCAGGGGAAACACTCCAGGAAAATCAGAAAGTCATGATGATGAGAACTACCACGGGACCTCAAGATGAGAGAAATCAAAATGAGAGAGTCTTATTGGCGAAAACCTTCACGGGCACCATAATGTGATAGTGAGTTGAGAGAAAATCAAAATGAGAGAGGCTTGATGGTGAAAACCCTATGGGCACTACAAGCCGACTAAGGAGAATGAATCGGATCAGGGAAATGAAATATTGAAGACCAGTTTCACAGAAAATTACAACGAGAAATGAACATCAGATTTGCTATACAGAAAAGGCTGGAAGTGCATGTCAAGGTCGCTAAAGTCGGTATTCACATCCGATGGGCCATTCTTCTGTAGGTTTCTTGTTAAGAATTGTCTCTTTCTATTTTTTCTTTTATTCTATTTTTCCCACCTTGTATTTCTCTCTTCTTGAGTCTGTCGGGTCATAACAAATAAAGAAATAATTTCACAATTTGCCACCAAGCTTTCCAATTGCACGAGATGGGATTTAGTCAACACATCAAATTGTCGTAAGTCAAGAACAATGTTAGACATGATTGAGTTGCCAGCCGTCAAGGTGTTTTGGGAATCTTCAAAATATGAAGGCTCGGAATGTGAAACACAACAGATGAAGTTTGGGGTGAATAGATCAAGAGAATGTCTCGTGATAGGATTGACAAAGAGTGGTACACCAATCAAAATCTTCCCAAACGGAAATCAATGTTACCATGACTAGTGATGACATAATAAAGACATCAAAGCCGATGATTTAAACCAAAATAGCAACATGTGCAATGAAATGGGTAACAATTAAAAATATTTTGGGGATCATGGAAGACACAAAGGTCAGCAAAGTGCCAACTCGGGAACAATATAACAAATGGAAGTATGGGGTTAGAACGGAGAGGATGTATATATTCCGACAAAGGAAGGAGTCAGTCAAGAAACATCCAAGGTCTCCGAATGAAATCATTGAAGGAACAATAAACTTCAAGATCGGAGTTAGTAGGATCCGTCAAGAAAGGAACAACATGCGCTTTGAAGGGGATGGCAATTGTCACGAATACAAGAAATTGGTAAATGATAGACTGTAAGGGATGCGGGTTTGTAGATAAGAAATATTTCATGTGACAAGGACGATGGGGAAAATGGTTAATCAGTAAACATGCAAGGCATACAAGTGGAAATCAGTTAACAGGGGAAGTGAAAGAACAATTGTCATCAAAGTTGAAGGTCGCATCCACCACAATTTAAACTGACAGAATTTCCTTTGATTTGAAACAGGGGCATGGAAATGTTATTGATGGCAAAAAGATATGCTACAAGAGGATTATCAAACTGGGGCAGAAAATTTTCTGTTATGTTGAAAGTTTTTTTTTTAAGTTGGGTATTCATCTGAAGAACATGTAGGTCAATACAAGTGTTTTTACAAAGAGAAAAGAGAGGGAAGTAGTTTTCATGAAGGAAACACCAGTTTTAAGAAAAGTAATTTTCGGAGGATTGAAACACCAATTTTAGGGGAGTGGTTCTGAAGGCGGACAATTCAAGTTGGAAGGTAGATAAAACAAGTTTCGGATGAGGATAAGATATAGATAAAAATCTTAGTTTGTTGAAAAATTTCACCTAAGATGAAAAGCTTAGTCTAATGAATTTTTCACCTAAGATAAAAGGAAAGAATCTTAGTCTGTTGAATCTTTTACCTAAGATGAAATCTCAGTCTGATGAATTTTTTACCTAAGATAAATGCATAATGTAGAAAAGGGGAAGGCATAATTTGAAAAAAAAAAGATAAACGAGTAATATGGAAAAGGGGAAGGCATAATTTGAAAACAAAAGGTAGGCAGAAGTCGGAAAAAGAAAGGCATAATTTGAAAACAAAAGAAGGCAGAAGTTGGAAAAGGAAAGGAAGGTGTAATGTGAAAAGAAATGGAAAGCATAATTTGGAATAGGGAAAGGCAAAAGTCGGAAAAATGAAGGCATAATTTGAAAACAAAAGAAAGGCAGAAGTTGGACAACGAAAGGAAGGCAGATGTCGAAAAAGAAATGATTGTTGTATTTGGAAGATTAAGAAAAGCTGAACACAGAAATGGACCTAGTATGATGAGTTATCTCTTAGAGTCAAAATCTTAGTCTGTTGAAACTTTCACCTAAGATGAAAATCTTAGTCTGATGAATTTTTCACCTAAGATATAGATAAAAATCTTAGTCTGTTCAAACTTTCACCTAAGATAAAAATCTTAGTTTGATGAATCTTTCACCTAAGATAAAATTTAGTCACAAGGGAAGTACAATTTTAGCTTTCAATTTGTACATGTGATAATATGTTGTACCCAGTTATAAAACTGGGGCATAAGATTTTCTTTGTTTGTATATTTATTGTAAGCAGGCGCCCACCTGAAGAACAAGGGAATATCTTTTCAAGTTAGGCAAGCAGGCGCCCACCTAAAGAACAAGGGAATACATTTCAAAATCAACAAGCAGGCGCCCACCTGATGAATAAGGAAATATCTTTTCAAATGCAGTAAGATGGCACCTACCTGGAGAACAAGGGAAGTATAATTCAAACTTTAGCTTTTAATTTTTGATATTGGATAACATGATGTGCCCAACAACCAAACTAGGGCAAAAAAGTTTCTTTGTTTGTCTATTTTGTTGTAGTCAGGAGCCCACATGGAGAACAATTGAATACTTTTCAAGCATCACAAATAGGAGCCCACCTGGAGAACAATGGCATACCATTCAAGCATCAGCAACTAGGAGCCCACTTGAAAAATGGGCACATATTTCAAATTGCAGTAGTCAAGCATCGCTCAGAGGAATGGCAAAATATTTCCGATCACAATCGAAGTCAGCAACAAAGGAGGCTTGCAGAAATAATATGAGTCAAATGTCCGAGACAACTAGCAGATGTTAGTCACGATCCAAAATAATAAAAGAAGAGGAGAAACAAAAAGAAGGAAAAAGGAAACGAAATGTGGAATTAGAGAAAGATGTGAATTGCTTAAAACATGATTGGAGTTACAAGTGTGGGCTACTTTCCGGGTTTGGTCCGAAAAGCTGTGAAAGAACGAGCTAGCATCTGCAACTAACAAGTGTCAAGGTTCAAATCCAAAGTCTTCATGAAGAATCATTCAAGACTCAAGATCAAGCTTCAGAAGACTTATAGATATGAATCTTGTAACTCGTAGTTGATAGGTTTAACTAGTTTTTTTTCTCTCATGTTTTGATTTTCGATGTAACATCAGGGCCACGAATCGAAACCTCGGCGGAACGGCACATCAACCGGCTCTTAACCTCGATACTCCATCACCTCATTCACTTCTGAACTACACTCACTTGATTTCTTTATAGCCAAGGATAAGTAGGCAACCTCTGAAGCAAGGTTCAGTCAAATCTTTTAAAAATGCTTCCCATGGAGTATTCAAACGGGCAAAAATCGCTCGTATCCGCTTACTTATCTTTGCACGAAAACCCTTCGTGTTTCTAGGCAAAGAGGGGCAGCTGTGAGCACGTAATTTTTGCCATATATGAAAATAACTCCCAATAGACCAAAATAATTTTTATTGATTTTTAGGTGTTTTTCTTTATTTAGTTGCATTTCATGCATTTTTAATATTTTTAAAATCGTAGAAAACCATAAAAAGGTGTCACATTTCAATTTCATGCCACCTTAGGTTTAATTTGTATTTAGGAATTAATTATATTGATTTAATTATGCTATTAATAAAAAATCACAAAACATAATCATTTTTACATAGTTAGATAATTAGCTTAATTTTTACAATTTAAATTAATTTAGGAATTTAGTTTAGGTTTTTAATTAATTAAAGAAAGAAAAGAACAACGAAAAAAAAGAAAAGTGGTAAGGCTTGGTCTTAAAGTCAAATTGACCAAACATTTTAAATGCCTAAAATATTTTTCCCCCAAAAACCTTCCCCAAAATATTTTGAAAAAATTACACTCTATGTCACTTGGGCCATACTGCACATTGAAAATAGCCAATATTTTTGCTTTTACCTGGCATAGCCCATGTTGGCTAACTTATGAAATTTTATTTTCACCCGGTAGCCCACACCTTAATATAACCGTTTAATATTTTAAATTTTAATTTTTCTATTGCTCTCTTCCTCACGCTTTTCTCACTCTTTCTTCCTCTCGAGTTTCTCCAACCATAACCGACTCCATTGTTGTGTGGAAGTTGCTTTTCGAGGTTTCAATCTTAGTTTGAAGTAATTTTCGTTTTATTTTATGCTTTTCCTACAGTGGGCTGCTTCGATTTTTTTTTCTTTTTTATTTTTCTAATTACACCATTTTTTCAATGTTGCTGTACTTTTTTGGATGATTTGTTGTTCCTTGTTTCTGCGTTTGAGAGTTAAACTTGATGAAACGAAATGAATTATTTGTTATTTTGACTTTTATGATAGAATTTTTGGTTTTTGGAGTTGTGTTAAAATTTGGGAACATTGGCCCCTGCTTTGAGTTTATGGCTTTTATTTTTATTTAGATTTTGATTTTTTGTTACATTTTGATTTGTTTGTTTTCCGTCAATTGTCTTCACTTGTGTTTATGGCATTTTGGGTTAACTTTTGAGTTTTGTTGCCTTGTGAGTTTTGTGTTTGCTTTAACTTTTGTGTTTTTTTTTGTTAAAACTTTGTTTGTTTTGTTTATTTGTAGAAAAAACCTTTAAAAAGTCTGCATCTAAAGGGAAACTGAAGATTGCCAGAAAAGGCGTTATGTTAGATTATGCGAAACGATTGAGGGATTTGCCCTCAAGCCCTGATTTGGAATCTAATGTAAATGTCCCGATGCCAGAAGTTGATGAATTTGATTCTGATGCTCGTCCTAAAAATTTGTAACTGGAGAGCAGTCGGATGACTCATTCTCAAATGAGAAATACTCCCACTCCAGTTAAATTATCTAGTGGCGTGCCCTCACCCTCTTGTTCTGAAGCGAATAAGCTTGTGCAGACTCCCGATGATGATGATTTTGAGTCTCCTCATGCTCCAAAAATTTTGCAACAAGGTAGCATTCGAATGACTCTTTCCCAAACAAGTAATAGTCCTACTCCGGCTAACATCGTTAGACTAAGGAGTAAGAAATGCGGCAGACCCGCAAAATTAACGGATAAGTTGAAAGATGATTTGTCTAATGAAGATGATGTAGTCTGCGATGTTAAACGGAAAAGGTGAAGAATGAAGGTTGACGGTGACAGTTGCCTTGATTTACAATTGAGAGAACAAAGGGTCGATATTCGCTTGAAATTGAATAAGAGAAAAGCTAAGTTGAAGGTATTCCCTATTTTGATATTTATATTTTTATACATGCTTATACAGTTTTATACAAAGTTATACATCTGTGTATACATCTTTATACAAGCACTGTTATACTTGTATATACAGTCTTATAAAATGTTTTAGTATATTTTCAGTTATTGATGTATTCTTGTTATTTTCCTATATCCAAGGTTGGGGATTCTATATACTGCCCGTTGATTATTTCTAAAACAGGATTAGTTCCCATATCGAGCATGATATTGTGAACATTTTGAAGCAGTGTTTGACTGACACTCAGCTTCAAATGTTTCGCGGTAGTTGTTTTGGGTACTTCCTGGACCTCTCTTAATTTAAAATTCAAAATCAACTTATTCATTGTATATTATTGAGGGAGGTCGTCCCAGGACGTGAAAGGGAGTTGTGGGTGAAGATTAATGGTTGTTTGCTGTGTTTTGGGATTGGAGAGTTTGCTCTTATCACTGGTTTGAAGTGCATAGACGACGATGCTACTTTCTATGACAAACCAGATGTTAATAGGTTGCTGAAAGAGTATTTTCCAGGAGATGGAAAAAAGGCCATAACAAGGGGGGAGCTTCTTGATCGCTTCAAGAAAAAGGAATGGAAGTCGGATGAAGATGCGTTCAAGATGGCCTTGATGGTGTTTGTCCATCATTTCATCTTCTTTGATGCAAATAATCATGGTATCACCAAAGATGATTTCGATATCATTGAAAGTGGCCAATATAAGGCGTTTCCTTGGGGAAAAAAGTCATTTGAAGATGTTTTAAGGACAATGAGGGACATGCAATGCGATTATTTGACTATGTATAGGCTTGAAGGTTTGCCACTTGCTTTACATGTTTGGTTTTTTGAGCGTTGTTCAACGGTTGATAAGATTCTAGCTCTTCGCGTTGGCACAAATGTGCCACACATTCTTAATTGGAAAGTGACTAACACTCCATCATATGCGGATTTGACTGGCAGCGTGATCATGTGTAGTGTCAACAAGGTAAACATTTTGTACCATAATACTTCTTCATATATGATTTCCATTTTTATGTATTCTTCTACTATTGTAATCCTATTTTTTTCTTCTTGTAGTTGAGTGATCGTAGCAAACTCAACCCTAAGGAAGAGCGGGCACAATTTACATTTACCCGAATAGTGGTTCGGGGTCAATCCACAGGGAGTTGGAGATTGGAGTGAGAAATTACGATGTATTAATATTGTGATTTAGCTTCTAATTTGGCTTCAAACATATTTGTGTTTTTCTTTACAAACTAATTTATCAACTACTGTTATGAAATCTAAATTATGCTAAGGTTGATTCTAGAGAGTAATATGCAAATAGGAAAGGGGACTAGGTAGTAGCATTTACCTAGGTGGAATAACTAATGGGTAATGAAATTCAATGCATAGATGATGTAATGGGATTATTAGATAACCGTTGCTCTATGCATTCATTCTCACACTTCTCGGTAGAGAGAACAATTTTTCCCAATTGACTCTCTTGAGACCAATTGGGTAGGCTAATTTGTCCAAGCAACTTTAGGCTCAAGTTGGGTAATTACTCTCTCGAGGTTTATACCCGTTACTTGGGACTACCATTCTCATGGGTCCATCCCAAATCCTTGTTGGAATTGATTAAGAGGTTTTAGACTCTCTTTCTCAAGTATAGCCCAAACCCACAAAACTAGATTTAGTGTTTGCAACCACAAAATCCCAATGAAAAACATTCAATCAACCCAAATCCTAACACCCATAACCATCTAAGCATTTAATAATCTAACCCATTAATTACCCACACTAGGATTGGGCTACAACCCTAGCTATGGGTTTAGCTAGCCATGGAAATTGAAGAAGATGAAGAAATTAAATATGAAATTGACATAATAATTGATTACAAATTAAATCTAATGTTAAAATACTAAGAAATTGCCCAAAATAGGCGTAATATGTGTTCTGACGAGCTCAGCCACTGCTATCTAATATCTGACATAACCTAAAAAAGTAAAAGAAGCTATTTATACTACACAGTAATTTCCGGACAAAAGTTCCCCTGCGGGTCTCACGCGGACCGCACACTTTTGACGTGCGGCCGCGTAGGGCATTTGGGCTTCAGATTCTCTGGCACTGGAACAGGTCATGCAGACCGCACACTTATGTCACACGGCCGCATAGGCACAGTAACGCGGACCGCGTAGAAATGGTACGCGGTCGCACTATGTAATTTCTCCAGTTGCAACCTCTCTAATTCCTCACCCACACGGGCCGCACTGATTTGGCACGCGGCCGCGTGGGATTTTTCCTTGAACATTTCTCTCTCTGGTCTTCATCATTGTGGACCGCATAAAAGTGGACGTGGTCCGCGTGGATCTGCCTTTGAACTGGGCCTTCTCTGAATATTCCTGCGCGGCCGCACACCAAATTAGTGCGGTCCGCGTAGTAGAAGCTTTGACTGTTTTGCTCTCTGAATCGACCTGTGCGGCCGCACACCAAAACAGTGCGGTCCGCACAGGCTTCTTTTGTGTCCTTCTACTTCTTCCTTTGATACTTAGCCGTCAGCCGATTTGACGGTATTCGTCCTTTTGTCGCTCAAACCTGCAAAATAGTGCACTTGTAAGCAATTCAAGGCCAGTTCAACACATTTTATGCACAAAGCTCGGGCAAGAAGGGTTTTAAAAGCATACAAAATTCATAGTTATCAACTCCCCCAAACTTAAACCTTTGCTTGTCCTCAAGAAAATCAAAATTAAGACCTAACTTTTAGAGAACAGACACCAAAACAGGCCCTATTTGTCTGAGCGTAACCTCACAAACATCAGTTAGGACTAACAATTGTCCCTAATGCAAATGTATCAGTGACACCTTTTTGAAACTTTGAAGCTTTGTGGATCAAGTGTGCCACAAGAGCTTCGAGGGTTGACTCGATCCATCAAGGAGCCTTTCTCAAAACACTTTGGTTATTGTGGACCCCAAACTCGTACATCCTCGGCTCTCCCTAAGTGCACCTCACCTTTTAGAGTATTTGCACACAAATCAATGTAGAGGATTTCACACTCTCTCTCTCTCAAAAAAGAGACCCTAAGCCCGATGCTAGGTACCATAGGCTTGCCCTTTATGTAAGTATCCACTAATGTAGGCTTTTCTCAACTTGAGATCATATAGGACTTTTTTGGAAGTCATTGTGAAGGCTTTTTGGGTAGGGTAGGAATTTGGGTCTTATTGCTTCAACCTTCCCTAAAGCGCTTTTTTCATTCATTGATGGCACACTTTGTTGAACATTTCTTCTTTTAAGGGTTGAAAGAGAGACACCATGGCACTCTTCCTTTTTGCAATTGACACTTTTTCTTTGATCACTTCATTCACATTTTTCCTTTATCCTTTTCACTTTTTAAATCTTTTTGGTCCCCCCTTTTTGGGTCTTATTCATCTTTTTGTTTGTTTTTTTCTCTTTGTTTCCTTTTTTAATGCATTTCTTTTCCTTCTTGCTTTTGTGCCTTTTTACCACACTGGTGCTTTTCTTGTGCCTATCTTGTCTTTCCCCCTCAAACTTATACTTTTATAGTCACTTTAAGGGAAGAGTCTGGGTGCCAAGAGAAGGTCTAAATTAAAACGGGTATAGGCTTGCACATTGGTTTATGAAGGAATAAGGTTTAAGGCTCAAAGGGGTGACTAGGGATCCATTTATTGGTAGGTTTGAAGGAATGATTCAAGGTATGTTCATTTGGATCAAAGATGGCCTACACTCACTTCTCAAGTCAAGTTTCACCTAGGATTTTGCCTCAACAAATATTCGGGGCAAGGTTTAGACCATTGGTACGGTACTTGGGCTCGCAATTTTATTTCTCACCACATCTACACTCAGAGATCACCAAAAATGGAGTCGAAGGCCCACAATAACCTCGGATAAGATTCAAGAACTCATTGGTTTACATGACCAATCGATGGTTGTTCGGTCAACACAAGATTCTCAAGGCCACAACTTTCACCATTCTAGACACAATTTGATGTCTTTGACCATAAGATCGGAGACAAATGTGTTAGGTCCAAGTGAAGTTTGCCCGAGGTATCCTTAACTATCAAAATTTTGAAAATAAAAAAGAAAAAGAAAAACTGACTCAACCCTTAAGAAAGTTGGCATGCTATCTATCATAGGGAAGAGCCACTCGATTCATACAACACTTTAACCTTGGAAAAAACCGTGGCATTAAGAAAACCAAGGGTTTATTGAAAACTTAAAACAAAGCCCAATGATTTTACGAGAGTAACGAAAAACGAAGAGAAATCAAACTGAGAACAAATGAATATGACAAAGATAGTCATTTATACACAAACCCAAAGTATTCAAAAAGAAAACTAGAGTAGATCAAAGTATCGAAATATATACAAATACTACATCAAAGAGTGTACTAAAAGTAATCAATATGTACAGTCCAAAATAAAAACAGTAGGGCACACCCCCACGAATAAGAGCTAGCATTGTCCCCAATGCTAACTATCAAATAAGCATCAAAAGAAAGGATATAGATGGCCCCTCAAGCCTGATCAACCGGATGACTCTGCTCACTGGCTCCCTCGTCAGCTGTAGTGGTGGGGACCTCAGACTGGTCCCCAACCTGTTGTTGTGCTGCTGGGAAAGGTGCCTGCTCTAGAGGTGTCTCATCTGCTGTGGGTGCACTGGAGGGCCCCTCCTGCTCAGGAGCTACCATAATCACGACTCCCTCAGTGTTAGGAAGTTTCCTATTCTTCCGTGGCCTAAGCTCCTCATGTGGCTGATCTGCCTGTGGCTCTACGGCCGGCTCTCCAAACAACAAATCCAAAGGCAACTGATCCGCTACCAGCTTGTCCACCTGCTTCTTTAGAGCTGAAACTGACTCCGTCGAGGCCTTGGTCTTTCTCAACTTTATATGCTCCCTAACAAGGCTCTTGAGAGCCTTGCTATGTGCGTCAACTGCCTCAGCCAAACTCTCCTGCTTCTTTATCATCTTCTCCTGGTTATCCAGGATCTTCTTCAGTGTCTCCTCAATAGAAGCTGGGACCTCCACCGTCACTGGTGCACTATGAGCCTAAACCGGTGTCGTCAATGTGGACAACTTGTATGTCGCAGCCGACATCCAGTTGTTCAAACTGGCCAATGAATAGGTAAGCTAGTTGGCACTGAACTAATGTGTCTTGGAGACTGGAATAACCGAATCAGCAGTAAAGGAGGAAGGTGCTGTGAAAGGACCCAGCGGGAGGGAAGTGGTCTGCTTAGTGGTGGCAACTGGCTCCTCATACTGGCCAGCTGCAGTGGAAGTGGAAGCTTGGCTCTTCTTAGCCGTCTTAGGGTTGTCCGAACCCTTTTGATCATACCATGAGTAAGCCCCCGCCGGGGGCACCATCACATCAAATTTCTTTCTCTTCACTTTCAGCTCATTGAAGTACAATGTCAATGTGTTGGGAAAGGGATAGTTTGTCTTGGTCTCGTGGCCCATAGTTGAGATTACCCGATGCATGATATTTCCCACATTCAATGGGAAGCCGGCCATAATCGAAGCTACCAACTTCGCACGATCAATAGGCACTGAATGGTCATGAGTGGTAGGGTCTAATCGGTTGCAGAAAAAGGTCAACCACCCTTTCGCTTCAAAGCTGAGGGTGTTTCTATAAATCTTCTCTTGTGCCTTTAGCCACACCGGAACAGTGCCGGGAGCAGCTAGCACTTCTGCTAACCAAGGACGGGCCTCCTCTTTCAGGGCCAACTTCTCCAAATATTGGGACTCATCTTCATCCGCGAACCCCAAGAACTCATTAAGGACTTTCCGTCAAACAACACAATTTGATCCCTCACTTTTGTGGCGGTGGAATCCCGGACTATATGGTGGATTGCGTAGAATTCTTTGACCATGTGCTCATTTGCATTCTCCACCCGCTCCTTGAAGAAGCTCCAACCCTCTCTAGTATGGAACTGTGTTTGCACATGAGGGTTGTGCGGTAGCAAGTCCTCATCAATGAATCGCCTCTCCGGAATCAATCTTCTCTTTGGCCACCACTCTCTGAATTTGTACCATGCCAGCTGACTCACAAACCTATCAGTCCATATATTTGGGTCCCTTGTCCGCTCTATACCACCCACGTGTGGCTCTCCTCCTTCTGCATGCCCTCCACTCTCCCCTGATAGTGAAGCTGTGAGAGAAGTGGAGTATTCATTATCACTGTTCTTTTCAGCTCGAGACTCATTAGACGAGTCTGAGACTACAGTTACTGGCTTGGAGGTGGCAGCTGTGGGTTGGTCTGGAGATGATGACGCAATGTTGGGTACTGAGACGGACATGTGGGAGAGGGCAGACTCCGAGGTCACACTTCTAAAAGGTATGTAGTCACTCCCCGTGGAATGAGAGGCCGCCCTGTCATCTTCCCGAATCAGCTTTCGGGTTTTCTTTATGTTTTCCCGAGCCTCCGGGGTGATTTTTACAATCCTTTTTCCCTTGCCCCCTCGGGAGGGACCACCCCTCCCGGATTGTTTACCCCCACGTTGTGCAATATGTTTCTTCGGCATTGTCTGCAAAAAGTAGAGTCTAGATTGGTTAGTCGAAGCACGTAAGCAGTGTACAATGCAAGAAGAATATATACAAAGAACAGACACAGTAGGGTAACAGGGTTCACGCGGACCGCAAACTTTTGCCACGCGGTCCGCACAGGCTAAGCAGCATCATATGAACTCCTCTAAAGTTGACCCACGCGGACCTCACTTATTTGCATCGCGATCGCGTGAGGTCAATGCGGACCACCCAGAAATGGACACGGTCCGCACAGGTTAATCACCAAAATAACCCACTCTCTGAAGTTGACCCACGCGGACCGCACTGATTTGTGTCGCGGCCGCATGAGGTCAACGCGGACCGCCCAGAAATGGACGCGGTCCATACAGAAGATATTACCAAATTTCATATTCTCTGAACCTTGGGCACGCGGTCCGCACTGATTTGGACCGAGGCCGCGTAGGTTTTGGCTCAATGAAAATTCAATCACGCGGATCGTACAACAAAGGTGTGCGGCCACGTAGGGCAAAATTTAACTGATAGGGTGTTTTTGTTCAATTAAGTCTAATATTTTCAACACCGTGTGTCCTAGGTGTCCCTACTCAGTTATTTTAACAAGAAACTTAGCCCCAATTCTATAATTATCATGCTTGATCCTAATTTATCAATTAAAAAAGGGAAAAATTAAAGAAATTAAGAAGTTATTCTAACATTAATCAGTTTATGTACAAAATAAAGTAATGTAGATGATGAATTAGAAGTGAAATGTTACCAAGGAGTAGTTGTAATTGCAATTGAAGCACATGATATACAGGATAAATAGTGAAAATCTCTCAAAAGAAAATTTTTCCAAAAGGTTTAATGAAGGCCAGGGGTCCCTATTTATAGGAAAGGACGTGGGACCCCTCACTTACCCACCTACGCGGCCGCACACTTTTGTCACGCAGACCGCACAGGATTTACCCATGTGTTCATTTATCCAGAAAAGTCACGCGGACCGCAGTGATTTGTGTTGCGGTCGCGTGACAAACTTCAGAAACCTGTTCAAGTGACTAGTTTCCACGCGGACCGCCCTGATTTGGTGCGTGGCCGTGTGGTAAACTTCAGAGACCTGCCAATTTTCATCATATTTTGTGCACCCCGCGCGAACCGCATACTTTTGCCACACGGGACGCATGGGTTGCCTTGGGCTCAGTTCTTTGGCTTAGACAAGCCACGCAGACCGCACTGATTTGTTATGTGGCCGTGTGGCCAAACTTCATAGACTTGTGACTTTTGTATTTTCCCTGCATTGTTTCAACATACTCCCTGCAACACTTCACACACTGTTAGCTCAAAAATCATATTCTAGTGATGAAGAAAAACAAAGAAAAAGAAAAAGACATGGGTTGCCTCCCAAGAAGCACCTGATTTAACGTCGCGGCACGATGCAAGTTACTATTCCATCATTTAAAGTGCAAGAGTGCCACCACCTGGCTATCATCCGGCTTTCCGAAATAGTGTTTCACCCGGTGCCCGTTGACTCGAAACACTTCACCATTCTTGTTCTTTAAGTCAAGGGCTCCGAATGGAGTCACATATACCACTTCAAAAGGGCCACTCCACTTTGACTTTAGCTTTCCGAGGAATAACATCAACCGAGAATTGAAGAGAAGGACCATATCACCAACCTTGAATTCCTTACCTCGAGCATATCTGTCGTGAAGATACTTCATCTTGTCCTTATATAAGGAAGAGCTGGAGTATGCATGAAACCTAAACTCATCAAGCTCATTCAAGTGATCTACCCAAAGATTTGCCGCTACATCCCATTCCAAGTTCAGCTTTTTCAAGGCCCACATCGCCTTATGCTCAAGTTCCACCGGAAGATGACATGCCTTACCAAACACCAACCGGTAAGGAGACATACCAATTGGGATTTTATAAGCTGTCCTATAAGACCAAAGAGCATCATTTAATTTCTTTGACCAATCGGTCCTATAGGCATTGACCGTTTTAGACAAGTTGCTCTTGATTTCTCGGTTTGAAACTTCGACTTGGCCACTTTCTTGAGGATGGTATGGGGTAGTGACCTTGTGATTTACTCCAAACTTGGTAAGCAATGAATCGAAAGCTTTGTTGCAAAAATGAGAGCCCCCATCACTAATGATAGCACGGGAGGTCTCAAATCTTGTAAAGATATATTTCTTCAAAAAGCTCACAACACTTCGGGCTTCGTTGTTAGGAAGAGCCACGGCTTCAACCCAGTTTGACACATAATTCACCACTACCAAGATGTATGTATTCCCACAAGAACTTACAAAAGGCCCCTTAAAGTCAATGCCCCATACATCAAAAATGTCAACCTCTAGAATGGTATTGAGAGGCATTTCATCTTTCTTTGAAATTCCACCGGCCCTTTGGCATGCATCATAACTCTTCACTAAATCACTAGCATCTTTGAAGATTGTTGGCCAATAAAAACCACAACTCAAGACTTTAGAAGCCGTCCTCACTCCCCCATGATGACCACCATAGGAAGAAGAGTGGCAATCCTCAAGGATATTCATTTGCTCACTCTCCGGGACACACTTTCGAATCACTCCATCCGTGCAAATTTTGAAAAGATACGGATCATCCCAATAGAAGTCCAAGCTATCCCGCTTTAGCTTTTTCCCTTGGTTAGAAGAGAGCTCACATGGGACCACACCGGTCACAAGGTAGTTGGCATCATCGGCAAACCACGACATATCATGCATTGACATCGCAAGGAGTTATTCATCCGGGAAATAATCATTTATTTCAAGGCCATTGGATAGCCTCCCCTCCTCCTCCAAACGGGACAAGTGGTCCGCCACTTGATTTTCACTACCTTTGCGATCAACAATCTCTAGATCAAACTCTTGAAGAAGTAGGACACATCTCATCAACCTTGCCTTGGAGTCCTTCTTTGTCATCAAATACCTAAGGGCGGCATGATCGGTATGAATAATCACCTTGGCCCCCATAAGATAAGGATGAAACTTTTCCATGGCAAACACAATAGCTAGAAACTCCTTCTCGGTGACGGTATAGTTCCTTTGAGCCTCATTCATCGTCTTGCTTGAGTAGTACACCGGATGGAACATCTTGTTGATTCTTTGGCCAAGTACCGCTCCTACCGCCACATCACTTGCGTCGCACATAAGTTCAAAAGGAAAATTCCAATTAGGTGCGGTAATGATGGGAGTAGTAGTCAACTTTTGCTTCAACAACTCAAAAGATTCCATGCATATCTCGTCAAAGACAAACTTGGCATCCTTCTCCAAAATCTTGCACAATGGGTTCACAATCTTGGAAAAATCTTTTATGAAGCGCCGATAGAACCCGACGTGTCCTAAGAAACTCCTCACCCCTTTGATAGAGTTAGGGGGATGGAGCCTTGAAATAACCTCTATCTTTGCTTTGTCAACTTCGATGCCATTCTTTGAAGCTTTGTGGCCCAATACAATTCCTTCTCGCACCATAAAGTGACACTTCTCCCAATTAAGCACAAGGTTTGTATCTTCACATCTTGCCAACACACGATCCAAATTTGCCAAGAAATCATCAAAAGAATCCCCTACTACACTGAAGTCATCCATAAATATCTCAAGAATATCCTCCACCATGTCGGTGAAGATCGCCATCATGCACCACTGAAAAGTAGCTGGGGCATTACATAAACCAAATGGCATTCTAGAGAAAGCGAATGTGCCATAAGGACATGTAAATGTTGTCTTTTTCTGATCCTCTAGGGCGATGAGTATTTGATTGTACCCCGAATAGCTATCAAGGAAGCAATAATAAGCTCTACCCGCAAGTCGGTCCAGCATTTAATCCAAGAAAGGCAATGGAAAATGGTCCTTCCGTGTCACCTTGTTGAGCTTTCTATAGTCCATGCACACTCTCCAACCCGTGACCGTACGAGTAGGAATCAATTCATTTTTTACATTGGTGACAACCGTCATGCCACCCTTCTTTGGAACACATTGGACCGGAGAGGTCCAAGAACTATCTGAAATAGGGTAGACCACCCCGGCATCCAACCATTTGATGATCTCCTTTTTGACTACCTCTTGCATGGCCTCATTCAATCTTCTTTGGTGCTCAAGTGATGGCCTAGCATTCTCCTCCAATATGATCTTGTGCATGCAAAAAGCGGGGCTTATACCCCGAATATCCGCCAAGGCCTGTTCAATTACTAGCTTGCGCTTTTGTAAGACCACCAAAGTGGCATCAACCTGCATGTTAGTTAAGCAAGAGGAAAGTATAACTGGAAAAGTGAAATTAGGACCCAAGTATTCATACCTGAGGTGAGGAGAAAGTGGTTTCAACTCCAACACCGGTGACTCCTCAATAGATGGCTTAGTGGGAGGAGTCTTTCGATTCTCAAGGTCCAAAGATAGCTTCCTCGCTCATAAGAGTAAGAGCCCAGACCATGCAAAGTATTTACACATTCAACACGATCCGCATCATCATTGACCTATATGTTCAAAAGTACCGCTTCAAGTGGCTCTTCAACATTGATCATGGCACTTGTGTCATCTACTATCACCGCCGTGACGATGTCCACAAACGAGCACATCTCAGTGCTATTTGGTTGTCACATGGATTTGCACACGTGAAACACCACTTTTTCATCACCGACCCTAAATATCAATTCTCCCGCTTCAACATCCACTAGGGCTTTCCCGGTGGCTAAGAATGGCCTACCAAGAATGATAGGGACTTCGAAGTCCACTTCACAATCAAGAATGACAAAATCGGCCGGTAAGATAAACTTGTCAACTCTCACTAGAACATCGTCAATGATTCCCAAAGGTCTCTTCATAGAACAATCCACCATTTGTAACCTCATTGAAGTTGGACGGGATTGTCCAAGACCCAAGGTCTTAAAAACGGTATATGGCATGAGATTGATACTAGCACCCAAATCACATAGTGCTTTGGCAAAATTAGCACTTCCAATTGTACAAGTAATGGTGAAAGCACCGGGGTCTTCTAGCTTAGGAACCATGGAATGAACTATGGCACTCACTTGGTTAGTCATCATTATCGTCTCACAATCCATCGACCTTTTCTTTGTCACCAAATCCTTCATAAATTTAGCATAACTGGGCATTTGTTCAAGTGCCTCCACCAAGGGCACATTAATGGTTAAGCTCTTCATCATCTCTATGAACTTCTTAAATTGATTATCTCCTTTTTGCTTTGCCAATCTTTGCGGATAAGGTGGAGGAGGCCTTGGCAAGGGTGCCTTGGCCTTTGGAATAGATGGCTTGGTAATATCAATGATGTGTTCCCTTGACGGGTTCACGGTATCTTGAGACTCAATCCCGGCCTCATCCTCAATGTTAATCCTCACATCATTAGTTGCAATAGGTTCAACTACATTGTCATCATTCATCGGCATGTCATCATCATTCAAATATACTTCCGCATCCACAACTCGGTTCTCATTTGAGGCATTTACAACACTGCCTCTTCCACTCCTAGTTGTCACAGCCATCACATGATTATTACCTCCCTTCGGGTTCACCATCGTGTCACTTGGTAGTGCACCCTTAGGTCGGGAGTTCAAAGATTGAGAAAGTTGGCCGATTTGAACTTCCAAATTCCGGATTGGAGTATTGACAGAAGCTAGTTGGGCATCCGAATCTTGATTCTTTTTCATCATTTGTTCAAACATGACTTCAATTCGACTCATATCATTGCCCGAAGAACTTGATCCTTGTGAATGAAAAGGGGGTGGATTGTTGGGTTGTTGATACATGGGAGCTCTTTGAAAACCTTGCCCCTGGTTGTTTTGATTTCTACCATTGTTCCAACCGCCTTGATTGTTATTGTTCCCCCAATTGCTATTATTACCATTCCAATTGCCACCACTATTTCCTTGATTATTCCAATTATTGCCTTGATTGTTCCAATTGTTTCCTTGATTGTTCCAATCTCCACCATTGTTCCCATTGTTATTATTATGCCAATTACCTCTTCCTAGTTGGTTCCCCCAATTGCCTTGGGAACGCCATTGTTGATTGTTTTGATTACCTCTATTGCCTTGGAAATTATTCACATATTGGCAATCTTCATCTTGATCATCAAGGTCGTCATTAGAAAATCCTCCATCATTGTTGTTCTCATTTTGATCACATTGCTTGTTGCGCTTGTTGCCCTCTATTCCTTCTTTTCAACATTGATACATTCTCCACAGAATTCACTTGGCGCAGATTTTGCACTTGTTGAAGTTGAGCTTTTGCCAATTGATTCATGGTTGTAGTGAGCTCGGCAATGGCTCGTCGATGGTCATGCAACTCTTTATGTAGATGAATAATATTCGGATCTCCTTGAGGTAAATTCGCCCGACTTTGCCATGCCGAAGAAGTGTCGGCCATTTGGTCCATAACATCACATGCTTCCTCCAAAGATAACTTCATGAAATTGCCTCCCGCTAATTGGTTCACAATGCATTGGTTCGCCGTGTTGATCCCCCTATAGAAAGTTTGTTGAACCATAGCATCGGTCATGTCATTATTAGGGCACTCTTTCACCATAGTCCGGTACCTCTCCCAAATTTCATGTAATGACTCTGTTGCCTCTTGCTTGAAGGATAGAATCTCATCTCTCAAGGACGCCATATGAGTTGGGGAAAAGAATTTGGCAATGAACTTGTCCGCCAATTCGTCCCATGTATTGATTGAGTGATTCGGCAACCTCTCCAACCAATCTAGTGCCTTACCCCTCAATAAGAAAGGGAAAAGCCGCAATCGCAAAGCATCTTCGGACACATTGGTTTGTTTACTTCCCCAACAAGTATCTACGAACCCCTTCAAGTGCTTTTAGGCACTTTGATTGGCGGCGCCCGTAAAATACCCTCTTTGCTCCAATAGTGTCAGCATCACATTTGTGATTTGAAAGTTCCCCGCCCGGATTCGGGGAGGAACAATGGCACTAGCATATCTTTGGTTTGTCATTGCTCTTAGCGCAACCCTTGGCGGTGGCGAAGGAGGGTCTGGAATTTGTTCCTGTTGATTAGCATTGGCATTTCGGGCCCTCCGTGGTACATGTTGTACCGGAAAGTCATCTTCCTCAAAATCCTCTACCTCCTCCCCTGCCATGGCATCGCCAAGGGGAACATTGGCATTTGCAGCCATTTGTACGTGTTAGATTGAGTCAAGAAAATTAGTAAAAGAAGGAAAGAAGAAGCAAAACGCAACACTAGCAACGCAATTAATCAACACTGTCAACTCCCCGGCAACGGCGCCAAAAAGTGATCGTAGCAAACTCAACCCTAAGGAAGAGCGGGCACAATTAACTTTTACCCGAATAGTAGTTCGGGGTCAATCCATATGGAGTTGGAGATTGGAGTGAGAAATTACGATGCACTAATATTATGATTTAGCTTCTAATTTGGCTTCAAACATATTTGTGTTTTCTCTTTACAGACTAATTTATAAACTACTATTATGAAATCTAAATTATGCTAAGGTTGATTCTAGAATGTAATATGCAAATAGGAAAGGGGACTAGGGTAGTAGCATTTACCTAGGTGGAATAACTAATGGGTAATGAAATTCAATGCATAGATGATGTAATGGGATTATTGGATAACCGTTGCTCTATGCATTCATTCTCACACCTCTCGGTAGAGAGAACAATTTTGCCTAATTGACTCTCTCGAGACCAATTGGGTAGGCTAATTTTCCCAAGCAACTTTAGGCTCAAGTTGGGTAATTAATCTCTCGAGGTTTATACCCGTTACTTGGGACTACCATTCTCATGGGTCCATCCCAAATCATTGTTGGAATTGATTGAGAGGTTTTAGACTCTCTTTCTCAAGTAGAACCCAAACCCACAAAACTAGATTTAGTGTTTGCAACCACAAAATCCCTATGAAAAACATTCAATCAACCCAAATCCTAACACCCACAATCATCTAAGCATTTAATAATCTAACCCATTAATTACCCATACTAGGGTTGGGCTACAACCCTAGCTATGGGTTTAGCTAGCCATGGAAATTGAAGAAGATGAAGAAATTAAAGATGAAATTGACATAGTAATTGATTACAAATTAAATCTAATGTTAAAATACTAAGAAATTTCCCAAAATAGGCGTAATATGTGTTCTCACGAGCTCAGCTGCTGCTATCTAATATCTGACATAACCTAAAAAAGTAAAAGAAGCTATTTATACTACATAGTAATTTCCAGACAAAAGTACCCCTGCGGGTCTCACGCGGATCGCACACTTTTGACGTGCGGCCGCGTAGGGCATTTGGGCTTCAGATTCACTGGCACTGGAACAGGCCATGCGGACCGCACACTTTTGTCAAAAAATGCTAAAAATTTAATGAGAGTAGGAAATTAAGTATTTTAAATAATAGGATAAATAAAATACAAAAATACAAAAAGAAATTACCTCAAAATAATTAAAATACCAAAAAATACAGAAAACTATATATAGGTATAATAAATTTGGGCCAAATACAGTCCAAATGTGGCCCAATGCTTTGGCCCAAGGATTCCGGTCCAGTACACTGGGTAGCAGTGATCTCAGCCGTTCAATCTCATTAATCCAACGGCTGAGAATATTAATGATTTTATAATGGATAATTGATATGAGAGATTTGATCTTAACCGTCCAAATCTAGATGATCCAACGGGGGAAGCTTGGTCTCATTTTAAAATGAGACGATGTTGTTTGATTAAGGCAAACCTTGACCGTTGATCATCAATGATCCAACGGCCAAGATCACCTCAACATCCACGAGTCTAAAAAGGTTTGGTCTCAGTTGAGACCGGCCATTACACAAATCCTCAAACCCTAACCGCCTCTGCTTCTTCTTTGTCTTCGTCTCTTCAATCTATGCCGGCAATGGAGAATGCCCGTTGTTCATGGCAGTCTCCGGCCACTCCCTTGACTCAAACCACTCTCATCATCTTCCTCATCACAAACCATAACCAAAAACCCCCGAAACCCCAAGAACCCCTCCATTTCTTGAAACTCCGGTCATCGGAGTTCATCTCTGGTGACCTCAACCTATGGGAACGGTCTCGAGCTTAACACCAAAGAACCACCCCACGCCGATCTACCTTCCTACCTAAGCCGTTTACCTCGAATATTCCTCCATCTCCTCGAATATTTGAAAGAAAGTCGCCGAAACCCTAACTCCGGTGACTCAAACCAAACTTCCTCCCAAGATCTCACCTTTTCCCTCCTCTGAACACCTCCCTCTTAACCAAAACCCTAAAAGACTTCGTCTTGAAGTCTAACAAGAAAACCAAAAAAATAAGGAAATAAAGAAAAAAGAAATCTGGAATGAAAAGAAGAAGAAAAGAATGTAGGAGAGAATAGGAAGCTCAGGGGACCGGCCCTGCTAAGCTAAGTCCCTCCCCCTTCTTTGTTGTTGCTTGCTTTCTTCTATTTTTATGTTTCTTGTTATGTTTCTGCTTCTTGTTATGTCCTGATGTTTTGATCTCGGTTTGTTTCTTTGGTTTAAAAATCCGTTCTTGATATCACTGTTCTTCTTCATCTTCTGTTTATATTAGGGGTTCCTTATTTGTTGGTTTTCAATATCGTTGTTTCTTCTTTTCTGTTAACTCATGTTTAGTTTTGGTTCTAGTTTAGCCGTCTGATTCTCATTCTTCTTCATCTCCTGTTTATACTAGGGATTTTTCTTTGTTTGGTCTACAATACCTCTTCTGTTCTTTTATCTGCTAAATGGCATGCTTAAGATTGGGGTTTGATCTTTTGAAATCTGATTCAGTGATTATGCTTCTCTTTTCTGTCATTTCGTATGATAAATCTAGGGATTCTTCTTCAATTATTTTTCTTTCATGTGCTTCATCTTCACCTTCTTTATCATTCGCATGTGTTAGATTAGAGTTAATCTTTGCGGAGTTTTTAGATTTAGTGGGTTCTGGTTGTTATCATTCTTGTGTTACTCTATTAGAACCATTATTCTTGTGTCTGGATAGGCCATGTGTCATTTCTCTTGACTGCTTTGTGAGATCTAGTCTCTATGAGTCTATGTCAATGAACTTTAAGTGTGTTTTGGGTTTTCTAGTGATTCATTCAACATAAAAATGGTTGTAACTAAGCCTGCTTGATGTTTAATTGACACTTTGCTATTTGAAACTGAGTTTGTGAGTCTGATCAATTAAGATTCAACATTATCCAACTTCTTCTCTGAGTTTTAATTGATTGATAAACAAGCTTGTTTTCATTTGGCTATGTGTGCAATTGTCTGTTGAAATGGCTAAGTTTGCAATGGTTTTTATGTTAGTATGAGCAGTGTTAATGCCCATCAATCTTAGGGAAATTGGCTATAGCTGCAGTAGTACTAAGTCTCATAAGTGGTTAGTTTTGAAATAGGTTAAAATTGAAAATCACAAAAATAGGTAAGTGACAAAGAGTGGTCAATTTTGCTATTGACCTACTCTGTTAGGTCTCTCACACACTGGCCAATATCTAAATAGGCTAGTTGTGTAACAATGGGGTTTAAGTCTGAAAACTCAGACTTACCAAGGCTTAAGCAAGCCCTGACCACAGGTGGCTAGGCCTGCAAAGGTCTTAGCCAAGCCTGTGTTCAGTAATGGGCTTAAATTGCAAAAGCCAATCCTAAAACTTGAGACTGGCTAAGTTTTAAATAGTTTAAATATAACAATAAAGCAGGCTAGTCCTCCAATTAGCTTAAAATGAAATAAAAGTCTTTAATTAATAGAAAATGAAGCAAAAATGGTTAAAATTGAAATAGTTCTCCAAGTTAAAATTGGCCAGTCCTTAAATACCAATGCAAGGACTGGCCCTTAGTTAAATAAGTTGAAAATGCTGAAAACCTGACCTGGGTAGGTCGGGTAATTCAGCTGTATCCTCAAGGGCATAAAGGGAACACAAATTGGTAAAATGGTAGATTAAATAGAGCATATAGGGACATAGGAGACATTTGTGCTCCTAATTTCTGCAATTTTGCAGAGATTTAGGGGTATAATGGTCTCACTAAAAAGGGAAATCAGTAAAAATCAATAACAAGTAGAGACACTTTGGTAAAAGCTTAAAAATAGAATCAAAAAGAACCTTCCAGCACATGCTGGAAGGGATCTTGTAACTGAATTGAGGTGTAAAGTATAAATTTAGTGAGTTCTGAGGGGAGGCAAATGGAATTAACCCCTATTCTTTCCCCCCAAGAAATCTGCCAATCTATACCTATAAATACCCCCTAAAAGACTGATTAAGAGCTAGTTTTTACAAATAGAAAAAATTCAGTGCAATACAATAGCAATAGCAAGTAGTTTCCTGCAAATTTCGAGTGAGAATCACTATTTAAGTTGTCTGTTTGTGGGGTTTTCTGCTCGTTTGTTGCTGGGTTTACTATTCATTAATTGTTGTGGTGTTCTGCTCGTTTGAAATTCAGTCCTACACTGTTGCCCTTGCCTTGTTGAGTCTGTTGCTGTTGCTTGCTCCTGTCTCCCTTAGAACTCATCGACTTCTTTTTTGCTGAATCAAGTACATACCCTGTTCGATGAAAGATGTAATGCTGAAGTGTTTAATGAATAGAAGTTCAAGTGTTAAGCCCATTAATTCTTCTATATTTTATCTTATTTTAAACTAGTAGTCTGGTATAGTTTAGATCTGATATTTGTATGGCTTGTATAAGTAGAAAACCAAACAAAAACAGTGTAATAGCTAGTATGATAGTAGTAGTGTAGTCGTAGATAGCATATCACCTACTTAAAGTAGGTAAAACTCTTAAAAACGAGTTAATTAACTATAGTCTAAATCGTTAACAGCTCTCTCACAGTAGTAATATAAGTCATGGTCATATAGTTAATCACATTTGTGGATCAAAATTTAGATATAAATAAGTTCAAAAGAGAAAAACCGTTAGATCAAGGAATAATTCATTCGCAACTGGGTTAGTAACACTGTATGAGCTAAAGCTGTAATAACAATCAGTAATATAATCGTGTGTATGTCATTAAATCACTTAGTTTTGGATAATCAGAGTGTTGTAGTAAACAACTGAACTGTTTTGGTTGATAAAGTCTCACATAGTTGAACCGCTTTTCTCTTAATCTCTTAGTTAAGTAATTTCAACACTGGTATAAGTCATTTAGCAAAAAATAGAAGAGTAAAAGTAGTTGACTCTCATAAACATTAGTTAGTTGTCTCCTAAAATTGACATTGATCCTCTTGTACAGTAATCTTCTTTTCTGATAAATAAAGGATAATTTGATTTCTTTCTTAATCCTGTATGTTTGTTTTACTATGAGTTTTCATTTTTTACTTCTGCTATTGTTATTTCAATACGGTTTGGGCCTAGTAAGCAACGCAGACCTGAACTATAATAGGAAGTGAAATGGGCTATTAAACAGAAGCCTGAAGACGGCCTGGGTCACTAAGATTCGGGCAGATCCAGTACCTATTTAAGTATGGGTGCAGAGGCCCAGGCCCAATAAAGGCAATGACAGTGGCCTGGGTCCAAATTATGAAATGATAGTGAGTTATAAATAACTAAGGAAAAAACAAAAATAGAATAACATAATATGTACATAATAGGATTGAACTATAAAATTTAAACGGGATGAGCCTCACATGTACACCAAATAGTGGGGCCCCCTTTAGTGATAAAGTAAAAAATGTAAATAGATCCGGGAAAGCTAATAGTAAATTTCATTGCTTCTCCCAAAAGACTTAAAAGCCGCTAGACATTATTAGGCATGATTTAATATAGTTTCCTCAAATACGAGTGTGCACTTGGTGCGACTCAAATCTCAAATTCCGGCAAAGTCGAAATGTACTAAGGGTCACAGGCATACTGGTTGCGGTGTGACTCGAGGTGCGTTCTCGCAATGTCGCAATTTTTTAAAAATATTAAAAGTAAAAACACATACGTATTGTCTAAAATTTATAACAAGTCAAATAAGATTGAGAACGACGGTTGAGCGACCGTGCTAAAACCACGGAATCCGGGAATGCCTAACACCTTCTTCCGGGTTAACAGAGTTCCTTATCCAGGTCTTTGTTTCGCGGACTGTAATAACAGAGTCAACTTCCTCGGATTCGGGATTAACTCGTGACTAGGGACACCATTATCTTCCCAAGTGACGACTCTGAAAATTAAATAAAAATCCCGAACCTATTGTCCTTTATGTGGAAAAACTCCTTCCTCTTTGCTATTGTATCCTTCTCGGGTATTTGAACATTGAGGTATACCCTACGTATCTTTCCGAATAGATCGGTACCAAAGCCCTGGGGTAGTAAAAAGGGAGGTGTGATAGCTCTGTCGACTCTGCTGGGGAAACCAACCCAGAACTTCGGTTTCGGGGTTTAAGAACTTGAGCTCCTTAGAATCGCCTTCCTCGATATTATTTGACTTTGTTATATGCTTTGAACAACATGCTATGTGTTTTACCGCTTTGATATTATATGGATTGTATATAAATTGTGCCGAAAAAACCCTCTCTTCTTCAACCCCCGAGGATGTGCTTACCGGTTGAGACTCCCCTTTCTGTTAAGTTACACCTGAACTAAGAAATAGAGGCCGGATAAGTTACAAAGCCGATTGTCTCTGCGAGTCACTGGTACGTAGCCCCCTCCTCGATTCGAGTTATCCACTCGGGTACACGGTCTAGCACTCTATGAAACTATAAGATGTTGAACATAGGTCTAGGGCATTTATTTGCATCATATTTGACTTAGGGGGACTCAACACAGGGGTTGGGTCCGTCTAGGACAGGTGACCCGGTAATTAAAGACCGAGCATATTATGTGTTGCATTTTTATTATCCTTGATCGTTATGCGAACTGGAAAAATTCCCGAGGATAGAAAAAAGTGTTCAATAAAAAGAGAGAAATAAGAACTAGTGAAAAAGTGCAGTCGGAAAATCTGAAAATTTGAAACAATGGCTTTGTTGTTGAAATAATTGGTCAACTAATCTGACCGAACTATGCAGGTTTGATTCTCGCCATTAGGAGGGATACGTAGGCAACCCTGAACGGGTCCAACCACCTTTTTAGAAAAAGACCAAAAATATTTTCATTTCAAATAATGGGAGTGATCGTTATTTTTGGAAACGGCCGAATGTTTCGAAAGGACGCCGGAAGGCTGTTTTGGCAAAAATGGCCACTTCGAGATCATGCCTCTTTCTTTTTCAAATTCAAAATGAAAATTTGCCTTGAAAAATATTTTTCTCTCTTCTAAATAAAATCGACCTAATAAATGTGCAGGGTGAGCACAATACAGAATGAACCTTTCGCTTTAATGAATAAAATCCCTTTGGAGCTAAGACTATGGTGGAACGACATGGGAATAGAAGGTAAAAATTAGGTCAAAGGCTACTTAAAGGATCTCACGGGCTTATTGGACATAATTCCCCGAGGCGACATAATCCGAGCACTGGTCACATATTGGGATCATGCGCACAACGTACTACATCTTCCAGAATTTGAACTCACTCCCACTCTGGAGGAAATTGCTTTCTACATAGGGAAGAACAAGGTCTCCTTAAAAGAAAAATATCCGGTGGCCCCGAGAGCAGTAACGGTGCACCACTTCTTGGACTCTTTGAAAATTGCTAGAAACGTCCACAACGAGGATTTAGCCAATAGGTTTTGCTCCTTAAACTTCATTTATATCAGATATGGACATGTCAGGGGTTTCAATGACTCCACGAACAAGCTCTGTAGCAAGTCCAACCGAGCAAAATGGGAGGAGCATCGACGGTTTGCTTTCTTAGTGGCATTTCTAGGGATCATCATATTTCCGAGAAAAGACGGGCACATTATATAAAGGTTGCCGGGGTAGCAAGCACTTTGGTTGTACAAGATAATTTTACTCTGGCTCCAATGATTTTAGCAGACATCTACCGTGCCTTGACTACATGTAAAGCAGGGTCCAACTTCTTTGAGGGATGTAACTTGATTTTACAAATATGGTTGATAGAACGTCTATGCCATCATCCTTCGTTCTCAAGCTATGGGCCGACTGAAAGAACGTGCCTCGGGGAATTCTACACGAGAACAAAAGAAGTTAAGTTGACGGAGGGAGTTAAGGATTGGATTTCATATCTACGATCATTGACTGATGGCCAGATCGATTGGGCATACGGATGGTTGCCCCTCGACGAGGTGATTTACATGCCGACAGAAGGGTCACACTTTTTTATCATGGTTTTGAAAGTATCCAGCCTTATGCCCCGTACAGGGCCCCGCAACAGCTTGGAAGATGTCAAGTTATACCAAAAGATGGGGACCTCAGTTCGCAAGTGATAGAGATTAGTCCGGATGGGCAATTCCCGGAAGCAAAGGTCCAACAGATTTGGAATGAGTGCCAGAATTTGAAAGTAGAGACTTGTGTGGAGAACAGAGCTCAGGGAGAAGTGTCTTCAGGATATTTCGCATGGTATCGACGGGGTATTGAGAATGACAGGCCATCGAAAAGACCTCATTTGCAAAATTCGGCGGAGCAATCTAAGGAAAATAGGAATTGGGCGGCAAAAGAGAGTGAGTATAAGGCCAAGATCAACTTGCTAGAAAAATAGTTGAGAGATCTCCGGTTTGAGAGCGGTTTGCAGGCTGCATTCGATGAAGGAGAGAAGACGCAGCTGAAAAAAAAGAATGAAATTCTGAAGGCTCAGGTTGCTAAAATGAAAATTGCATCTGAGACCCCTGTTCGCTTAGCCCGAGATGAGAAATTGATTGAAAATCTTCGGCGCAAAGTGAATGACTACAGCTTCGACTTAGACAAAGAAGAAAAGGAGTTAGTCAGGGCTCAGAAGCAACTGGCCAAAGATACTGAGGATAGAGCAAAGTTGGTTCAGCAACTGCAGGATAAAAATGAGTTTAAGGTAGCTCGTCTGAGAAAGAAGATTGTCACAGCTACAGTCAAAAGTAACAAGATCATCAAAGAACTCGAAGAAGAAAGAGAACATTGTTACACGACTATGGCTCGGCTAGAGTTTGAGCTACAACAAATGCAAAAGGAGAACCAACACACCTTAGATAATCGCGCCGAACAGATCAGCCGATTGCTTCAAGAGAAAGGGGTTATTCGAGAGAGAATTGTTCATATTGCTCAGTATATCACCCGAAAGAGCCAGTTGTGTGAAGACATGTCCCGGGCAACATTTGTGTCAGCTATAAAATTCTTTGTGCAGCAAGTCATGTCCGACCTAGATAGGCTCCAAAGTGGATTAGCATATAGGCCCGCGGCAAGACCGAACGATGTCTCGCGGGCACTAGGAGCATTAATGTATTCATAGGGCATGCATTTTGTATTCATATTTCTTTGCATTAGTAACACAACACCATCTTGTAAGCCGATGTTTTTGAAATATCAATGAGAAATCAAGAGTTTTTGCTAATCCTTTTTTGCTTTATGTCAATTTTTATTCACGATGGGCAAATAAATAGGAACGCAAATCAATAAAGAAAAGAAGAAAGAAAGAAAAAAAAGAGAAAAAAGGAAAAAGAAGAAAAAAGAAAAAGAAAAAGAAAAAAAAAGCAAGAAAGAAAAAGAAAAAAAAGGAAAGAAAAAGAGAATGAGGAGGTTGATTCAAAATGGAACAAATGCAGGGATGATGCATGACGATCAAAGGCAAAAATTGTGATTATTGCATCTTATCCTTTCATGTGCTAACTATTAACGGGTGTTGTTGATTATGAGAATTAGATTTCAGCTGGCAACTGGTATTCTGGCTAATCATCCCTACAACACACGATCTAAGACAATGACAAAGGCCGTATCTCAAGAAATTGAACCAACCGTCATGGACCCTGTCCAAGAGGAGGAAGTTGTGGATGTGGCAGGAATGAAAGAAGAAATGTACAAGCTTAAGCAGCAGATGGCTGAGATGTACCAAGCTTGGTCTAGGGGTCAACCCTTACCTACTTATCCCGCTAACCCAGCATATGTCCCTCCAGTCAATCCCAACCCTGAGCCACCCACTATGCACTCATCCTCTACATATCCAGACTATCACCACTACTATGCCTCCACCTCTCAGGTACCACCACCACTGCCAAAACAGATGCTACCCTAGTCTCCACAGGTCGCCCCGGTATATGTAGCACCTCCACCTGCCGCACTGCATAAGTCATCTAGTGAGCCGTTGTTCCATGTACAAGATGCCCACTATTACCCGCCTGAACCAACATTTCGGTAGCATGAATCTCATACCCCGTTGATGGAGGCAACCGAAGAAAAACTTGCCAGGAACTTAGAACAGGAGGAGATGGCCAGAAAGATGAGGAGTTTGGAGCAGTCCTTCCGTAACATACAAGGGCTAGGGGGACAAGTGAGTGTAGCGTACAAAGACCTATGTCTGTTCCCAGAAGTGCAGCTCCCGATTGGGTTCAAGTTGCCTAAGTTTGACATGTACAGTGGACATGGAGATCCGGTAGCCCATCTTAGAGGATACTGCAACAAGATGCGTGGCGTAGGGGGAAGAGATGAGCTTCTGATGGCGTACTTTAGCCAAAGTTTGAGTGGTTCTGCAATGGAATGGTACACGCGTCAAGATCATACCAGATGGTTCATCTAGAACGATCTCGCACAATCATTTGCCAACCATTTTCAGTACAATTTGGAAATCATATCGGATAGGTTGTCAGTCACTAAGATGGAAAAGAAACCTAGTGAAAGCTTTCGAGAATACGGTTTTAGATGGAGAGAACAGGCGGCGAGGGTGGATCCGCCGATGAAGGAAAGTGAAATGGTAGACTGTTTTTTGCAGGCCTTGGAGCCTACTTATTATGGCCATCTGGTGTCGGCCATTGGCAAGAATTTTAATGAAGTTGTAAAGATGGGAAGTTTTGTAGAAGAAGGACTAAAAACTAACAAGATTATGAGCTTTTCTGCGATTAAGGCCACAAATCAGGCCATACAGACAGGGAATGGAGGAGCCATTGGGAAGAAAACGAAAGAAGAGGTGTCGGTTGTGGAGAGTAAACCCTGGAATCGTAGCCAATACCATCACCCGCCTCGCCCATACCAGTCGTACCCGCCAACACCCTACAACCCACCTCCACCATACTATCCACCCACTACCCCACACTACCATAACCCGCAAGCCCAAACTTATCCACCACCACCTCAGGTATGGCGAGCCCAAGTCCCGCAAAATGTTTATCACACACAAAACACCTACCCCTCTTCTAGAACTTACAAAAACCCAAACAGACCCAACTTCAGGCCCGATCCGAAGATGAGGAACAGAACCCAGACGAAGAAAACATTCACCCCATTGGGGGAATCCAACACCAGTCTCTATCACCGACTAAAGGAATTGGGGATGTTGAATCCAATCGAACCAAAGCTTCCAAACCCACCTCCCTGGAATATTGATCAGTCGGTCAAGTGCGAGTATTGCTCTGGGGAACTGGGGCACGACAATGAAAAATGTTGGCACTTGAAGACAGCTATTCAAGAGCTCATTGATAATCGGAGGATTGAGGTACAGGCTTCAGAGACTCCGAACATTACTCAGAATCCACTGCCGACTCATCATGAGACACACATGATATAGTTGGCATAAGAGGAGAGAAGCAGGAAGCCGTCCCAGTTGGTCATGATGATAAAAGCCAGCAGCAAAGCAGAAAAAGAAATTGAGAAAGGGAAAGCAATAGCTGAAGTACCAGTGAAAAAGCAACCAGTGGTTGAGACTTTGAAAGTTGTGGTGCCGGGGGTGAAACTATTGTTGACAGTGAAAGGTGCATGCATGAAACCAGTAATTATAAAGCCAATGGTGCAGATACCGGTGGTAGATACTAAAGCTATACCTTGGAACTACAACAAGGTGGCAGTAGTGTACAAAGGAAAAGAGGTGACTGGAGAGATCAACAAGACACACGGTCTAACTCGTTTCGGGCGGTGTTTTGCCCCAGAAGAGTTAAGAAAAATGAAGGTGGTGAAGGAGAGTCATATGAAGAAGCCGGTCTCTAAAGAAGAAGTAGAAGAATTTCTGAAGAAGATAAAATCTCAAGACTACTCGATAGTAGAACAGCTAAGAAAGACATCTGCACAAATCTCTTTGCTCTCATTGTTGATTCGCTCAGAGGAACATAGAAAAGCTTTGTTGAAGATATTGAATGAGGCACATGTCCCCGAAAAGATCTCAGTCTGTCATCTTGAGAAGATTACTAACAAGATTTTTGAGTCCAACAAGGTTACGTTCTCGGACAATGAATTACCCATTGAGGGGACTGAACATAACAAGGCACTCTATCTTACTGTGAAAAGCGAGGAATCAGTGGTCACTCGGGTGTTGATAGACAACGGTTCGAGTGGAAACATTTGTCCACTTTCGACTCTTGGAAAGCTAAATATCAATCCTGACAGAATCCGGTGGAATAGTGTGAATGTGCGAGGGTTTGACGGAGGAAGCAAAAATAATTTGGGGGATATCATTTTGGAGGTCACCATTGGGCCAGTAGACTTTACGATGGAGTTTCAGGTGTTAGACATCACTGTGTCCTATAATCTATTGCTGGGTCGACCATGGATCCACGCAGCTAAAGTCGTGCCATCATCCTTGCACCAAATAGTTAGTTCGAATGGGAGCAACAAGAAATCACAGTGAAGGAGACACCTGCAATGCCATATTTCCCTTCGGGGAGACGGATGGAGACAAGGGTCCCTGGGTGTACCAGGTGATAGACACTATAGCAGTGAACAAGATTGCTGAAGGAGAGAAATTGCCAATCCCTACAGTGGCACCTGCCGCTGTGATGGTATCCAGAGAGATGATTAAAAATCGATTTACATCGGGGAAAGGGCTAGGAATAGCCTTGCAAGGAATAACTCAACCAGTCCATCTACCAGTAAACAATGACACTTTCGGCTTGGGATTCAAACCCACCCATGCCGACATCCAGAAAGCCAAAAGAACCAAAAAGAAAAATTGGACCCTTCCTAAACCTCTCCCAAAATTGTCTGACACCTTTGCCAAGCCTGGTACAAAACGACATCTGACATCTGCTGCGTCTAGGTATGCTGAGACTAGACCTGATGAGGTTTGAAATGTTATTTGGGGATGTAAACATGGTAGAGATGGGTGAGGGTACCAGCAAGATAGATGTTCAGTTCGTGGGATCTAGTGTTGCGCTCAACAACTGGGAAGCCACTCTTTTCCCAATCAGGAAGGAGTCTTGGTAGTTAGATTTTGAAATACATCATCATTTCCCAAAAAGCAATTTTATTTTGTAGTCCCCACCCCCATTGATATCAAAATGTACACAAACTTTATTCATCTTTTGAAATATCAATGAAATGCAGTTTCTTCATCTTTCTTCATTTTTGCCTTATTTTTATTTTTATTTTTTTTCTTCCTTTTGTACAGTTCCATATGTGCTGGTTCTGATGATATGTCATGCATGAAGGATTCCCGACCCAGTTCTGACAATCAAATTATTATACAAGAAATTGAGAATGATAGTGAGATAGAATATGAGGATGAGGAAATACTGGAGGAAATAAGTAAAGACTTGAATCAATATGAGGAAAAACCCAAACCGAACTTGAGTGAGACAGAATCTATCAATTTGGGGAGTGACGATAATGTCAGGGAGACGAAAATCAGTGTACATTTAGAAGCCTCTCTCAGGGAAGAGTTAATAAAGTTGCTGCATGAATTCAAGGGCATCTTTGCTTGGTCCTATGATGACATGCCCGGACTTAGCACTGATTTGGTGGTACATAAGTTGCCTATTTATCCTGAATGCCGGCCAATGAAGCAAAAGTTGAGAAAATCAAAACGGATATCAGCGTGAAGATAAAAAAAGAGGTGAATAAGCAGTTTGAGGCAAAGGTCATACGAGTTACTAAGTATCCCACCTGGTTAGCAAATGTTGTTCCAGTCCCAAAGAAAGATGGAAAAACCATGGTGTGTGTGGATTACAGAGACCTCAACAAAGCCAGCCCAAAGGATGACTTCCCATTGCCAAACATTCACATATTAATTGACAATTGCGCCAAGCATGAGATTGGTTATTTTGTAGATTGCTATGCGGGTTATCACCATATCCTAATGGACAAAGAAGATGCGGAGAAAACTGCTTTTATTACACCTTGGGGAACGTATTTCTATAGAGTGATGCCGTTTGGGTTAAAGAATGCCGGAGCTACTTACATGAGGGCAATGACTACAATGTTCCATGATATGATGCATCGAGAAATCGAAGTGTATGTGGACGTCGTCATCATAAAGTCCAAGAAGCAACATGATCATGTGAGGGATTTGAGGAAGTTTTTCCAAAGACTCCGGAGGTACGATCTTAAACTCAATCCTGCAAAATGCGCTTTTGGAGTACCTTCAGGGAAGCTATTGAGATTTATAGTGAGTCGGCGAGGCATTGAACTAGATTCATCAAAGATCAAAGCTATCCAGAGTCTACCTCTGCCAAAGAGCAAAAAGGAAGTAATGAGCTTACTGGGAAGGTTGAATTATATTAGTCGGTTCATCGCTCAGTTGACATCAACATGTGAGCCGATCTTCAAGTTGTTAAAGAAAGATGCAGCAGTGAAATGGACTGATGAATGTCAGGAAGCCTTCGACAAAATCAAGGAATATTTGGCAAATCCTCCGGTGCTAGTTCCTCCGGAGTCGGGAAAATCTTTGATCTTATATCTGACAGTGCTTGAAAATTCTATTGGTTGTGTGCTGGGAAAGCTCAATGAGACAGGTAAGAAAGAGCAGGCTATATATTACCTTAGTAAGAAATTCACATCTTATGAGGTAAAATATACTTAGTTAGAGAGAACATGTTGTGCATTGACCTGTGTGGCTCAGAAACTGAAGCACTATCTATCAGCATATACCACATACTTGATATCACGGTTGGATCCTCTGAAGTAAATATTCCAGAAGCCCTACAGGAAGACTTGCTAAATGGCAGATTCTGCTCACAGAATTCGACATCATTTATGTAACTCGTACGGTGATGAAGGCACAGGCAGTTGCAGATCACCTTGCAGAGAATCCAGTGGGTGATGTATGAGCCACTGAAAACATATTTTCCGGATGAGGAGGCAATGAATGTCGAAGAAATAGAACAGAGTGAAAAGCCAGGATGGAAAATGTACTTCGATGAAGCCGTCAACAGTAAGGGAGTTGGTATCAGAGCAGTGCTTATTTCAGAAACAGGTCAACACTATCCCGTTACCGCTCAGCTTTGATATTTCTGTACCAACAATATGGCTGAATATGAGGCATGTATATTAGGATTGAGGATGGAAATAGACATGGGTGTTCAAGAGATTTTGGTCATGGGTGACTCGGATCTTTTGATACATCAAATTCAGGGAGAATGGGAAACAAGGGATCTGAAATTGATACCTTCTCGGCATTGTTTACATGAGTTGTCCCAGAGATTCTAGTCCAAAGAGTTCAAACATATCCCAAGAATGCACAACGAAGTTGCAGATGCTCTGGCCACACTATCTTCTATGTTACATCATCCGGACAAAGCCTATATAGATCCACTTCAGATCCAGGTATATGATCAGAATGCTTACAATTTTTCTGTAAAAGGAGAATCGGATGGAGAACCGTGGTATCACGACATCAAGGAATACTTGAAGGCAGGTAAATACTCGGAGCAAGCCACCGGGGATCAGAAGAGAGCTGTAAGACGCTTAGCGAATGGCTTTTTCCTCAGCGGAGGAATCATATATAAAAGAACACCAGACCTAGGATTGTTGAGGTGTGTGGATGCGCAACAAGCTGATAGGATTATGACTGAGGTGCACGCTGGAGGTTGCGGACCCCATATGAGCGGGTATATCTTAGCAAGAAGATTCTGAGAGCCGGATACTATTGGCTCACCATGGAACGGGACTGTATCAGGTATGTGAAAAAATGCCACCAATGCCAAGTACATGGAGATCTTATCCATTCCCCGCCTTATGAATTGCATACGATGTCTGCACCCTGGCCGTTTGTTGCTTGGGGCATGGATGTTATCGGATCGATAGAGCCTGCAGCCTCCAATGGACACAAATTCATTTTGGTTACGATAGACTACTTCACTAAGTGGTTGAAGCCAAGACATTCAAGGCGGTGACGAAGAAAGTTGTGGTGGATTTTGTACATGAAAATATTATATGTCGGTTTAGAATTCCCAAGGTAATCATCACAGATAATGGGGCCAATCTGAACAGTCACCTCATGGTGGAAACGTGTTAGAGATTTAAGATCCTGCATCGTAACTCTACACCGTACAGGCCAAAGACAAATGGGGCAGTGGAAGCTGCAAACAAGAATATAAAGAAGATCCTTAGGAAAATGGTGGAAGAGTCCAGACAATGGCATGAGAAATTACCTTTCGCTCTTATGGGCTATCGCACAACAGTGCGCACTTCTATCGGCGCCACACCCTATTCATTGGTGTATGGGACAGAGGCTGTTATACCCGCGGAAATAGAGATACCATCATTACGAATCGTAGCTGAAGCAGGAATAGATGACGAAGAATGGGTAAAAGCCCGGCTGGAACAATTAAGTCTGATTGACGAGAAAAGGTTGGCAGCAGTTTGCCACGGGCAATTGTATCAACAAAGAATGGCCAGATCATATAATAAGAAGGTGCGCCCTCGAAAGTTTGAAGTTGGACAACTTGTATTGAGGCGTATCTTACCACATTGGGTTGAGGCAAAGGGCAAATTCGCGCCAAACTAGCAGGGACCATTTATGGTATCACGAGTGTTGTCTAATGGGGCATTATATTTAAAAGACATTGAAGGGAAGTGCGTAGAGACTGCTATCAAATCAGATGCGGTCAAAAGATACTATGTATGATTCCTTTTTCAATTATATGATTGTATTTGTTGTGATTTTGGAATTGAAATGATGAAGGCATTTTATTCTCTATCCAAAAACTTTATCCATTGACATCCCCTTTGAGCCGTGTTTAACATATTCTTTCATACCCCTCTCTCGAAATTGTTTATGACACAAAAGAAAAAAAGGAAAATAAAAATGAAAAAAAAAAGAAAAAGAGAAAAAAAAAAGAAAAAAGAAAAAATGCAATACAAGAAAGAAAATCGGGAAAAGTCAAAAGAAATTTATAAATTGATGACGTAGGTCTGAACTACGTCCGACTTGATCCCGAAAGGGTACGTAGGCAGCCTCACTGAGGTTCAGTCACAATAAAGCAAAAATCCAAAAATTCCCCACATATTGAAACTGAGGCAGAAGTTATGTTTTATAATTCCGAGAGTTGTAAATATTTTAAAACCCTCGTAAATTTTTGAGCCTTTTTACCTTTCTTTCTTAACCCATCCAAAAGCCACGTTACAGTCCAAAGAAAGACCTTCTGATCAATTTCAAGAAAGTAACAAATGCAATGAAATAAAGGAAGAACGAAACATTGGACAACATTAGTGGTACAGAAAAACAAAAGACATTTAAAAAAAATGAGAGAGTCTCATCGGTGAAAACCTTAACCGGCACCGTGAGGCGATTGTGAGGTTGAGAGAAATAAAACGAGAGAGTCTTGTCAGTGAAAACCTTTAATGGCACTGCAGGGTGATTGTGGGGCTGAGAGAGAATAAATGAAATAGTCTTATTGGTGAAAACCTTTCAAGGCACCATAAGGCGATTGTAAGGATTATTACGGAAAGAAAAAAAGGGCAACAAAACATAGGATCGGTTTGGGTCGAAAGTAATTTGGAGTCAGAATAGTGGATTGAATGAACTGGGTCGGAGTTTAAATACATGGCATGGTCAACAGAATCGGCCGACACACCCAGATAAGTTCTACCACCTCTCCAAAACACCCTTACCCTTTTGAGATTCATTTTTCTGCATTTCATTACTTGTCTTTTAAAAGCTAACTGCCAGCTCCTGATGATAAGAGCTGAAATAACACTGGATGAGAAAAGAAAGAAAAGGAAAAGTTGAAAAGAAATAAAGGAGTTTGGCAAACAGAGCCAAAAGAAAAGAAAACAGAAAGTGAAAAAAAAACAAGAAAATACAAAAAGAGCTTGCAGGAGATAGTCAAAGACCACACAGTGGGAGAAGAGCAAAAGAGGAAAGCAATAAGAGGCAAGGACGGCAGATGAAAGTTGCCAGCAGCTTATATCTAATAAGTTTGTTTTGTGATTTAGACAGGAACAAATTGTCACTAATCACTTTAAACTTAATGTGACCCATGTGGAAAGATAGAAAACATTAAAAAGAGAAGTTCGGCAGTAGGTGAAGGAATTCATGAGTGAAAGTCATTCAATCAAGAAAAAAAAAGGAAGGTATCATCTTTTAAATTCATACCCCGGTTATCAAACTGAGGGAATATTTTTTCTGCATTTTTCATTTTCATGCATCAGGCGCCCACCTGGATAACAAGGGAATGCTTTTCTGCATTTTTCATTTTCATGCATCAGGCACCCACCTGGATAACAAGGGAATACTTTTCTGTATTTTTTATTTTCATGCATCAGGCGCCCACCTAGATAACAAGGGAATACTTTTCTGCATCTGCATTTCATGCATCAGGCGTCCACCTGTATAACAAGGGAACACTTTGTCACGACCCGGATTTTCCCCCAACATCGGGATCGTGATGGCGCCTACTCGTGGTAGCTAGGCCAGCCACTGTATTCATACTATCCTGTTTTTAACACAAATTAATTAAATAAATGCGGAATACTTTATCAAAATAGAAATAACTAACTTCATGATGAAAATCATACTGAAATCCTCTACCCAAGACGTGGAGTCACCAACTCACGAACTACTATAGAATACTACACATAAAAGTCTGAAGGAAATATAACATAATTATGTTTGTCTCGGAACATAGAGACTACAGCTAATGACATAAATAAAGAGAGAGACGTCGGGCCTGCGGACGTCTGCAATCTACCTCGGTCTCAATATGATCAACTTCCACGCAATCGATTTACTGCTACTGCTGCTCCTGATCGTAACCTGGACCTGTGCAAAAACACACAGAAGTGTAATATCAGCACAACCGACCCCATGTGCTGGTAAGTGCCTGGCCTATCCCGGCGAAGTAGTGACAAGCCTAAGACCAGACACCCACATAAACCTATGCAATTCAATATATATATGTATACCACAAAATAACAAGAAATAATCAAGTATTAACACAATAAGGAATATCTTAAAGAATTCAACAATTAACCACAGTTAATAAATTCACAAGGAAAAACAAAGTATAATGTAAACACAAGTAATATCAATTCAAGAAATATCAAGTAGTTGCACGGCATCACCCTTCGTGCTTTTACTCTCATCCTCACCAAATAAACAAATAAAGTACACGGCATCACCCTTCGTGCTTTTACTCTCATCCTCACCAAATAAACAAATAAAGTACACGGCATCACCCTTCGTGCTTTTACTCTCATCCTCACATCCATAGTATGGCATGATCCTTCGTACATGGTTCAATAACAGGGCACGGCATGATCCTTCGTGCATAATCAATAAATAAACATGGCACGGCATTAACCTTCGTGCATAAATAAATAAACATGGCACGGCATCACCCTTCGTGCATTATCACTCTTCCTCACCCAAATAACAATCACGGTTAAGGGCAAAGAAAGAAACAGTAATTCATAAACCGTCCCATCAAGGGCAACCAATAATTATCTTCACAACAAGTCCCAACAAGGGAAAACAATAACAATTCATCTATAATATATCTTCAAAATAATCATTTTTTCAACGACTCACGGTCATACTAGACGCCAGTGTATGGATGCTCGTCACCACAGCCCATACACCGCACTCGATCACATAACACATAACACATATTCCTATTCCCTCAAGCTAGGATAGAACAAACACTTACCTCGAATGCTTATGAACAATTCAATCCGTGGAAATGTCTTTTTCTTTCAACTTGGCTCCAATCCAACCGTATCTATACACAATTGATTTAATATCATCAATTCTACTCAACAAACCTATTCTTAAGACCAAATACAACGTTTACAACATTCTGCCGGAATAGTGAATTTCAACCCCGGGCCCACATGGTCGGAACTCGGGGTTAGGACCAAAATCCGGTTACCCATCCCCCCACGAGTTCATGTATATAATTTGTTTCAAAATCGGACCTCAATTCGAGGTCCAATTCCCCAATTTATGAAAACCCTATTTTCTAACAAAAACAAGAATTTTACCATGAAAATCTTTGATTTCTTATGAAAAACATGTGTAATGATGTTAGGAATTGAAAGAATTAAGTAAAAAGTGACTTACAATCGTTTTGATGAAGAAGAAATCCTTGAAGAATCGCAAATGGGTGTTTTGGTTTTGTAAAAAGTGAAGAAATGACTGAAATTCGTGTTTTACAGGTCTCTGTGTTCGCATTTGCGAACATGGGTTCGCAATTGCGAACCCCGACCAATTTCTGGAGTTTGAAAAATAAGCTAAGGTCGGGAAGTTCGCATTTGCGAACATTTGTTCGCATTTGCGATCACTGGCAGACAAAGGGGTGTTCGCATTTGCGAACTAATGTTCGCATTTGCGAACACATGCTGTATAAGGCAGTGTTCGCATTTGCGAACCAAGGCAGGCAAAGGGGTGTTCGCATTTGCGAACTAATGTTCGCATTTGCGAACACATGCTGTATAAGGCAGTGTTCGCATTTGCGAACAATGGTTCGCATTTGCGAACCAAGGCAGTATGGGCAATGTTCGCATTTGCGAACAATTGTTCGCATTTGCGAACATAGGCAGGCACTGGGGAATTTCGCAAATGCGAACAATTGTTCGCATCTGCGAACAAGGCTGGCTTCGCATTTTCGATCAAGGTTCGCATTTGCGAGCCTTGCCTTACACTCTCCCCTTCGCAATTGCGAGAAATACTTCGCAATTGCGAAGCCAATAGCTGGGTGAAAAACCAGCAGTTCAAAAATTCAGAATTTCATCCAACGGCCTATCAAATCTTTACCCGAGCCCCGGGCTCCAAACCAAACATGTACATAACCTCAAAAACACATTATGGACTTGTTCGTGCGATCACATCGCCAATATCACTTTGTTTTAATCAAATCAAGCCTCAAATGCATGATTTTCATACCTTTAGTTTTCAAAACTTTCAAACTTGGGACTCAAGGTCCAAAACATCTCAAACGACATCCAAATGTCACCAAACTTTACAGAAATCACATATATAATATTTAAGACTTGTACCGGGCATCGGAACCAAAATACGAGCCCGATACCAAGGTCAATTAATTTATTTCCTTTAATAATTACATCAAAAACAATTTCACATAAAAATTCATAACTTGGGCTCTAGGCCTCAGGAATTCGACTCCGGACGCACGTCCAAGTCCCATATTTTCCTACGGACCTCTCGGGACCATCCAATCTCGGGTCCGGGTCCGTTTACCAAAAATGTTGACCGAAGTCAACCATATCAATATTAATATCATTTTTATCCAAATTTCTCATAGAATTCATATTTCCTATCACAAAATCTTTCCGGCTACATGCTCGGATTGTGCACGTAAATCGAGGCAACATGGAATGAGGTTTTCAAGGCCTCGAAGCTCGAAATGATTAATTAAATAAGTGATGACCCTTTGGGTCGTCACACACTTTTCTGCATTTTTCATTTTCATGCATCAGGCGCCCACCTAGATAACAAGGGAATACTTTTCTGCATTTTTTATTTTCATGCATCAGGCGCCCACCTAGATAACATGGGAATACTTTTCAGCATTTTCAATTTCTGTTCAGGCGCCCACCTGGATAATAAGGGAATACTTTTCTGCATTTTCATTTCTACATCAGGCGCCCACCTGGATAACAAGGGAATACTTTTCCGCATTTTTCATTTCTGCATCAGGCACCCACCTGTATAACAAGGGAATATATTTCTGCAATTTTAATTTCTGTTCAAGCGCCCACCTATATAACAAGGGAATACATTTTTGCAATTTTAATTTCTCTTCAAGCGCCCACATGTATAACAAGGGAATACATTTCCGCAATTTTAATTTCTGTTCAGGCGCCCACCTGTATAACAAGGGAACACATTTCTGCAATTTTAATTTCTGCAACCTTGGTTTGTGTTAGCTAACATGAGTAGCACCGTAATATGAAAAGCCCATATTGGGGCAGAAGGAAAAGTTTGTTGTTTTTGTTTTGTTTTGAGCAGGTATCAGTTTGAAGGCAAGAAGTATCATCGAAAATCAAAAATAGGGGGAAGAAAGAAAAAGAAACCCAACAAAAAAAAGTCAGCATTACAGAAAATCAAGGAAAAGAAGACAAGGAAGAGCAAAGAGACAAGAAGTTAGATAGGAACAATTGTAATTCGTAGAATCATAGCTTAGAATAGCTTCTTTGTTTTACATTTTATCCCCCAGTGTAATAAGGAGTAAGTCAGCAAGTCTCAACAGTGTCAATGCAATAGTAAGTCTGGTGGTTTCTAACTGCTAGACCTTCCCGAACTACACTGACCTGATTCTTGTTTAGCCCACGATATGTAGGCTACCTCTAAAGCAGGGTGCGGTCAAAAGGTTTTCCAAAATGCTTTCACGGAATATGCCAATGTGCAAAAATCTCTCATTACTGCTCATTTGTCTTTGCACTGAAACTCTTCGTGTTCCCGAGCAAGCACGTGATTTTTGCACTAAGCAAATAAAATTCCAAAATTTAAATAAATAATATTTTTGAGTGCAATTGCATGATTTGTTTGATATTGAATACATTTTGTGTGTTTGAATAATATAAAAAATTAGAAAATCAAAAATGTAATAGGAGAAATACTTGCATTTTTTATTAATTAGTTCTAAAAGAAAAGAAAATCAACCAAAAAAAAGGAAAATAGCTTTAAATAGCGGAAAATATATATAGAAAATAGCAGAAAATTGTCAAAAAATGCCAAAAATTTAGTGAGAGTAGGAAATTAAGTATTTTAAATAATAGGATAAATAAAATACAAAAATACAAAAAACAATTACCTCAAAATAATTAAAATACCAAAAAATATAGAAAACTATATATAGGTATAATAAATTTGGGCCAAATACAGTCCAAATGGTTGGCCCAATGCTTTGGCCCAAGGATTCCGGTCCAGTACACTAGGTAGCAGTGATCTCAGCCGTTCAATCTCATTAATCCAATGGCTGAGAATATTAATGATTTTATAATGGATAATTGATATGAGAGATTTGATCTCAACCGTCCAAATCCAGATGATCCAACGGGGAAAGCTTGGTCTCATTTTAAAACGAGACGATGTCGTTTGATTAAGGCAAACCTTGACCGTTGATCATCAATGATCCAACGGCCAAGATCACCTCAACATCCACGAGTATAAAAAAGGTTTGGCCTCTGTTGAGACCGGCCATTACGCAAATCCTCAAACCCTAGCGGCCTCTGCTTCTTCTTCGTCTTCGTCTCTTCAATCTACGCCGGCAATGGAGACTGCCCATTGTTCATGGCAGTCTACGGCCACTCCCTTGCCTCAAACCACTCTCATCATCTTCCTCATCACAAACCATAACCAAAAACCCCTGAAACCCTAAGAGCCCCTCCCTTTCTTGAAACTTCGATCATCGGAGTTCATCTCCGGTGTCCTCAACCTATGAGAACGGTCTCGAGCTTAACATCAAAGAACCACCCCACCCCGATCCACCTCCCTACCTAAGCCGTTTACCACGAATCTTCCTCCATCTCCTCGAATATTTGAAAGAAAGTTGTCGGAAACTTAACTCCGGCGACTCAAACCAAACTTCCTCCCAAGATCTCACATTTTCCCTCCTCTAAACCAAAACCCTAAAAGACTTCGCCTTGAAGTCTAACAATAAAATCAGAAAAAATAAGGAAATAAAGAAAAAAGAAATCTGGAAAGAAAAGTAGAAGAAAAGAATGTAGGAGAGAATAGGAAGCTCAGGGGACCGGCCCTGCTAAGCTAAGTCCCTCCCCCCCTCTTTCTTGTTGCTTGCTTTCTTCTATTTTTATGTTTCTGCTTCTTGTTATGTCCTGATGTTCTGATCTCGGTTTGTTTCTTTGGTTTAAAGATCTGTTCTTGATATCACTGTTCTTCTTCATCTTCTGTTTATATTAGGGGTTCCTTATTTGTTGGTTTTCAATATCTTTATTTCCTCTTTTCTATTAACTACATATTTAGTTTTGGTTCTAGTTTAGCCGTCTGATTCTCATTCTTCTTCATCTCCTGTTTAACTAGGGATTTTTCTTTATTTGGTCTACAATACCTCTTATGTTCTTTTATCTACTAAATGGCATGCTTAAGGTTGGGGTTTGATCTTTTGAAATTTGATTCAGTGATTCTGCTTCTCTTTTCTATCATTTCGTATGATAAATCTAGGGATTCTTCTTCAATTATTTTTCTTTCCTGTGCTTCATCTTCACCTTCTCTATCATTTGCATGTGTTAGATTAGAGTTAGTCTTTGCGGAGTTTTTATATTTAGTGGGTTCTGGTTGTTATCATTCTTGTATTACTCTGTTAGAACCATTGTTCTTGTGTTTGGATAGGCCATGTGTCATTTCTCTTGACTGCTTTGTGAAATCTAGTCTCTATGAGTCTATGTCAATGAACTTTAAGTGTGTTTTGGGTTTTTCAGTGATTCATTCAACATAAAAATTGTTGTAACTAAGCCTGCTTGATGTTTAATTGACACTTTGCTATTTGAAACTGAGTTTGTGAGTCTAATCGATTAAGATTCAACATAATCCAACTTTTTCTCTGAGTTTTAATTGATTAATGAACAAGTTTGTTTTCATTTGGCTATGTGTGCAATTGTCTGTTGAAATGGCTAAGTTTGCAATGGTTTTTATGTTAGTATGAGCAGTGTTAATGCCCATCAATCTTAGGGCAATTGGCTATAGCTGCAATAGTACTAAGTCTCATAAGTGGTTAGTTTTGAAATAGGTTAAAATTGAAAATCACAAAAATAGGTAAGTGACCAAGAGTGGTCAATTTTGCAATTGACCTACTCTATTAGGTCTCTCATACACTGGCCAACATCTAAATAGGCTAGTTGTGTAACAATGGGGTTTAAGTCTGAAAACTCAGACTTGCCAAGGCTTAAGCAAGCCCTGACCACAGGTGGTAGGCCTGCAAAGGTCTTAGCCAAGCATGTGTTCAGTAATGGGCTTTAATTGCAAAAGCCAAGCCTAAAACTTGAGACTGGCTAAGTTTTAAATAGTTTAAATATAACAATAAAGCATGCTAGTCCTGCAATTAGCTTAAAAATAAAATAAAAGTCTTTAATTAACAGAAAATGAAGCAAAATGGTTAAAATTGAAATAGTTCTTCAAGTTAAAATTGGCCAGTCCTTAAATACCAATGCAAGGACTGGCCCTTAGTTAAATAAGTTGAAAATGCTGAAAACTTGACTTGGGTAGGTAGGGTAATTCAGCTGTGTCCTCAAGGGCATAAAGGGAACACAAATTGGTAAAATGGTAGATTAAATAGAGCATATAGGGACATAGAAGACATTTGCGCTCCTGATTTCTGCAATTTTTGCAGAGATTTAGGGGTATAATGGTCTCACTAAAAGGGAAATCAGTAAAAATCAATAACAAGTAGGGACACTTTGGTAAAAGCTTAAAAATAGAATAAAAAAGAACTTTCCAGCACATGCTGGAAGGGATTTTGTAACTGAATTGGGGTGTAAAGTGTAGATTTAGTGAGTTCAAAGGGGAGGGAAATGGAATTAACCCCTATTCTTCCCACCCCTCACCCCCCCCCCCCAAGAAATCTGCCAATCTATACCTATAAATACCCCCTAAAAGACATATTAAGAGCTGGTTTTTTCACATAGAAGAATTTAAGATGCAATACAATAGCAATAGCAAGTGGTTTCCTGCAAATTTCGAGTTAGAATCACTGTTCCAGTTGTCTGTTTGTGGGGTTTTCTGCTCGTTTGTTCCTGGGTTTATTATTCGTTGATTGATGTGGTGTTCTGCTCATTTGAAATTTAGTCCTACACTGTTGCCCTTGACTTGTTGAGTCTGTTGTTGTTGCTTGCTCATGTCTCCCTTAGAACTCATCGACTTCTTTTTTGCTGAATCAGGTACATACCCTGTTCGACGAAAGATGTAATGCTGAAGTGTTTAATGAATAGAATTTCAAGTGTTAAGCCCATTAATTCTTTTGTATTTTATCTTATTTTAAACTAGTAGTCTGGTATAGTTTTGATCTGATATTTGTATGGCTTGTATAAGTAGAAAACCAAACAAAAAAAGTGTAATAGCTAGTATGATAGTAGTAGTGTAGTCGTAGATAGCATATCACCTAGTTAAAGTAGGTAAAACTCTTAAAACGAGTTAATTAACTGTAGTCTAAACCGTTAACAGCTCTCTCACAGTAGTAATACAAGTCATGATCACATAGTTAATCACATTTGTGGATCAGCATTTAGATATAAATAAGTTCAAAAGAGAAAAACCATTAGATCAAGCAATAATTCATTCGCAATTGGGTTAGTAACACTGTATGAGCTAAAGCTGTAGTAAAAATCAGTAATATAATCGTGTATATGTCATTAAATCACTTAGTTTTGGATAATCAAAGTGTCGTAGTAAACAACTGAACTGTTTTGGTTGATAAAGTCTCACATAGTTGAACCGTTTTTCTCTTAATCTCGTAGTTAAGTAATTTCAACACTAGTATAAGTCATTTAGCAATAGATGATTCTCATATATATTAGTTAGTTGTCGCCTAAAATTGACATTGATCCTCTTGTACAGTAATCTTCTTTTCTGATAAATAAAGGATAATTTGATTTCTTTCTTAATCCTGTATGTTTGTTTTACTATAAGTTTTCATTTTTTACTTCTGCTATTGTTATTTCAATACGGTTTGGGCCTAGTAAGCAACGCATGCCTGAACTATAATAGGAAGCGAAATGGGCTATTAAACAGAAGCCTGAAGATGGCCTGAGCCGCTAAGATCCGGGCAGAACCAGTACCTATTTAAGTATGGGTGTAGAGGCCAGGCCCAATAAAGGCAATGACAGTGGCCTGGGTCCAAATTATGAAATGATAGTGAGTTATAAATAACTAAGGAAAAAACAATAATAGAATAACATAGTATGTACATAATTGGATTGAACTATAAAATTTAAACGAGATGAGCCTCACACGAACACCAAATAGTGGGGCCCCCTTTAGTGATAAAGTAAAAAATGCAAATAGAATCGGGAAAGCAAATAGTAAATTTCATAGCTTCTCCCAAAAGACTTAAAAGCCGCTAGACATTATTAGGCATGATTTAATATAGTTTCCTCAAATACGAGTGTGCACTTGATGCGATTCAAATCTCAAATCCCGGCAAAGCTGAAATGTACTAAAGGTCACAGGCGTACTGGTTGCGGTGTGACTCGAGGTGCGTTTTCGCAATGTCGCAATTCTTTAAAAATATTAAAATTAAAAACACATACGTATTGTCTAAAATTTATAACAAGTCAAATAAGATTGAGAACGACGGTTGAGCGACCGTGCTAAAACCACGGAATCCAGGAATCCCTAACACCTTCTCCCGGGTTAACAGAGTTCCTTATCCAGGTCTTTGTTTCGTGGATTGTAATAACAGAGTCAACTTCCTTGGATTCGGGATTAACCGGTGACTTGGGACACCATTATCTTCCCAAGTGGCGACTCCGAAAATTAAATAAAAATTCTGAACCGATTGTCCTTTATGTGGAAAAACTCTTTCCTTTTTATTGTTGTATCCTTCTCGGGTATTTGAACACTGAGGTATACCCTACGTATCTTTCCGAACAGATCGGTACCAAAGCCCTGGGATAGTAAAAAGGGAGGTGTGATAATGGTACGCGGCCGCACTATGTAATTTCTCCAGTTGCGAGCTCTCTGATTCCTCACCCACGCGGGCCGCACTAATTTGGCACGCGGCCGCGTGGGATTTTTCCTTGAACAGTTCTCTCTCTGGATGCGGTCCGCGTGGATCTGCCTTTGAACTGGGCCTTCTCTGAACATTCCTGCGTGGCCGCACACCAAATCAGTGCGGTCCGCGCAGTAGAAGCTTTGACTGTTTTGCTCTCTAAATTGACATGTGCGACCGCACACCAAAATAGTGCGGTCCGCACAGGCTTTTTTTGAGTCCTTCTATTTCATCCTTTGACGCTTAGCCGGTTTCACTCCTTTTTTAGCCGATTTGACGGTATTCGTCCTTTTGTCACTCAAACCTGCAAAATAGCGCACTTGTAAGCAATTCAAGGCCACTTCAACACATTTTATGCACAAAGCTCGGGCAAGAAGGGGTTTAAAAGCATGCAAAATTTCTAGTTATCATTGAACAAGTAACATTTTCCCTACTTCTAAAGAGATGTCAAGTCTGAACATCGACACACTTTTTGAAGTAAATGCCGATGATGTTGCATCAGGGGAGGTGCATGTTGTTCCTGCCTCTTACACTGATGATTTTGTTGCTGCACCTACACCTTGTCCTCAACATATGGAGCAACAGTCTACACGACATTATCCTCAAAATTTAGAACAACAGTCTAAACGACCTTGTCCTCAGACTATGCATCAACAGCCTAATCCAAGTTATGATCCTTTTGTGCGTCTTGATCTTTTGAATGATGAAGTTGTGAATCTGAGGAGTGATGTTGGAAAGGTACTGGTCCTTTAACTTTTATGTAGTTTATAATTACTTTTTGGTTATAAACATGGTTGTTTATTTGCTTTTGTTGTAGTTGACTGATACAGTGACGACACTCAACAATATGTCGTTTCTTTCTTTGAAAAAGTGTTCAATTTTCTGAATATGAAGGAACCCAAGCAAACGAGGGAGGATTTTACTGATTCTAAGGTATTTGTTTACCGATAAACCCAAATCACTCAACAATTATGCCTTCTTTGAACTTAATATGCCTTTTCTTTCTACTGTTTTTAATTAGATTCGCCAGCCTGTGTTTGATGATAATACATCTGGTCTTGGCGAATTTGATGGCTATCAATATGATGTTGTTCCTAACTTTATCAATCAAATGAATAAAGATAATGTGGTAGATGACGAGGGAGTTACTGATGGTGTTGATAATGGTATTTGTTCTGCTTTTTTTCTGATTTTTCTTTTCTTCTTTTTGATGTTTCGTATTATTTGTGTTTCTATGTCTAAGGAGCAGCAAGTGATATTAAGGGCGACACATTTTGGGATGACATTAGTGATGAAGATTTAGCTCATATGTCCCAACTTGTGGTTCACAAACAATCCATCATAGAAGTCGAAGATTATTAAATTTTTCTTGACCATTCAGTTCGACCAAAAATTCCAGAAAAATATGCCAAATCTCCATATTTGGCAGTTTTTTATTCTGGAGCATCAAAATTGGCGCCCAAGCTAATTTTTTATATCAAGCATCCTTTCACGATCGAAAATGATGATTTTGATAAATTTTCGCCATTGGCAAAAGAATTTTGCGCGTTTGTTGATAATGGGATGGATATGAGGAGAAGGTATTTTCACTTTATTCAATCTTTCATGTTCTGATTTTATACTATCAGTTAATGTATTTCTGATTACTTTTTAATTTTTGTGATTTGAAGTGCCAAACATATATATCCCGATGAAGTAAATAATCTTGCAGAAGGTTTTACTTTTGGCTCGTGTTATGTGACGAAGAATGATTGGTTCCACTCACTTGCATATTGTATTCGACCTTTGATTGACACGGTATTTTAATAAATTTCTGTTCTAATTTCTTTTTTATTTTTATTGCATATCTTTGTTGTTTTGAGACCCCCCATAGTGTATACATGACTTTGTATAATCACAGTATAAGATTGTATAACCTTGTATAAATATGTATACTTATGTATAATAGTGTATGAACTTTTATATTTAAAAAATCTGGTAGTGATAGTTGTTACGTTTTATTTCTTGTCTCAGCACCTGGGTGTCCTTTTTTATGAAGATGGGAAAATATGGGCCGAATGTTGCCATGCGGTTAACTACAACCATATTTGTCTTTGGTAACAAAATCAACTCCTTATACAAAGATTTCAAAGTGAATCAAGATCCTTCAGTGATTCCTGACGGGCATGAGATAGAAGAGTACATCAGAGGTTATTATTGTGATGCAAATGTCCCGTGGCACACTATTAACCGGGTCTTATTCCCTATCTTTGTGAAGCGTGGAAGAGAAAAATTGGGGTACTGGGTTTTGGGTATGTTTACGTTCGTAGATAGATACATCCACATCTATAACTCTAACCGTGGGGCTCTTAATAATAGACTTGTTTTGGATGTTGCATTACCTTATGCAATTCTAATACCTTACTTATTGAAGAGTTCTGATTTTTATGTCGAGAAGAAGGGCATTGATTAGAACAGTGGCGCATATACCGATAAATCCCATTCTGATGCTTTGCAGATTAATCTGGTTAATAATGTTCCCCAACAGATCAGATGGTAGGTAAATCTCAATTGTTTTACTATTTTACTATTAGTGTATCTATTTGAATCTGATTCGTTTCTTTATAATTATAGTGATTGTGGTGCTTTTGTTGCTGGGTTTGCTGAGTATTTCATCCTTGGTAAAGAAATTCGAAAGGATAATTTTGACATTGAGACACTTCGGACCAGGTGGGGATTTCTATTATGGGATTATGGAAGGAATAAAACAACAGTCAGGTGCAATTAGTGATGATGAACTCACAAGGAGACTTTTGAAGAAGAGGAAGAGGGGGCGACCAAGAAAGTAGTTCTGTTATTTTTATTTTACTGTAGTTTTTCTATGTATAAGGAATTGTTGCCTAGTTTTGTAACTATTCTGCTACTTGTGAGATAACGTTAAAGGATATTATAGATGTTTTTTTAATTTTTGTGTAATTTTAGGCAGTCATTACACATTGTTGTTGTGAATGAATTACATTTTAATGAATATTTTCAGTTGCTTTTGCCCTTTAACAAAGTATGTACTTTCATTATGGTTGCAGTTTTGTTAATGTATCAAGTTTTATACATATGTATACAATATTATACATAGTTATACAAATTTACACAAACTTATACTCTCATTTATACATATATATACATGTAATACCGGTGATTGTTTAAAGTCTTACTTTGTATTCCTACAATCTATCAATATATTTAGTACCATTAAAAACAGGAAGACACTATTATTGGATAAGCAAAACATGTATAATGAAACATCTCACTTGCTTGTGAAACTTAACTAACCAACATTTGTAACTATATTTTTTGTGAAACTTAACTACTCAACATGACAACAAATATAATATGAAGCGTTTTGTTTCCAACTATTTATTTTGGTCGATTCCTACATGTTTTCCTATCGTGACCACCGTGTCCGCCCACAGAACACAAATGCCCTCTTAGACTCTTTCTCAGAAGCAGGCTTGAGTCTTTCCTTTTTTGGCCTTCCTGGATTCCTTCTCCCTTTAGGTGGTAGGACCACATCTTTCATCACCTCTGTTGGTATTACCCATAGACTCTCATCTGGCATCGGATTCACTGGAAATTCATAAGTGCTAAGGAGTTTATCCTTCTTGTAGTAAAAAGAGCAATACTGGCCATGTTTCAGGTGTTGGTTCTTCAAAATCGCCCAAGCATGCGGACATGGAAGTTTATCCATTTGAAATTTTCTGCAACTGCATGTTCCCTCTTCAAGGCACACTATGTTTCTCCTTACCCCTTCAAGCACAGTATATAACTGATCCGTAGCAGGTCTCACCTGCAAAAGTTTTTTTTTTCTTAAAAAAAAAAATTTTTAAAGAACATTATACCTTATTATATAGAGCTATACATCCTTATAAACGTAGTAAAATGCAAGCCAGAAATGCCCATATTCATTATATTTGATTTATTGTACCGTCATTTGCTCCGATGCAATCAGATTTTCCCGGATGAGTTTGTCGTACTTTTCTCCAAGCTCTGTAGATGTATCCATTACACTTTTTCTGTTTTTGTTGTTCCACTATTGTAGCAAATTTGTCATGTACTCCAGCAATCGCATTACTGATAACTCTCTAGCATCCTTGTTAGCTGCATTAATTGACTCTGCAATATTGGAAGTCATTACCATCAACCTTTTCACCTTGGAATATGCTCGAGACCACCTTTCGTACCCAATTTCGAACAAGTAAGGCTGCACCCTCGGATTAATTTTGCACAACTCTGTCATATGGTACTCAAACTTCTCTATCGTGTAAGCTCTTGCCAAAGCAAAGAAGTTGTTTGTGATTTTTCTTGAATGTGCGCTTTATATTCTGCCACAAGTGAAATATGCAAATACAATGTGGTACTTCTGGGTACACGGCTTTGTTGCATTGAATATTCTTTCATTTCTATCTGAAACTATTCACATCCCTTCCCTAACCCCAAACGTACTCTTTATTTGGACAAAGAACCACTCCCAAGATTTGCTATTCTCTGAATCCACAATTGTATATGCAAGTGGAAGGATTTTTCCTGTTTGTACAAAAATATATATTTAGATTCAGGCTGCAAATTAGTCTGAAGATACTAACTGCAAATTTTATACAAATCCTATACACAGTTATACACAATTATATAGATTTATACCAACTGTAAATTTTATAAAAACAATAGCTGTGAAATCCTATACACTTTAATACATGACGCTAAAACATTATACAAACTGCAGAAACAACGTAGATGCAGTTAACTCACCAGCTCCATCTTGTGTGCAAGCAGTTAATATGGTATCCTTATATGCTGCTTTAAGGAAGCTTCCGTCAACAACCATTATCGGTCTGCAATGCTCCCAGCCCTTGATAGATGCATATAGCGAAACATATGCATAAAGAAAGCATCCATCTTCTGATTTATGCAACTTTGTAACCGTTCCTGGATTTGTTTGCTCCAACATATAAAAATACTGCGGCAACTCCTTATATGAATCACTCGGACTCCCTCTCATCATTGCCATTGCTATTTCTTTAGCTCTCCGTGCTTTCATGTAGCTCACTTCAATTCCATGTTGCTTTTGTATATGCTCTATTATATCATTTGCAGTGTAAACTTTTTTTGGATTAACATACTTCTCCTTGACTATACTAGCAATTACACTCGAAGTAGCTTGACGTTGTGTTAAGTATCTTTCACCATAGCCGCATGTGTGCTTATTATTGTAACTTCTCACTTTGAATATGTTTGCCTTGACAACGGCAGAAGATTTGAAACTCCAAGAACAATTGTCATCCAGACATGCAAGGTGATACCTAGTATTATACATCATTCAACTTCTAAATACACTTGTATACAAACTATATATATACTAATTTTAATACCTATATACAAATATATACTACTTTATACATATTTATACAATAGAATATACAATTAATGACATACCTTGTTGCGCTTGATCTCCTCACGTGAATTGGAACCTCTCACGTACAGCCAAGTTCTTCACCACATTCATAAGTGTCTCTTTATCCTTATAAACTTGATCCCCCTCAACAAATTCGTTCAACATATTATCTATTATACCCGTGCCTTCACTAAATTTCGTGTTTTCAATCAATTCAATATCAATAATCGCAGTGCTATCAGTTGTTGATACAACTCTAGAATTTGAATCTATAGCAACCAAACAACTGGACTTGAAACAACCATAGAAATTGTAACGACCAAATTATTTTCATAAATCTCTTTCACTGTCACAAACAGGGAATATTCAGTGAAATTCAAATTTTTCTTCTTTAATTCTATATACACCTTAACTCCTGTATCATTGTAAATCATGATCGGTGGCAAACCAACATTTGGGACAAAGTTAATCTCTATTGTGTTTAAATCACTATCAATCCTAATATGTTCCGAAATAGTTGCAACTAAATTATTGTAGTTGAATGTGGACTCGGTTATTACACAATCACTGACAAAATTCACAAACTTGTTTTCTTCCCATTCTCCACTATGAAGAAGGTAAATAAGAAAAATCTCCATTCAACAAAAAATTGAACTCAAAATTGCAGCAAAAAGGAGAATTGCGTTGCTTCGTAACAAAAAATATTGAATAAATTCTAGATGAAGAAGAAATGCTAGGGTTTTCGTACCAGCAGTTATCGCAAGATCTCGTTTTTTTATGTATTTGGGGAAGATGATTTGAAAGAATCTGATAAAATCCAGCTGAGTGAGAGAAAATCTCATTCGATAGTCTCAAAATACCGGAAATAACGCCTCTTTTTCACATATGGGCATCTAATTTATGGACTACTCAATTGTAAAGTTAAATATGGATTATAAAATTGAAAAGGAAGCAGCCCACTTATTTTAATGTGAAATTTTTTCAAATATTCCCCCCTCCCCCCCCCCCTCAAAATCTTCCCCAAAATACTTTCCCCTCAAAACTAACCCCACACACAAGACCCATCACATTAAATACACACAAAAATAAAAAACAAAAAGGGAGAGGACTAACGCTGATAAGGGGAGAGCCCCAAAACCTGTACCATCTTCTTCAACAAAAACCACCAACACCCTAAGAACTGAGAGCAACAAAACACAGACACACCCTTCCGCCGATTTTCTACATCTTTCTCTTTGACTTCGATTCAATTAGGCTTCAAATTCATCAAGATCATTTGAGTTTGAAAGTCGTTTTGTTTTCGGGTTAATTAGAGGTTGTTGTTCGTGATTCGCCATCCCGGTTCGAAATTGCAGTTCCAAAATTCAAATGATTTTGATCGCTGTTTCAGATTCGATCATACTTGTGGTTTATTGACGTCCTTGTAACTGTCAGAATTTTTATGAATCAAAGGCAAATTTCAGCTCGTAGCATCTTCAATTCGAATTAGGGGTATGTTCTCTTATGTTTGTATTCTTCAGATTCGATTTAACGTGAAATCACGATTGCTTCATCTTATTTGTTACTACTGTTTGGATTTGTATGTTTGAATTAGTCTCAGTATGAGTGAATGTGACCCTGTCCATTTGCTCAAAGCTGGTTTACAAATACAATCGTTTCGTGTCTCTACACTTTATGTTGTAGGTATCAATCAAAGCTTGTTGTTAGAACAACTAGAAATGAGCTGCAAATAGTGGTTATGGTGTTTGCGTATCTTGTTTGTTAACCTAATTAATGTGAATACGCTGCCGCATGTAGTCAAACTTGTTGTTAGTTAGAGTAAGTAGAAATGAATGGACTTTTACATATTATGTGAAGCACTTCTGAAGAACACCCAAGAAAATTAAATGCCTATACAATTTTACACACAATATTAACAGGTAAAAAGTTAAAACAATCTGTGATACATGTGTTTTAAATCAATTTTGAGGAGGACGTAGTTAGTTTAATAACTCATGTTTAATTGTGGCTCTTTGAATAGTTTGTTGGATAAAAATGGTTAATAGCTTGAACAAGACATTAGTTGGTTTGGGGTTTTTAAGAGTAAAATTGATTAATAAACGTTGTAGTTTGCTTTAGGCTTGTGAATTAATTAAAATTGTCATAGATACGGGTATGGTTCCCGTGACGTTGTTGCGGTACTTAGTTTTTTATAATTAGGAGTAATAAAGTTCGCCTTAGCTAAATACAGATCTTTTCCTTTGAAATTAGATTCGAGGCGTGCCATCCAGCAAATTTCCATGGCCCTCGTAAAGTTAAAACGCTATGATATAAAATTGGGTTTCGAATTATGTAGCGGGTTCAAGCTAAAAGGGTCTTCCCTTTTGTTTGAATTCGGACTTGAAATCGATACCCGAATTTTAATTGTTAATTAACTAGGCCTTTAGAGACAATCATTAATAGAAAATAGTAGTTCATTTTAGGATATCCTTAAAATAATTCAGGTGCGTCGTTCCAAAAAAAATGACAAATCGCATGTCCCTTATTAATTACTTAATAAAAATACTTAGAGATTCGGGACGGGCTGTTTAGCAAATTTCACGGCCTTCCCAAAAAGATAACAACGCGTTAGTCGCTTTAGGCGCGCTTTTAATAATCTTACCTTCCTAATGCGGGTGTGCGTTTCATGCGAGCCAAATCCAAATTCGAAAACGTCAAATAAGAATGTGTCGAGGATCCGGGTGTATTTCATGTGACTTGATCCAAAAACACGCTCTTAAATGATGTTCACTTTCTTAAATAAAAATAATAATAGATAAAAAGCGGTAAATAACTTTAAAATTGTACTGTAGGTTGAACATGCATTAAAATCAAAACTTAGCCAAATATAGCAGTAGATCGACCATGCTAGAACCATGGAACCCGGAAATACCTAACACCTTCTCCCCGGTTAACAGAATTCCTTATCCAGATTTCTGGTTCGCTACTGTTAAACAGAGTCAAACCCTTCCTCGATGAATTGGGACACCGTAAATCTCCCAAGTGGAGACTTTGAACCTTTAATTAAAAATAATCTTATTTCGATTGTCCTTAAATTGGAAAAACTCCTTTATTATTATATCTCTTTCCGGGGTATAGTAAAAGCCGATAAAGCTCTTCGAGAAAATGAGGTGTGACACCCAGCAGGGTAATTTCTTTCTTAAAGGCCCAGCGGATGGTTGGGAAGGGATGTTTATCATATTTGGCATTTGTGAGAGATGTTGGAGCTGATACTCCCAGGCTTGATTATGTTCCCGTTGTGAGGGATTTTTGGGATGTGTTTCCTTCGGACCTGTCGGGCATGCCGTTGGACAGGGATATTGACTTGGTGTCGGGCACTCAGCCTATCTCTATTCCTCTTTATCGTATGCACTAGCTGAGTTGAAGGAATTGAAGGAGCAGCTTCAGGAACTCCTAGATAAGGGGTTCATTCGACAGAGTGTGTCACCGTGGGGTGCACCGGTCTTGTTTGTCAAGAAGAAAGATGGCTCAATGAGGATGTGTATTGATTACATGCAGCTGAACAAGGTGACAATGAAGAAAAGTATCCTCTACCGCGCATTGATGATTTGTTTGATCAACTCCCGGGAGCGAGGGTATTCTCGAAGATTGATCTTCATTCAGGCTATCACCGGTTGAAGATTAGGGATTCTGATATCATGAAGACAGCTTTCTGGACAAAATATGGGCATTATGAGTTTCTAGTTATGTCTTTCGGGTTGACTAATGCCCCAGCCGCGTTCATGCATTTGATGAACAGCGTGTTCCAGCCATATCTGGACTCCTTTGTGGTTGTGTTTATTGATGACATCCTGATGTACTCTCGTAGCCAGGAGGAGCATGCTCAACATTTGAGAGTAGTATTGGAGAGGTTAGAGAAGCTTTATGTGATGTTCTCCAAGTGTGAGTTTTGGCTGGAGTCTGTGGCTTTTCTGGGACACGTGGTGTTTAGTGATGGTATACAGGTGGATCCGAAGAAGATAAGGGCGGTACATAGTTGGTCTACATCGGCCTCAACCACTAAGATCTGTAGTTTCCTTGGGTTGGCAGGATATTGTCGCCGGTTTGTTCAGGGATTTTCTTCTATTGCATCAGCCTTAACCAAGTTGACTTAGAAGGATGCTCTATTTGTGTGGTCCGGGGAGTGTGAGGAGAGCTTTCAGAAGCTCAAGACAGCTTTGACCACAACTCCAGTATTGATATTTCCATCAACTTCAAGTTCCTACACCGTGTATTGTGATGCCTCGAGAGTTGGCATAGGATATGCACTGATGCAGGAGGGTAGAGTTATTGCATATGCTTCTCATCGATTGAAGCCTCATGAGAAGAACTACCATGTGCACAATTTTGAGTTAGTAGCTATAGTTCATGCTCTGAAGATTTGGAGGCACTACTTGTATGGTGTTTCTTGTGAGGTGTATCCTGATCGTTGCAACCTTCAATGTCTGTTCAAACATAAAGATCTTAATTTGAGGCAGCGGAGGTGGCTTGAATTGCTTAAGGATTATGACATTACCATATTGTATCATCCCGGGAAGGCCAATATAGTAGCCGGTGCTTTGAGCCGGAAAACGGTTAATATGGGCAGCCTGGCTTATATTCCAGTTAGGGAGCGACCCTTCGTAGTTGATGTTCAGGCGTTGGCCAATCGGATGGTGAGATTGGAGATTTCAGAGTTGAGTCGGGTGTTGGCTTGCATTGTTTCTTGGTCCTCCTTATATGATCGCATCAGAGAGCGTCAGTATAATGATCCAAATTTGCTTGTCCTCAAGGATAGGGTTCAGCACGATGATGTCAGGGACGTGACTATCGATAGTGACGGTGTGTTGAGGATACAGGGGCGGATTTGCATGCCCAATGTAGATGGACTTTAAGAGTTGATACTAGAGGAGGCTCACAGCTCACGGTACTCCATTCATCTGGGTGTCACGAAGATGTATGAGGACTTGAGAAAGCATTACTGGTGGATAAGGATGAAGAAGGATATTGTGAGTTATATAGCCCGATGTCTCAACTGTCAGCAGGTCAAGTATGAGCATCATAGATTGGGCGGTGTTCTTCAGCGTATGGTTATTCCTGAAAGGAAATGGGAGCGGATTACTATGGATTTCGTGAGTGGTCTCTGTGAGCACGTGATTTTTGCCCTATATGAGAATTACTCCCAAAAATTCAAAATAAAAGAGTTTTGCGTTGTTTGCAATTGTTGTGAATTTAGTGTCATTTTTAAAAAAATAATGACAATATATATATATATATATATATATATATATATATATATATATATATATATATATATATATATATATCGCATTTGCATTTAGGATTTAATTCTACAATTAGGAGTAATTAATTTTATCTTACAAAAATGAAAATCACAAAAATAGGCATCTTTTGCATTTTAGCCTTTAATGTCCAAATTGTGTGATTGTATTTTAATTACCATTTAAAATTAGGTGACAATTATTATTATGAGATTAGTATTTCAAGATAATTTTAGTTTTTATAAATTAATCTTAGTATTTTGGGCTTTATTAATTAGGAAGTTGAATAATGGAGAAGAACAAAATGGAAAAAATTTGGATTGGGCCATCTTGCAAATTAAGTTACAAGCCCAATCCTAAGAAACCTTACCCAACCCAAAACCCCTTGGCCCAAGAAGAAAATTTCAGATTTTTTTAGCAAAAAATAATCATAATTACATGACATAAAGTAGTGGGGGCAAGGAAATCAAGGAAGAAAACAAGGAGAGGAAAACATGGATTAGTGGGTTTTCTTTAAATTAAAAAAATATTTTCTTTTTAATAAAAAATCTGAAAATTTTCGAAATTCTTGCCTATAAATAGAAGAGAAGATTTATGAAAAAAGGATGGTGGAAAAAAAGAGAGGAAAAATAGGAAGAGAAGTAAAAATAAAAAAATTTCCTGCTGTAGTATACACTCGATATACATTCTGGACACAGAAGTATACATGGCAAAAATTTCAATTTTTGAGAGTTTCTTTTGAGAGTTTCTTTTGAGAATTGAAAAGAGTTCAAAGATAGAAATACAAAACAAAGAGAAAATCTGGAATATATTTTTCTTTTCTATTTTTTTATTGGTTTTTGTTTTTCTCCGTATTGTTGGGATTTTCGGGATTGAGGTGTTGAAGCTACTGCTGGTTGTTACTGTTGTTGTTGCTGTATTTTCACCGCCCTGTTGATTTGCTATTTTCCCATTCCTTTCAAAACCAGGTACACATCTTGTAAATCTCCAAAGCTTATGGAAATGAAAGTTGTTTTGAAGCTATGTTGCTGCAATCTTCTCTTTCCTATTTTCTCTTAGTTTTCTTTTGTACATAAAAAATAAGCAGATTATATGTAGTAGATTTTAAAGACCGATTTCTAATTACAAGTCATAATTGGACTTTTAAAATAGATACGGTATTAGCCTGCTAGTTAATTACTTGGTTTATAGTTCAACAATTATTTAAATTGATAGTATATAAATAAGTTTGGTTGTATTTGATGAAGTTGTTCAGATGTATTTCATATTAAATTTGTTAGCTCATTTAGAATATCTCAAATATGGTTTAGTTGTTAAGAAAGATTTAATCGAAAGTGTAGCATTAGGCTTGGAAGCAACGATTATGTTTAAAATAGTAATTTGAGAATCACTTTAGTATATTAGTTAATTACGATAGTTAGTTTAGTTTAATAACAGTATACAGATTATATAAACTGTTTGCAAAAGTGGAGTTTCGTTTAGTGTTTTAGAGGAATCACGATTTTTTTTGCTAAAATGAAGATTTGCTCAATGGAATCACGTCCTTTTAATGTGAATCAGTCATACAAATGACTGAAATTATGGTGTAAACAGATGACTATAACAAGGTAATGGGCTCTAACATGTCTTTAATAGGCCCAAATTGCTGTAAATCAGAAAACTATGCAATAATGTAACAGTTAGGTAAAAAATAACAAAGTAATTAGGACCTTTCTTTTATTATTAGAGATAAATCATAGAAAATCATAGTCATGTTAGGATTGACCTTAAATAAAATAATGAGACGAGCCTCGCCAAACAAAATATACAATTGCGGGGCCCTCAAATAAATTGTTATGAAAATCTTAGACTTGGAAGGACCGTTTAGTAAATTTCATGGTCTTTCCCGAAGTTAAAAACACGATAAGACTCTTTAGGCACGACTTAAATAAAATTACTTTCCTAAATACGGGTGCGCATTTATGTGACCCAAATCTATCTCTCGACGAAACTGAAATACATTAAAGTCACAGGCGTACTCGGTTGCGGTGTGACTCGAAATGTGTTTTCGTGACGTCGCAATTCTTCTAAAATTGAAAAGCGGAACATTAAAAGTACATAGTTAAAATATATAAAGAATTCAGATAAAAGCAAAAAATTGCAGTTGAGCGACCGTGCTAGAACCACGGAATTCGGGAGTGCCTAACACCTTCTCCCGGATTAACAGAATTCCTTATCCAGGTTTCTAGTTTCGCAGACTGTATTACAGAGTCATAAATTTCCTCGGTTCGGGATTAAACCGGTGACTTGGGACACCATTATTTTCTCAAGTGGCGACTCTGAATAATTAAATAAATTGATCCCGTTCCGACTGTCCTTCAAGTGGAAAAACTCCTTCACTGATTATTATTATATCCCTTCTCGGGAGGTAGTATTAAACAGTGGCACATTACATTTGTGCATGCGGTAAAAAAGGGAGGTGTGACAGTCTCCCTCAGACTTCGAGGAAGTTTGATTCAGTTTGGGTGATTGTGGATCGGCTGACCAAGTCCGTGCACTTCATTCCAGTATGTACTACTTACTCATCGGAGTGGCTGGCATGGATCTTTATTTGGGAGATTGTCAGATTACATGGGGTCCCAGTGTCTATTATCTCAGATAGAGGTACTCAGTTCACTTCTCAGTTCTGGAGGGTATTTCAGCGGGAGCTGGGTACGCAGGTAGAGCTGAGCATAGCATTCTATCCTCAGATGGACGGACAGTCTGAGCGCACTATTCAGATCTTGGAGGATATGTTGTGTGCCTGTGTTATTGATTTTGAAGGTTCACGGGATGAGTTTTTGCCGCTTGCATAGTTTGCCTACAATAATAGGTATCAGTCGAGTATTTAGATGACCTCGTATGAGGCGTTGTATGGTAGGCGGTGTAGATCTCCTGTTGGATGGTTTGAGCCCGGTAAGGCTAGATTATTGGGAACTGAGATGGTTCAAGATGCTTTAAAGAGGGTGAAGTTGATCCAGGAGAGGCTTCCCACAGCACGATCCCGCCAGAAGAGTTATGCGGACCGAAAGGTTCGTGATGTGTCTTACATGGTAGGCGAGTTGAATGTTTCACCTTTTATGCAGTTTGGGAAGAAAGGGAAGCTAAGCTCGAGGTTCATTGGGCCTTTTGAGATACGTAGGAAGATTGGAGAGGTGGCATATGAGTTAGCCTTGCCACCTAGTTTGTGTAGTATGCATCCGGTATTCCATATGTCTATGCTCCGGAAGTATGTTGGGGACCCGTCCCATGTGTTGGACTTCAGTATAATGCAGTTGGATGATAATTTGACTTATGATGTGGAGCCGGTGGCTATTTTAGGTCGACAGGTTCGAAAGTTGAGGTCCAAGGACATAGTTTCAGTGAAGGTGCAGTGGAGAGGTCGGCCCGTGGAGGAGACCACTTGGGAGATCGAGTAGGAGATCTGGAGCAGATATCCTCACTTATCTGAGACTCCAGGTATGTTTCTTGACCCGCTCGAGGATGAGCGTTTGTTTTAGTTGGGGAGGATGTGACAACTCGGCCCGTCGTCACGTGAGTTACCGCCCTGTTTCTCCCTTATTCTGTTGCTTTATGTTCTAATATCGGTATTAAAGTTGATCGCATAGAGTTGGGTTGGGTTTGGATGAAAATGAGTCAATTAGCCTCATAGAAGGAAGAATATTGTAGTAAAGTCAATAGAAAGTTGACTATATGGTTGGAGAGTTCAGATGTGAGTTCCGGTGATTCGGTTAGCTTCGGGGGATGATTTGGGACTTAGAAGTGCGATCGGAACCGAATTTGGAGGTCCGATGTAGAATTTGGCTTGAATTGGCGAAGTTGGAATTTTGGCGAATTCCGGTTAGTAGGTGAGATTTTGATTCGAGAGTCGTAATGGAATTCCGTGAGTCGCAGTAGCTTTGTTAGGTGATTTTGGATATGTCTACAAATTTTCAGGTCATTCGGATGTTGTTTGGTCGGGGTTTTGATTTAATGCGTAATTCGAAAGTTTTGATGAAAACTAGGCTTGAATCCGATGTAATTTATTGGTTTTAGCATTGTTTGACGTGTTTTGAGGGATGGAACTAGTTTGTATAAGGTCGTTGGATATGTTGGTGCTTTTGGTTGAGGTCCCGGGGGCCTCAAGGTGATTTCGGAGGGTTAATCAGGAATTTTGAAGTTTTGTAGCAGGTCTGTCATTGAAGCTCCTGGTATTTCCGCATCTGCGAAAAAAGGACTGTATGAGCGATTCTGCAGATGCGACTGATCAATCGCAGAAGCGGTCCTGGAAGGGGGCTGGCATTTTCGCAAAGGCGGAAGAAATTCCGCAAAAGCGGATACCGCAAAAGTGGTGATCGACCGCAGAAGTGGTCCTGGGATTTATGTTGAGACCGCAAAAGTGGTCAAGGGAATCGCAGAGGCGGCTACCGCAAAAGATGTTTAAGACCGCAGAAGCGGTCTAGGGGGTTTAAATAAAATTGCAGAAGCAGTCCCGCAAAAGCGGTAGCGGGACCGCATAAGCGAAATATCATAAGGGGCGATTTTGGGACTTTAGAAAAAGGCAATTTTGGGCGATTTGAAAAGATTTTGAAGGAGATTCCATCATGTATGAATTTGTAGCCTCAAATATTGTTGTTATGGTATAAAAACAAGGATTAAACACTAAAAATTGAAAGAATCAAAGGGTAAAAATGGAGGTTATGGCTTGAAGCCTAAGAGAGTTTTAATTGACGATTTGAGGGGTCAAATGGACTGTGATTCTTGTGTATTTTATATGTACGGACTTGTGGTGAGAAGATTCCGAAGATGTGGATTTTGTAATTTTTCGAGAAGTGGTCCCAGGACTCAGATTTTGCCAACTTCGTTGTTTTTGTTATTTTTCGAGTCTTTTTGATTGCGTTATGATTTATTGGCCTATTGTGACATATTCTTTATGGTTTTGATCAAATTCTATATGTGAGGAGGTAGATTTGAGAGGGAAAGGCTTGGCGAGCTAGATTATCGGCTGGTTAGAGGTGTGTAATACTTGTGAATGATATTCTGAGGGTTTAAAACTCCGGATTTGCACATCTTAGTGTTGTATTAAGGTGACTTGCACATTGGACCTGAGCGTGGGGTAGAGCACCGTTTGAAATTGTGACTTGGTCAGTCTCGGTTATTGGTTTACCTAGTATTTGTAAATGATTTGTTGTTATCATTATGACTTGGGCTAATTGCCATACTTGGGGCTTATCGCCGATTATTTGAACTCTTTATGAACTATCATCACTGTTTCCCTCACTATTTGAAATATTATTGAAATCAGTCCATGTGATTTACACCGTTTTATGAACTCGGCTATATTTTTACTGAAACTGAAGTTTTAAACTATATTTGAACTATTGTTTGAGTTGAGTATTATTGTTTTACTGATGCCCGATGGGCTTTTGACTATTTTGGACTGATTGAGGTCTAGGGCCATATGAGAGGGCATGAAAAGTGATGTGAGGAGGCTTTTAGGCCTCGAGTGATATGTGAGGAGGCTTTCAGGCCTCGAGTGTTATGTGAGGAGGCTTTCAGGCCTCGAGTGTATTGTGAGCAGGCTTTCAGGCCTCGTGTTGATATTATTCAAGCTTTCAGGCCTTATTGATAGCGCTTGGACTCTAGGAGCCCTTCCAGGGTCTGCACACCCACAGTGAACGCGGGGTACCCCTTTGAAATGGACAGTGGTAATAAGGACACTGTCATATGTGTTTCGGTCAGGTAACAATGACTGACCAGTCAGGTAACAATGACTAACTAGTGGTAACAATGACACTGAAACACATTTTGGTCAGGTAAAATGGTTGACCGGTCAGGTAACAATGGCTGACCCTACTTGTGTATTCTTGTTTATTTGGTTCCTTTCAAGAGAATGTCTTGTTGTGTTTTTATGGTTTTCTGCTATTTATTTGGTTTTACTGCTTAAGATAGCATTTCATGTGCCCTTTTGGGATTTTATACTTTCACTGTTATTCACTGTTATTACCACTGACTTGGAAGTACTCACTTTACTCCATGCACGTTGTGTGCAGATCCAGGGCAGTCTTAGGCTGAGTGATTCTAGTTGATCCAGAATTCTTTCCAGGAGTATTTGAGTTAGTTGCACGACGTTCGCAGCCGATGATTCTCCCATCTATCTTTATCCTTTATTTCCGCATTATCAGTGTTAGACAGACTTTGTAGTAGGACATTATTTTGTCATTACAGGCTCATGATTGTGATACCGGTCCTAGTTGGGCTGTTCGGTATTTTGCCAGCTTTTTCCGTATTTTTATCAGTATTTCGGACTTTAACTTAAATATTTTTATCTTTACTTGTTTAACTAATTGGGTAAATTGTTATAAATGGTCGGGCTTGCCTAATGGTGTGTTGGGCGTTATCACAATCGGATTGGGATCGTGGCATTTAACCAACGGCGCACAATGCTACACCGAGATAAGCATATATAGTAATTGGCAAACAATTTCAGAATATGAACTGAAGAAATATTGGTCTAGCAAAATGTACACGATCAATCATTTTTTATTCCTTCGCTCAACGAAGCTTAAAAGAAAAATGTTTTCTCTTGTTGCTAAATACAATTGATCCGGAGTTACTTGTAATAAATAAAGAGAAATGCACTTATTTTTATTTAGATAAATAAAGAAAATAAATAGAATTCTTAATCCTTCAATTCATTATAGGTAATTACATTCAACAATCACAATCACAAATTAGAAAATGGACTCCATGGTAAAATCACAAATGTATATCATAAGTCAAAATTATAAAACTCATAGAAGCACATATTCCTAAAGAAGAAAAAGAAAAAGGAATGTGCATTCGCAAATGAGGCAAAATGACAAATACGCACGAAATATGCATAACAAACACAGAGGAAAATAGGAAGCAATACTCCAAAGCAACAAACAACAAAAAGGAACAATAAACAAGAGAGTAATTTGCAGTGAAATACTAACCTGAACACTGTAAGACCCAACGGAGAAGACAAGGAACGAGATAGACTAAGGGAAAGATCGATCAAGAATTGGATGAGGGAGGTGGCTAGTCAATAAATGTCACTTGTAAGTTGTAACAGACACATCTGTTATAAGTTGTGAAAAATCAAAAATGCCCTCAAATGGTCAACCATCTTTCATTGAAATATAATATAAGCACCTGATAGCTCGATCTAGTTATGTTTTGATGCAAGATTTGGAACCAAACTGCCATCAAATCAACAAATTAATGGTTTCATCAAATCTAGACATCTAGTTCACAAAAGAAAAGACGAGGCAAACATTTTTTAATCTTCTAATCAATACTTCTTTATTATTAATCAGAAGTCTCGAATTTATGCTTTAGTTAGGAAATACTTTTGTTAGAAAGTGTTTTACTTCTCAGCGCGAATCCAAATTTATTTGGACCCAATGCGGGTACTAAACATTGTATCGCCCAAAAAAAAGAGGTTCTCAAGTTAATTACTTCTCAGGTTCAAAAATAGTAATCACTTAACTATTTGCACACCCCTTAAGAAAATAGTAACTCCTAGATAAAAATCAATAATTTGACTAAATAATCCTTAATTAAATATATATTGGGATTTGGTCACTTAACACTTAATAAGGGCAAATCTGAAAAATAAGGTTAATTCGTTCTTCATATGGTAAGTGAACTCTACTTTTTGTACTCATGTTCGTGTACGAATTACAAAATCTCTTTTAAGTTCATAGGGTGTGAGATTATAAAATATTCTACATTAGGTATTTAAGAACAACCAAATGGATATACAGTCAAACATTTCTATACAGTCTCATTTGTTTCATATATTTTTGGATGTTATAGCAACTTGCTGTTATAGAAAATATATAAAACATAAAATTTGATTCCAAAAAAAACTTGACTTTTATAGTGAAATGTCGTTATATAAGAATATTGTTATAGAGATGTTTCACTGCATAAGAGTTTCAAATGTTTTCTATTGGATGCTCAAATTATTTCACAAAGTGTCCAACAACAGTTAACAACTGCTCTCTGCTAAGAGTGTTTATAAAAATCCGAATCTATTTCAAATTTATTATTACACACACACACACACACACACACACATATATATATATATATATATATATATATATATATATATATATATATATATATATATATATATATATATATATATATATATATATATCTCAAAGGGCAATTGATTTGATAGTATTACGTTGAAAATGTGATCTCCGGATATGTATTTGATAGTATATATCTTATATTTAAGAAAAAACCGATAAATAACCTAAAAAACCTAAAAACCGACTTAACTGATTTGGTCTAATTCTAATATTTGAAAAATCGACTTACTTTGTTTAATTTTTTTTAGGGAAAACCCGATCTAAACTGAACCATGAACACCCCCGTAGTCTCTGCAAAGGATTTAGAAAAAAATGTCAATCTAGACTATGAGTATTATCCTCACTGAACCACGTTTTTTTTTATTAAAAGGATATTGCATTTATACTAGTTAAAAGGAACTACATCAGGGACGTTATTGGGGTATCTCAAAGACCCCATAGTTGCAACGCTTTCCATAATTGTATTTAAATTACAACCCACAAAAGACCTAACTGTTGATGAAGTCATAGATTTGTTCAAAAACATCACCTTTGCTGCTTCCTTGGCCAACCCATCAGCTACTCTGTTCAGCTCCCGGTAGATGTGCCTCACTACCACGCTGCCCAAGAGTATGAACAAGATTTGACTATAGCTCTCAATACAATACACTAATTGAAAAGAAGGGAAAAAAGGAAGCAACCAAGCAAAATTGAACTGGCTGCCCCCTCTGTTACGATTTATTGGACTTCCCACCATTACTTTATTTCATCAGTTCTCCGGTCAAGAGTCTATCGGAAATAGTTTCTTTGTCCTTCCAAGGTAGGGGTAAGACCGCGTACATCTTACCCTATCCAGACCCCACTTGTGGGAAATTACTTGCCTTTTTGTTGTTGTTGTTATCGGACTTCTCACTGCTCTTAATACCAGTAACTATGGCTAAGTTCATCCGTCCTCCCATAATCTTTAGCCTTGGTGACAGGAGGAATGGTTTCGATTTCTCTCCCGTTGCTCTCCTCACAGACTTGATAGTTTCTTTCTGTACAATATTTTGAGATGTGCCCCTCCTTGGCACAATTATAGCACTGCCCATTAATCTTAGCTTCTGTAACAACAGGAATAGTTTCGCTTACCTTCCCGTTGCTCTTCTCACAGACTTGATAGTTTCTTTCTGTACAATATTTTGAAATGTGCCCCTCCTTGCCACAATTATAGCACTGTCCGTTAATCTTAGCTTCTGTAACAACAGGAATGGTTTCGCTTACCTTCCCGTTGCTCTTCTCAAGGACTTGATAGTTTCTTTCTGTACAATATTTTGAGATGTGCCCCTCCTTGCCACAAAATAGCACTGCTTCTTTGTCAGGTCCCTTTTTCGTGCTCCAACTCTCTTCTCATGTTTATCATTTCTGCAGCGATTGCGACAATTTTCTTCCACTCTTAGATGAAGCATTAATTTGTCAAGAGACAGAACCTCTTCACGCATCAACCTTGCACGACAGTCCTTCCAAGAGGGGGAAAGTTTACTGATAATAGCACTAATATGGAAGTTCTCATCTATCCAGATTCCTGATGTCATGAGAGAATCGGCAATCTTGTGAAACTCTTGAACCTGCTCAAGAATTGATATGCGATCAACCATTTGGAACTGCATATATTTGTTAACTTGGGAACTCTTCGTTCCAAAATCCTCATCATAAGTTGATCTAAGCTCTTCCCACAGTTCTTTGGAACTATAGTTCTTCTTTGAGTATTCTTCAAAAAGCTTGTCGGATAGAGAGTTCAATATGTTGTGAGAGCAAAGGTAGTCATCATCAACCCATTTCTGTTGGTTTTCAAGAATGTTCGGGCAAGGCTCACTGAGAACATATGCAATATTCAATTGCTTTAGGAAAAATTCTGTTTGATGCTTCCAGGAATAATAATTATTTCCATCAAGACGAATAGTCTTAACAGGAACAAAGCTCTGGGTGGGGGAATTTGTAAGAGAACTCAGTTGTATTTGTCCCTGAGGTGCGAAGCAAGGGGCGGAATTCGAAATACCAGTTTCTGTTTGTTGTCTCTCAACAGGAATCTGAACCTGAGAGTTTGTAATTATTACCGAATTACACACATCATCTCCATTTTCTTTTCTTTCGGCAGTAATCTTCCCCACTTGATGGTTAACTGACTGGGAAATATTGGTCTGAATTTGTTCTCTTCCTTGAGCAGCCACCTCTGCTACAATCTGATTTTCACCAGTTGTCAATCTAGAAATGATAAATAGGATCATTATCATCCACACCAATCGAATAAGAATAACCCAAAACTACAGTCCGAAGGAGATATAACACTTGAGCACAATTAATCAGTAGAATAACGTAATATCTTCAAAAAGCCATAAAATATTTTATGTTTATGAGTTCAGTTGTCTTTCAGTGATAAAATGAAATGGATTTCGGTGTTTATACAGTTGGGTACCAGGAATCTCACCTTATTTTCGACTCCATTGTTGCAATGGCTTCCACAATAGCTGGGAAGTTACTCCTGAATGACGACCATTGTTGAGCACTCAAATTAATTCCTGATTTCATATGTAGGTGTAATTTTCAATTCTTATGAAAAGAGTGTAACACATAAGAAGAGAATCCACAAGTAAACAGCCAAATGATTATGTCCCCAAAATAAAGGAAAAATTCAAACAATATCTATCATTTCAATCGAGCAGCGAATAATAAGCAGTGAAAAAGAAAAGAAAAGACAATATTAACTGAACCTTTTCAGAATAACACTTAACACAAGGATGATGCTTTGATAAAAAATTCTTTGCTTTAGACGGATTTGGAAGCACAAGTCTGATGGTGACCTAAGTGGGGAGAGGCGGTAGTGGCTTCACTCATAAGGTAGGATAATCATTACGTTCAACTCTAGAGAAGTTCAAAAGAACGAGAAATTGGAGACCTCCTTGGTTTCCCTTGCTTTTCCACAACATAGTTGTAAAGAATGGATCTTAAGAAAACAACTGATTTCCTCAACCAATTTGAGACATTCCAACACCAGCCTCTTCCACGCACACCTAAGACTGGATATGTGTAGCATAGACAATATAACATGGGGGCCCAACATTTGATCAACCAAGAATAAGGATGGATCTGCCTCTAAGAAGAGAATCCACAAGTAAACAGCCAAATGATTATGTCCCCAAAATAAAGGAAAAATTCAAACAATATCTATCATTTCAATCGAGCAGCGAATAATAAGCAGTGAAAAAGAAAAGAAAAGACAATATTAACTGAACCTTTTCAGAATAACACTTAACACAAGGATGATGCTTTCATAAAAAATTCTTTGCTTTAGACGGATTTGGAAGCACAAGTCTGATGGTGACCTAAGAGGGGAGAGGCGGTAGAGGCTTCACTCATAAGGTAGGATAATCATTACGTTCAACTCTAGAGAAGTTCAAAAGAACGAGAAATTGGAGACCTCCTTGGTTTCCCTTGCTTTTCCACAACATAGTTGTAAAGAATGGATCTTAAGAAAACAACTGATTTCCTCAACCAATTTGAGACATTCCAACACCAGCCTCTTCCACGCACACCTAAGACTAGATATGTGTAGCATAGACAATATAACATGGGGGCCCAACATTTGATCAACCAAGAATAAGGATGGATCTGCCTCTAAGAAGAGAATCCACAAGTAAACAGCCAAATGATTATGTCCCCAAAATAAAGGAAAAATTCAAACAATATCTATCATTTCAATCGAGCAGCGAATAATAAGCAGTGAAAAAGAAAAGAAAAGACAATATTAACTGAACCTTTTCAGAATAACACTTAACACAAGGATGATGCTTTGATAAAAAATTCTTTGCTTTAGACGGATTTGGAAGCACAAGTCTGATGGTGACCTAAGTGGGGAGAGGCAGTAGAGGCTTCACTCATAAGGTAGGATAATCATTACGTTCAACTCTAGAGAAGTTCAAAAGAACGAGAAATTGGAGACCTCCTTGGTTTCCCTTGCTTTTCCACAACATAGTTGTAAAGAATGGATCTTAAGAAAACAACTGATTTCCTCAACCAATTTGAGACATTCCAACACCAGCCTCTTCCACACACACCTAAGACTGGATATGTGTAGCATAGACAATATAACATGGGGGCCCAACATTTGATCAACCAAGAATAAGGATGGATCTGCCTCTAATACCATGTAAAGAAAATGAACCTTTAAATGAGGCGAGAATTGTCCAAGACCGTACAAGGAAGCAACTGCTCACTCACTCCATCAATGTGAGACATACATTCTAACAGTAAAGTGCATCGTGTTACACTTGGACACAACTACAAGAACAATGGCTCTGTTGAATACGCAATTAAACCAAGTAGGAAGTATGGAAGGTTTTAGATGATTCGAGCGAATTAAAAATGTTCCCTGTGAAAATGGTTGTTAATTCACACAACAAATATATTGCTAACAGGTCAAAAAGTGCTACGGAAACATGCTTGCCAAGACTTCATCCGAAAAACAAAATGGTCCCTATTTACTCCCACCTTATCCCCCCCAAGAAAATTCTATTTAGTCTCTAACTAAATTTACTAGATTGAGCCATATCATGATCAAAGTTCCATTATTTGAGCACTTTTGTCAAGGAAAAGGTAAAGAAATTAAGAAAATGTAACGCATGCTCTCTCCCTATTAACTATAAAGTACAATGAGTGGACATGCATGAAACAGGAAAAAAAAAAAGAATCTCTAAGAATGGACTAGACTTTACAGTAGGATAAGGATAGGAACCCAGCGATGGTTTACAACAAAGGAATTAATAATCCTCTACAACCTATAATCCCCTTATACGATACCAATCCGGGTGTTTCGCCAGTTTCCCTTATTCCATCTGGTGTACTAGATTATATTTTGATAATGTAAATAATTTATTGATAATGGGAAAATCTCTTGTATACAAGCAGTACACCACAAAGTAAAGAACCTACAGCATAATTTATGATCCTCTACGAATGATAACCAATCTACTATACACATTAAACCTCATGGGTGCACCAAGTTGACTAATTAATGAGGTTAACTAATTAGAAGTCAAACGTTGCTGATTTAATTATCTATACAACTTCTTCATCAAAAACAATAATCTTTATAACTTGAATATCAATTACAAACTTACTCAAGTTGTCAAAATTTCCTTGGTTATCTTACGACAAATCTCAAACATGTGTTTAGTTAAATATGTACTACTTGTTAGCTTTGTACACTTCCATAGTCCTTGCTTTCTAACTATAGTTGTGACCTCAAAACACTAAAATGCTTCGATAAATTCTTATATATCTACCCCAGAAAAGTCCAAATCAGAGTGTAGATAAGACTGGGGCAGAGGCGAAGCTACGATTTTGAGTATATGGGTTCTGGAATTTAGGTTAGAATAACTTACTGGGTTCGGACTAGATTATCTACACTTATTAAATAGATTTCTTAACATAAATACAGGGTATGAGCCGAAGTTACGGTGTTCGACCGAATCCGTAGCTACACTTGTAGCTCCGCCACTGGACTTGAGGATCTGTAAAAGCTTATTTTAAATGGTTGTCTGCTAAGTTTTCTTCTCCAAAATCAGAAAAAGGTTCAAGAAAATTATGAAAAATAGACTCTTTTCTTCCTTAAGTAGGGAAAGGAAATTAATGTAATAGCTACAATTTGACGAGATATTTAAGAAACAGCATGAGGAAAACAAAGGAACTCTGGTATTAGTGGTTCGTGTGGATATAGAGTAAACAATCAACCAATCAACTAGGTAACGAAATCAAGCAATACATGATTAGCTAAGTAAACTCACCTCTGGAAGAAGGAACCAGCTTTCCGTTTTTTTCATAAAAGTCACGTATTGCCACAAAGGGTTTCCCGTGAATGTCAAGAATCCCGACACTCCTCTTGTCTGACAGCTACACAAGAGGAACCAGCAAACTAAGGGAAGAATAGAACATATACGTTCATTTTAAGTTCTAAAACAATTTAAAATCTATTATGTTAAATTAGGAAAAGGAAGTCACTCATCTGGGGTTCAGTCATACAAGCTACAATAAGGTCAGGCAATAACACAAAACGAAAAGTTGCATAGCAGAATCCAAATGTCATATCTGTGTTCAAGAACTATTGGAATATGTCGCAAGTATTTTAACCATATACAAGAAATCCAGCATATCCTTTTGCAAATTCTTTATTTTTTTCATTTGTTATCCCTTTGATTTGACCAGATATGCTATTTTTCACGTGCAAAACAGCTAATATAGTAGCTAGAGTTGAGAATGGAAATGCAGTGATCATGAGTTGCCGCATGAATCGCTGCAAATACAACCAGCAAATGATATAGGATTCTGCATTCTTATTGAGATTACATATTCCACTTGCAAAATGGGATAGTTACAAGAAAAACTACTCAACTAGACCAGCAACGGATACATGCTTATCCTCAATTTTGTTTCGTCACAAAATTCACCAATCAAAGTTAAGAACTCGTCAAATTTCTACTGATAATAGCTTTATCTCGGAGTATCCATTCAACTGAAACTACTCAGCTCCTCTTTCTACTTTTTTCCTAAGCCAAAAAACAAGCTTTTTCGAGTTGTGCAATAGGCTAAAACAAGTTCATCACAATAAGGGGTCATCTAGTTGGAAAACGAGTTATCCCGGATTGTTATCCCACTCTCCCCTAGAGATAAAATAACACTACAATAGTACAATATTGGGATAACTAGTCCCTAGATTAGTTACACCGTGGTTTTATCCCAATCAAACTTGTCTCAAATTTAATCCCGGAATTAATTATCCTTTATCCCTCGTACTAGCCCTAAGGATTTTACTTTGCAAGACTCCAATCATAAAAAAGACTTAATTTTCAGATTTGACCAGTTTGCAGGCACCTGAACTATTCTACCTGCTAACTCACACCAACACAGATATCACCCTTTTTTTTTGTTTTTTTTTTTTTTTGTCTAAAAAATCACTATTCTAACAAAAGAGAAATTAGCTGATATTCACTAACCTCACAAATAGTTCGACAATTATTCTCATTGGAATCAACAAAAATCCCATTAGGCAATGAACCAACTGCTTCTTGTTTTTGAGTAGGTACGTTGTCTGCTGACAATTGTACTTCAGCTACAAAATCCAATGTGGATTGTTCAACTGTTGAGAGTAAAAAAGACTCAATAACATGCCTTATAAACTGCTTCTCTTGAATGTTCAAAATCTCAGTACCAAGTTGCTGGGCTACAGTAGTTCGAACACTGTACTCTGTTGCTGTTTCTATGTCAGCTGTTTTAAGGATGTCCAAGACAACTTCTCGGATTTTTCGGCGTTTGGGTTCTGGTACTTGTTCTTCCATTATTCTGTGTGTGTGTGTGTGTGAAAAAGGGGGTGAAAGAAGAAGAAGAGTAAAAGTGAATTAGTAAAGATAAATTAGGGGATTAGGGATTAGAGTTTGAAATGTTTTGTATTAAGATAGAGTAGCAGTTGAATAAGTAGATAGAAACGGGGAAAAATAAAAGGAAAAGAAAAGGTTCCACCGAGATTTGAACTCGGGTTACTGGATTCAGAGTCCAATGTCCTGACCACTAGACCATGGAACCATATTTGTTATGGTACCGCAGCTTTACGATTTTAATCAGTAAACAACGTACCTCGTATATAAGCTTAGAATCTGCAAACTGGCTATTAGTGCAAGGATCTCTTTATAAAATGGCCTATATTGGTCCTGATCTTCAATCTCACCATTTGGTAAAGGACGAAGGCACCACTACATCTGCAAAACATCAGGTTAATTTTTCTGTTTACTTTCTTTGCTTCGTACATTATTTCCTCTACTTATTCAGTTCTAATTCTCAAAACTAGCAAACACGCATTTCTTGATTGTATTACGTCACTTGTTTAGTAGTACTATCAAAGTGTTTGTGAAAATGTCTCAATGAAAGTTGATAACTCTCTATGTCAAAAAGGTACTTTGCTCCTTATGTTTCTTCTTGGTTACAGATTAAGGGTTTTGTTGAAGCAGTTGAATAGTGATGTTTCTACGCCGAGTTGCATCAAATACGTTACCTCCATCGAGAAGGTTATTTTGCAGTATTGGTAGCCATGATATTTCCAAAGCTATTTCTGAGCTTAATCAGGTATCTATATGTATATCATAATTATGTGATTAAATTTTTGTCTCAAGGCTTTCACATGTTTTTTCGGAGACTTTAGGCTTAAGCTTTAGTTATTCCTAAATGAATGTTGAGGACCATTAAAAGAATAAAGAAATTAACTTGCAATTCATTGTTTGAAGGCTGGATATTGTTCTGCTAAATACATTTTAAACTTATATCAGCTGATTGAAAATTTTCTGTTTCTTTCTTTTTTTTTTAAATTAAACAATCAACAAGAATCTCATCGTTTATTATCTGGGACAATTGATGGATCAAATGGCTTGGGTGTCGATAAGTACTGAGCTGAAAACTTTTTCTTAAAATAGTTTTCATCCAAGAAAGTCTTTTCTAATAAAAAAAATGCCACTTTACTTGAGAAGATGGCTCTCATTATCCCCAAAAGAAAGGCGCCAATCGCCTCTTGTCAGCTTCTATAGAGTAAACCATGGAGTTTATTCAAGATCCATTTATCTTAGTTGGTTCGCTTATTTCTCTATCAGAGCTTTGAAAATGACACGGTCTGCGGAGTGTAAATATGAGCCTTGAAAGTTAATACAGGACTCTTACTAACCAAAAGAGAAAATGGGGGGTTGGGTGGGGTGGGGTGGGGGGGATATGGAGCTATTATTTTGCAAAAGAAAAAGTTAAGTGTCTAATATCACATTCTGATTGTTTTTTACTTATGAGGGAGATATTAGTTGCATAATTGAGCTTGAAGCTTGTCAAAATATTCTCATCTTCTTACCAGGAAATGGAATCTGTGTTTGGTGAACCTCCTCCATCAAGCCTTTCTGGTTCCATTGACAATCAAAGTATGGCACAAGACATAAAGCTTAGTACTGGAGAAATGGATGGTAAAGAATCTTTCACTGGATTGACACATATTGGCAGCAAAGGTGAAGCTCAAATGGTGGATGTATCTCATAAAGATATTAGCAAGAGAGTGGCCATTGCACGTGGCAAGGTTATTTTAGGACGTGAGGTGTTTGATTTGGTTTCAGCTAATCAAATGGGAAAAGGAGATGTCCTCAGTGTAGCAAAGTTAGCTGGAATTTGTGGAGCGAAGCAAACAAGCAATCTCATCCCGCTATGTCACTACATCAACTTGACACATGTTCGTGTAGATTTGGCTTTGAACCCTCATGATTTTAGTGTTGAAATAGAAGGAGAAGCTGCTTCAGATGGAAAAACTGGTGTGGAGATGGAAGCATTGACAGCAGTAACCCTTGCTGGCCTAACAGTGTATGACATGTGCAAGGCCGCTTCAAAACATATCCAGATTACAGATATCAGGCTTGAACATAAAACTGGAGGCAAAAGTGGGGACTGGTCCAGGGACAAATAATCACTACATAAGGAAATGAGAAGACTAGCGCATTAAGGGCATGAAAGTCGATGCTTGTTGTGGTGGTGCACGCCACTTTCCTTTAGTGTTACGTTTTCTATAGGATGTGGTATCGCTATATTATGATATAAGTAGATGGCTAGTTAAGACATGGTCGATACAAGTCGTTATACATCTGAAACTGATTTTAACCAGGATGTGTTAAAGTGTACCATATTTGTTTGAGAATGTTTTCCTCGCACTCTTATGTGCTAACTACTGTACTAATTATTTTGTTTTAGTTAATTAGATTTAGTTACAGGAGCATAAAATAACTTTACATAGCCAAACTTCTTCGAGTTTCAGAGCAAGCCTTACGTGAAATTTACCCTCTGAATAACAATAACAACAACCCAGTATAATTCCATATGTGTGATTTGGGGGTGTCACACCTCCTTCTTTGCTACACTTCCAAGGGCGTAAAGGAGTTTTTCCATTTGAAGGACAATCGGAACGGGATTTAATTAATAAGATTTTAGAATCGCCACTTGGAAGATTAATGGTGTCCCAAGTTACCGATTGGATCCCGAACCGAGTAAATTATGACTCTATTAACAGTCCGCGAACCAGAAATCCAAGTAAAGAATTCTGTTAACCCGGGAGAAGGTGTTAGGTATTCTCGGATTCCGTTTGTTCTGACTTATGTGCCTTTTATTAATAGTCCGCTTTTATTATATTTATTTTTAATAAGAATTACAACGCCGTGAAAATGTATCTCGAACCACATCGCACCAGTGCACCCGTGACTTTTGACACATTTCGACTTCGTTGAGATTTAGATTTGGGACACATAAATGTGCACCAGTATTTAGGAAAGTCATATTATTAAAATACGCGCCTAAAAGCAACGGTCCATCCCGAAGTCTAAGTATTTTGGTATAGCATTTATCGAGGACCCTGCAATTTATGTGTTCTGTTTGGCGAGGCTCGTCTCAAATTATAATAAATGGTTTTATTATTCGCTAAAAAAAACAACACACATATGGTCTTACCAAATCACTCAAGTGTATATCTAAGTGCAATTCAATGACAAGAAAATTTATAAATCAATCCAAGATGATACTCCAATAATTTATAGTGATCTTTAAACTCTTTCACACAATTTTAATCTATTTATCAAGGTGCTCCTTGTCCGGCGAGTGCTATTAATATCTAGTTAATCTCACAACTAAACTTCACAAAAGAGAGAAAGCTAAGCAGATCTAAACCAAACAATATGCCCAGTTCGATGTTAATAAGGACTAAAAGCCAAAGAACTGATCGATCAAAAATAAGACTTCAAGCAATGAATTCAAACAGAAAGTTTGTGCAGATTTACATACATGATTGTTTTACACTTATTCGATATTTAAGTTCATTTGCATTGAAACTACAAAAAGGCACATGAAAACAAGCTTACTACCGTGTCTATTACGTTAGGCGTGGCTTATCATTTTGTTAGCATGTGAATTTCCATCAACAACGGACAAATTTAATCAACATTAAATTACTAACACTAGAAGTTAATTGGAGAAAGAAATTTAGGTATATTCGACATTTCACATGCTAGATTTATGAGATCAAACTTAAATGTGACATAAAAAAAAACTTAGATTTCATTCTTCAATTTAAAAGCAAAGTGTAATGGGTGTTAAATCTACATACCTAATGGCAAGAACACACATATTAGACCAAATACAGATCATGTATCCAAATGAAGGAGTTCAGCAAATTATTTCCAAGCAACAGAGTTCCAAATCGAAACCAGCTTCGAAAATGAAACCCAGAAAAAAATGGGAAAAAATAAGTGGGCCGTCACTTCCAATACTTCCGAGATTCCCTTCTATACTACGTTTACTTCTTTTCTTCTGAAGGCTTTTGCTATTGCAGATCCAGGATATGTTTCGTTTTCTATCAATATGAAGGAAGGCGTTTCTATATTCTATGAAGATGGAGAGCGCCCTTCTAGCTTGTGAAGAGATCTCTCAAATCCGGGGGGTGGGGGGGCTCGATTGTTTAGTGTAGTGGCTGCTTCCTCAAAGGCCAGCCATTTTTTTTTTCAACCATAAATTCATGGTCTAAGCCACAGTTTCTCAAGAACATAAATGATTTGCTTGAATTATACAAGACAGTGCACCAGACATGTGATACAAATTCAGATCTATGAGAGAAGCAGTGCGCTACATGTGAAACCAAACAAATCAGATTTAAATGAAACCATGACGCACACCTTGATCTTCATTTTATTTTAAGATAACAAACATGGACCTCAAAATATCCTTGGGAACCATGTTTAACAGTCCAACAAAATAGGATCTCGAGCCAACTGCATCGAGACCAGCCCAAACTATTAACCTTAAAATAAATAGATAGCATAAACGGCTATATATGAAGAGTTAAACATCACATTAATACACCAAACTGTATGTTAAGGCTAAACATTAAATCACACGTTTATGGTTTGAATGGTAACGAAGAAAGAATCTCTAAACAAAAGAGCAAAACAAGTAATCTAACTATGAATCTAATTCAAGATGAATGCAATTCCAAACTTCATGTTTCCATTTTTTTTTAAGTCCAACAGATCTTTACATCCACGTGAAGTATAGAAATGTGTACCTGGGATAAGAAAGAAAACAAAGAAGAAAATGAAGGTCAGTAGGCACAGCAGCAGCAGATCAGCAGCCTCGTTTTCAACAGGAAAGTGATCCAGCAAACCAAATAATTCAAAGAAATCCACTATTACTCCAAATTCAGATCTTTTCAGCTCCAAAATAAATTGAAGATAGCTTCAAGAGTGAAAGAAAATGCCAGAAATCAAAGGAAAGAACAGTTTCAATGACACAGTCCAATTTCAATTGCCTCTTTTCTCTCTGATTTTTTTTAATCTCTATCTCCAGTCCTCTGTTCTGTCTTCCCTCTCTCTATTTAAAGACTTAAATTACCCATTTTTTACTCCAAGTCCTTTATTTTACAGCTTGTATATTCCCTCTTATGTGTACCCTTTTAGCCTTTTCATTATTACGTCAAGTGAGCTAACCTTACAGGTTTCTAAAAGCATTCAAATAGCCACACCAAACCCATTTTTTTATTAATTTTTTTTATTAATTTAAACCTGATACTGATCCTACCATGTGCTAGCATCTTCTCAAGTAGGTGAGATTCAATTTTTATTAAACAATTCTTAGGCTTGAATTAATTTTTCTCTCTTAAACTTTTAAACCAACAGAAGGCCAAAACTATTCATACTTTCGTAGCTATCTTCCAAGCATGTTATTTTACAAACCAAAACCAAAAAATGGAAACTAATTCTTCCAAATCACAGTCTAACTCTCTGTGTTATACTATAAATATCCAAACATGTTAATGCTAGGTATGTTGAAGCAAGACCGATTTTCAATCCATTCAATACCTCTATAATGATTTTCAAACTCATTCAAACATGACCTTACTAGGAAACAAAACTCAACTGGAATGTAATACAATACAAAGTGACACAAAAATTGAACAAAATTACAGAGACCTAATGGACGCAATTCAAAATGAAGATATTAACCAAACGATTCATCAAATATGAACAACAACACTTCTGAACACGACACAAAGGCAAAAAACTGACTCAGCACATATCCCCCTAGCGACTTAACTTGTCATGAACACACTGAATCAACAACCCAAAGAATATCAAGAACGAATTCAGTAAACTCAAACCTAAGCTTGACAATGATTTGTAATAGTTTTACTCCCAAAACGAACCGAGCGGATTGGCAACAAACAGTTAAACAAATTAATTTATAACTAAAACTTTAATCAACACGTCAATGACAAACTTCTCATCTAGCTTATACAAGTCCATTGTCAACTACAAACTTCCTTAATTATAGGATGATTTCCTAATCAATTCCCAACAACTAAGAACAATTGATCAAATAAAAATGCTAATCTTCTCACAAGTTACTGAAGAAGCAGAACACATAGAATGGAACATGTAATCAAAACGAAATCCAAAAATGAAAGAACGTAAGTCTTACATTGAACCTTCACTCAGAAAAAAATGATTTTAATCACTGAATCAAAATAGAAACCTCGGCGGAATCACGACCCAGACCTTGAAGCTCGCCGGAAGACTCGAACGATAACATTCAACGATGGACCTTGGATTCACAGGCAAAAATATGCTGCTCCACTTTTCATAAAAACCCATTTACTAAGTGTGCGAGTTATGTGGTGCTGTTGATTTGAAACTTGTTTGACGTGAGGAGATGAAGCGACAGCCACTGGATGGTAGGCAACTGGTGAATTCCGGCTGGTTTGATGAGGAGTGGCGGCTGGAACTGGAGGTGGGTGGCGAGCTTGATTTTTCCGGCGAGTTTGGAGGTTGGTTCACGGCTGAGTGTTTTAGTGGAGTTCATGGTTATGTTGTTGGTGGTGTTCGAGGGGCTGCTGAGCGTGGAGGAAATGGAGGTCAGGCGATGGTGGTCGCTGGTCATTTGGGTGTCGGGTGGTCGAAGGAAATGAAATTGCGGGGGTGGGTATTGGGGTGTGGCGGCTGGATTGGGTCTTAGGGTTTGAGGGAGATTAAAAAAAATGAAAATGGAGTAAAGGGTCATTTGGTTAGGGGCGGTCCGGGTCGGTTCAGGGGATGCGGATCGGGATGGAAAAACTACCTTCTATAGCCCCTCACAATTTTAATAGCCCATGTTTTGACCCACTTTTAAAAAATGGCCCTTCGGCCGAAACATATTGCATATAGTAGCCGAACAGAAAGAGTATGACAACATAAGTGCTTGTAGCTCAGTGGGTAGAGCGCCTAATTTCTAAGCAGATGGTCGCAGGGTTCGACCCCAACCTAGGGCAATGGAGAAATTTTCTTTTCAATGTATAAATATTGTATCCTAAGTTCGATAGTGTACATTGAGCCTATCTCAACTGTGTTTGTGTATCTAAAGTGTATATATTTGTGTATAATCTGTCTAAAAATATATAAAAATTGTGTATAATGTGTATTTTAGGTTCCAACGGTATCACGCTCCTCTCTCTCTCTGCATCGCCGCCGGAATCCGCCATACCCAAGGCCTCAGTCGCCGATTTGCTCGCTCTGTTGGGCCAACCTCAACAAGCCTCAGCTGTAAATTCCCAAGAGGCCCGCCAGCTCCGCTCTTGCCTCTTGCCTCAAATTTCTCGACCCTTTCTCTCCGAGTTCTCAGATTCCAAATAGACGCTCGTTGAGTTCTAAATTGAGTAATCGAAGGAGTGTACTCGAATCACCTTTGAACTTTTAGATTCTGTTTTTTCGACACGCTCCTCTCTCTCTCTTAGGTTCCAACGGTACCAAATTTCTCCACCAAACACGCTCCCATTTTGTCACCGTTCAATCGCCGGGAAATTCGACGGAACCATTCAAAAAGCTCATCATTGAGCTGTTTTCACCTTATCTATATACTAAGCTTATTTTTGGTTATCTTCGGACCGTATCAGTTTTTCAAGGGTTCCATCTCTTCGTCCAAATTTCTGTAAGTAGATTTAACATTTTTAATCTATTTTATCAAGCTTTCCTTTGCAGATTTAACCAAAAAGAGAGTTTTCGGCTGGAAGAGCTTTTGGCATTTGGAAGCGAGGAGCAAAGCTACACCGGCCAAAACGAGTAGGTTTGGCGGCAGTTGACCCGGGCGCATCAAAGCTTACTTTCAGGTTTTTCCACCGGGAGTTGGTACCTCCCGATCTCTTGTTTATTCTGTACGTCTTTTTACGTATTTTAACTAGCATCTTGTGTGTGGTTTACTCTATCGTTATCTAGCAAGCATCTTTTTGCGTAATTCTATTAAAGTTCGTCTCTTTTACCGTAGTCTGTTGGAGGGATAGTGGCCGCGGCGGAGGATGGTACTGTAAGGTCATGTCCTCGGGGGGTGGGGGAGGAGGTGAGCAGGGGGGCATGGAGTGGTCCTGTGGGTAGGGCGGGAGGTTTGGGTGGGGGGAGGTTAAAGGACGCTCGGAGATTGAGGATCGGGTCGTGGAACGTAGGCACACTAACGGGTAAGTCCATTGAATTGGCAAAGATTCTCCAGAAGATGAGGGTCAACATAGCATGTGTGCAGGAAACTAGGTGGAAAGGGACGAAGGCGAGGGATGCAGATGAGTTTAAGTTGTGGTACTTCGGGGTTGAGAGGGGTAAGAATGGAGTAGGTATCTTGGTAGATAGGAATCTTAGGGAGTCCGTGGTTGAGGTTAGGCGAGTGGATGATAGGTTAATGTCTATTAAACCGGTTATTGGCGGTAGTGTTCTCAATGTCATTAGCGCTTACGCGCCGCATGCAGGCCTAGCTGAGGAGGTTAAAAGGCGTTTTTGGGAGGGCTTGGATGAGTTGGTGAGTAGTATTCCCCAATCCGAGAAGTTAGTTATTGGAGGGGACTTTAATGGTCATATTGGGGCGGAGGCTGGTGGTTACGGTGAGGTGCATGGCGGCTTTGGCTTTGGGGTTAGGAACGGAGGGGCACTTCGCTGCTTGATTTCGCTAGGGCTTCGGAGCTTTTGATCGCGAACTCGTCATTTCAGAAGAGGGAGGAGCATTTGGTTACTTTCAAAAGTTCCACGGCGAGGACTCGGATTGATTACCTCCTCCTCAGAAGGAGCGATAGAGGGTTGTGCAAGGATTGCAAGGTTATTCCGGGAGAGTCTCTTTCAACTCTTCATAGACTCCTAGTGATGGATGTAGGTCTCTGGGTGAAGAGGAAGAGGAGGGGTTCTCGGGGCCGACCGCGGATTAGATGGGGAACTTTGACTAAGGAGAAAGCCCGGGAGCTGGAGAGGAAGCTAGTTGATGGGGGAGCTTGGAGTAGCTCTGGGGAAGCGGACGCAATGTGGTCAGTGACGGCGAACTTGGTTAGGGAGGCTGCGCGAGATGTGCTTGGGGTAGCCAAGGGCTATTCAGGCAGGCACCAAGGTGACTGGTGGTGGAATGAGGTAGTCCAAGGAAAAGTGGAGGCGAAGAAGGCGGCGTTTGCTAAGTTGTCAGGGAGCTTGAGCGAAGAAGAAAGGAGAGCGAACAAGGAGAACTACAAGGTGGCGAGGAAGGAAGCGAAACTAGCGGTCACGGAAGCTAAAAATGCCGCGTTTGGGCGCATGTACGAGGAATTGGGGGAGAAAGGCGGGGACGAGAAAGTTATTCCGGTTGGCTAAGGTGAGGGAGAGGAAGGCGCGGGATCTAGACCAAGTTAGGTGCATCGAGGACGAGGATGGTAGGGTTCTGACGGGGGAGTCGCAAGTCGAGCGGAGATGGCAGGAATACTTTCGAGACCTTCTTAACGAAGAGGGGATCGAGTCTTAGAGCTAGGGGAGCTGGGGCATTCGGAGTGTCCTAGAGACCTCGGGCACTGCAGGGCGCATTAAGGAGGAGGAGGTCTCGAGGGCGTTGCGTAGGATGAGTAGGGGTCGAGCGACTGGGCCAGATGAAATCCCGGTGGAGTTTTGGAAAAGCATAGGTAGTGCAGGAGTGGAGTGGTTGTCCGGGTTGTTCAATGTGATCTTTAGGACCAAGAGGATGCCGGAGGAGTGGAGATGGAGTACGGTGGTTCCCTTGTACAAAAACAAAGGGGATATCCGGTGTTGCAACAACTATAGGGGTATCAAATTAATAAGTCACACCATGAAGGTCCGGGAGAGGGTGATCGAGGCGAGGGTGAGGGAGATGTCATCTATATCCGTGAACCAGTTTGGTTTCATGCCGGGTCGCTCTACTACAGAAGCTATCCACCTTGTGAGGAGGGTGGTGGAACTGTTCGGGGATAAGAGGAAGGACCTGCATATGGTGTTTATCGACTTGGATAAGGCGTACGATAAGGTCCCTAGAGAGGTTCTGTGGAGATGCTTGGAGGCGAAGAGCGTGCCAGAAGCCTACATCAGAGTGATCAAAGACATGTATGATGGAGCCAAGACTAGGGTTAGGACGGTGGGTGGCGACTCGGACCATTTTCCGGTGGTTGTGGGGCTACATCAAGGATCTGCGCTAAGCCCTCTCTTATTTGCCTTGGTAATGGATGCTCTAACTCGCCATATTCAAGGGGATGTGCCATGGTGTATGCTCTTTGCTGACGACATAGTCTTGATAGACGAGACGAGGGCTGGTGTTAATGCGAGGTTGGAGGTCTGGAGACGGACCCTCGAGTCTAAGGGTTTTAAACTAAGCAGGTCTAAGACAGAATATCTAGAATGCAAGTTTAGCGCCGAATCGAGCGAAGTAGGCTGGGACGTGAAGCTGGGATCTCAGGTCATAGCCAAGAGGGACACTTTCAGATATCTTGGATCAGTGATTCGAGGGGACGGAGAGATTGACGGGGATGTCACTCACCGTATAGGAGCGGGGTGGTTGAAGTGGAGGCTCGCATCGGGAGTCTTGTGTGACAAGAAAGTTCCACAGAAACTCAAGGGGAAGTTTTATAGAGCGGTGGTTAGACCTGCCATGTTGTATGGGGTGGAGTGCTGGCCTGTGAAGAACTCTCATGTCCGGAGAATGAGAGTTGCGGAGATGAGGATGCTCAGGTGGATGTGCGGGCTCACCAGATTAGATAAGATTAAGAATGAAGTTATTCGGGAGAAGGTGGGGGTGGCCCCGGTGGATGAGAAGATGCGAGAAGCGAGACTCAGGTGGTTTGGGCATGTGCGGAGGAGAAGCCCTGATGCACCGGTGAGGAGTTGTGAGCGACTGGCGGTGGTTGGCGCGAGTCGAGGGAGAGGGAGGCCTAAGAGGTATTGGGGTGAGGTGATTAGGCAGGATATGGCTAGAATGGGGATTTCCGAGGACATGACTCTTGATAGGAAAGTTTGGAGGTCTAGTATTAGGGTTGTAGGGTAGGGCCTTCTAGAATTCTTAGCACTTCTTTTAGGGGCTGAGTGGGGTTTGGTAGCAATCTCTATAGTTAATTAATGTATTGTGTTGTGCCTCTTATGGTAGTAACCGATTGGTATTATTGCATGTCATTCTACTTTTGGTTTTATGTTTAGATAATTATTTATTTGATTTATCCCGGATTTACTAACATTGTTTTGTTTTGTTTTGTTTGTTGATTTTCTCTCTTTTTCTGAGCCGAGGGTCAGCCGGAAACAGCCTCTCTACCCTTTCGGGTAGGGGTAAGGCCTGTGTACGTATTACCCTCCCCAGACCCCACTTTGTGGGAATATACTGGGTAGTTGTAGTTGTTGTTGTTGTTGTTGTTGTGTATAATGTGTATTTTATAATATTTTGGAGTGTATCATGTATTTTTGTATAGTGACAGTCGTTTTGTATATATTTTGTATAGTAACATCTATTTTTTATATTTTTTGTATAGTAACAATCTATTTTGTATATTTTTTGTATAGTTACATCTATTTTGTATATATTTTGTATAGTTACATCTATTTTATATATTTGATGTATAGTGACAATCTATTTTGTATAATATCAATTTATATTGTATAGTGACAATCTATTTGTTGATTTTGTCGATTTTGTATAAATTTCACAATCTGTCAAAGCTCAATGGTACCATAAGAATTGTATCTCAATATCCCCATCTTCACCAGAATGCTCCAATCTGTCAAAACTTAATTTTGACTATTCCATCTAAATGTAGTAACCCAGAAATCTGTAGACACCATACAATTAATCAAGCAAAAATAAATATCAACATCCAACTTGCTCTCAACTTGCACCACATTTTTATAAATTAAAAAAAGAAAGTCAAATTCAATATCCACCTTATGGTTATTCCTAAAAATGGACAAAATCTGATCTTTGATGAAGAATATCCAAAAAAATTCAAGAATTATATAAAATCACAAACACTATAAATCATTCAATAAAAAACAAAATTCAAATCCAGTAAATGGGTATGTCCAGAAATGAAAAAAAATCTGACCTTTACATAAAACTTCCAAAAATTTAAAGAATACTAGAGAAATTGCATGATGGGGATGAAGCTTATTACCTCATATTATCTTGAACTATCGCTATCAGTAGATCAAGAAAACAACTGGACCATCTAATAATTATATAGCGTTAACTTTATATTCAAAAACAAGTTGATAAAACAAACAAAAAGATGAGTTGGAAGATAGTGACAAAGCATAAAGATCCATTAACTTGGTATATTGGATATTTTAGGGAAATGGAATTTGAGTCTTTTAGGGAATGAGACTCAATAGAACTTAGCAGAAATGAAGTTCCCAGCGAGGGAATTCGTTCAGTGAATTTCCGGCTAGCATTTGTAATTATTTTTAGGCTATGACTTGTATAGGTCAATTCGTGGGCTACCGGATGCTATTAGTTTCTACCGATGGGCCAAAAATGAAGTTTGCTCGCTTGGGATTGGTTTTCGTTTGGACTTCAGGGTTTTGGCCCAAATCTGAGTATTACTATTTCCCTTCCCCCTTTTTTTTATTATTTTTTCTTTTCTTCTTCCTAGATTAATTTCAAAAATTTAAAAAAAAATCCTAACTCAAACTATAAAACTAAAATTGACTTAAAAATATTAATCTACTTTAAATAATATTTATCACAAGTAATTAAATACTAAACATAAAAATAATCACACAATTCGACATTAAACACTTTAAAAATGCAAAATACATTTTTTGTGATTTTTTCACTACGTGAAAAACAAACTTAATCACTCCTAATTGTAGAATCAAATCCTAAACACACATGCAGCATATTTTTTTATATACATATTTTTTTTATTAATTTAACAAATAACGTGCATGGATGAAATGTAAATAATAAGAGAAAAATAACACAAAATTCACAATAATTGTAGATAAACAAAAAAAATTAAATTTTTTTTTTGAGTAATTCTCATATAGGGCAAAAATAACGTGCTCACAGGAGGTTGTTGCGGAAGCCAAATGTATATAGTGTGAATGAGTCACAACTAATATACCAAAGATTATGACAGCCACTAAATAATAAATAAGACAATAAAGCAACAATAAAAGGAACACCGGAATTTACGAGGTTCGGCTAATTTTGCCTACTCCTCGGACACAGCCAAAATTTTATTCCACTCCAAAAAGACAAGTAAAATAAACTAAAGAGAGAAGATACAAATGCCTTAAGAAAATAAGAAGGCAAATGAGATGTGTGTTTAAATCATAAACATTAGGCCTCCTTTTATAGGAAAAAAGCTTAACCAAAATGGCTTACCCGCCGATGTGGGACTTTTCCAATTTCAACAAATCTCCACCTTGGCAAAATTTCACATCTTCAATTTTCTCTCGGTAACAAATTTTAGATGTGTCTTCATCTTCAATCTTTAGTATTCAACAATGTTGATCAAATCCAAACAATGTTGAAACTTGATCGCAATCACCACTTTTGTTAGCATATCAGCATGATTCTCTGTAGTATGAATTTTCTTCACCGTGACTCCACCTTCTTCTATGATTTCTCGTACGAGATGATTCTGAACATCAATGTGCTTCGTCTTTGCATGATAAACTTGATTATTAGCTAATTGAATAGCACTTTGACTTTCACAAAAAATTATGATACCTTTTTGTTCAATATCAAGCTCCTTTAGCAACCCTTGAAGCCAAATTGCCTCATTCACAACCTCTGTAATAGCCATGTACTCTGCCTCCGTTGTAGACAAAGCAACTGTTGACTGCAAAGTAGACTTCCAACTAACTGGTTCCTTTGCAAAAGTAAACACATAACCTACTGATCTTCGTTTGTCGAGATCACCCGCAAAATCTGAGTCACAATATCCAACTACAAACTGATTGTCTTCCTGCTCAAAAATTAACCCGACATCTACAGTATTATGAATATACCGCAAAATCAACTTCACAGCTTGCCAATGGTCCTTTCCTGTTTTGTTCATATATCTGCTAATAACTCCAACAGCTTGTGAAATGTCAGATCTCGTACAAACCATTGCAAACATCAAGCTACCAACAGCATTTGCGTATGGTACCTTTGACATATACTCTCGTTCAACTTCATCCTTTGGCAACATAGTAGTACTTGGCTTAAAATGGGGAGCAAGTGGAGTACTAACTGGCTTAGTCTTGTCATCTATGCCAAAACGTTGTAGTACTCGCTTCAAATATTCTTTCTAAGATAAACAGAGTTTCTTTGAACGTCTATCTCTTATTATCTCCATGCCAAGAATTTTCTTTGCCTCGCCCAGATCCTTCATCTCGAACTCCTTCTTCAGTTGAATCTTCAACTTATCAATTTCTTCTGAATTCTTAAAAGCAATCAACATATCATCAACATATAGGAGAAGATATATAAAGGAACCATCTTTAAGATTGCGCAAATACACACAATGATTGTATTTGCTTCTCTTGCACCCTTGCTGCAACATAAACTTATCAAATCGCTTGTACCATTGTCTAGAAGATTGTTTCAATCCATACAATGATTTTTCAAGTTTGCACACCATATTTTCCTTTCCAGCAACTTTGAATCCTTCTGGATGAGTGATGTAGATTTCCTCCTCCAAGTTTCCATGTAAAAACGCAATTTTTACATCCATCTAAACTAGTTCCAAATCCAACTGTGCTACCAAAGCCAACATAATTCTAATGGAGGAATATTTTAAAACTGGAGAAAACACTTCATTGTAATCAATTCCCTCCTTATGAGCATATCCTTTGGCCACCAACCTTGCTTTGTAGAGAATGATCACGCCTAACTATGCCTTCTAAAAAGGACAATGCGATCGCTGCAAATATAATCTGGTTTACAAGTCCGGAGTCGAATCCCACAGAGAACTAAGGCTTAGCTACAGTTGTTCGCTATCACCAAGAAGACAAGCTTGAACAATTCCTAACTTATAGATATTTATATTCTTATGTTTAACTAATTAACTAACAGATTAAACTACTAAATTAACAACTAAATATACTAATGGTTAGAGACAAGATTAAGGAGGTCTAGAGTTATGATTTTTCCAATTGTCAGAATCATTCCCGCTATGTCATCTACAATTTAGCCTGAGTATTCTCTACCAATCATTAGCACTCTTATTACAATAAATTTCTCCCGAGTAATTACGACAATTTACTAGACACACTCTCCCGAGCTACGCTAGTTAGCTTTTAATACAACTCACTTCAGATTGCACCCAAGGCTTTGTTATTACTAATCCCACCTTTAAACCCTCGGTTATTGATCCCTCATATACTTTGAGAGTGGTGTTGTTCAACAATGACCTAAATATGCACTCTCTCCCGAGTTATGCATACTAAATAGGCACAGCTAATTGAGAGCTCTTCAATCAAGCAGAATATAAACGTAGTTGAACAAATAGAGAAAAGTTATGGCTCAATTATATAAAAACATAAAAAGAATATATACTACAAAAGGTTCTATCAAAACTCTACATAACAAATTAGTTATTCATAATAGTATGTAAAACTACAATACTAAAAGCCATAACCAACAATAAAAAATAGGAAAAGGAAGGAAAAAACTCGTAGAAGATTTTTTCGCCTTGCTCCCAATGTGTTCTTGTCTACAAGGGTGTTGTCTAACCCTCAAGTAGTGTCTCTAGCCTCCTTAGGTCTAATTTTTGTCAAAAATATTTCCCCTATGCTCCCAAATAGGTTTAAGACACCTTTTATACAAGTTGGAATAGTGTAGGACCGAAATAAACTTGTCCCAGACGAAATATGACTCTTTTTTACGCCTGGAGCGGCGCGACCGCGGCCAAAACGCGGTAGAACCGCGGACAAAACGCGGTAGAACTGCGGCCAAATATGGTCTCTGATTTTCTGTCGCGGTTCTACCGTGGTCGCGGTAAAACCTCGGTATTGTACCCTATTACTTTTGGAATTTGGAAACACGCAAAACATGAAAGTTGTAGCTCTTTGAGTTATCTTTCCAACCATATATTATGAAGCCAAAACAGAGTTCTGAGAAAAAAGTTATATCCAATTTACTAGACAGTGCATAATATGCCTCATAGAGTCTTCGTTTGTTCTCAACTATCAAATTTGACTCCCGAACACGATCCCGACTTAATTCCTTGAGCTTTTGCTCATACTTCAAAGATTCAAATCACTTAAATTCATTACATAACATCTATATAGCTCGAAATCACACCTACAAGGCATAAAATACACAATTAGTGCAAAACACTAGCGATTAAAGCTCAAACTCAATTAAAGTACATTAAACTCAAGTGTAATAAGCGACTAAAATACGTAATTATAGCCTATCATCAACACCTCACACTTAAATCATTGCTCGTCCTCGAGCAATCAAACTACACTTTTTTTATAGACGCGACATTTTTAAACAATTCTCCTAACTCATCACACCAAGAGTATTTAAAATAGACTAAGCACAATAGCATAACATCTTCACCTCAAGATTTGACTCACAAGTACCACGCATTATTCACAACTCACCTACTTACTCTAATATAGAGGTCACTGATATTACCTTTCCTTCATGAATCAAGTGCCATCACAACACAAGAGAATAGTTCCACATAATAAAATTTAAGAACACTTAGGAATTCAAGATAGAAAGAATTCACTCACTCTCATAATTAACATTCATATGCCACAAAAAATGCACCATAATCTTGCCCGTAGTGTACTACTCTACTAATCGAGCTCATTCAATCTTGGATCAATTAGGACTTTATTTGGAAGTAATGTAGGCTACGGGACGGGTAGGATACATTTAGATATAAGAGTGACTACACCTCCCTAAGCACTTTAATACATGTACTTTAACATTCAAACCTCATGCTTATGTCAAACCAAAATTCCACCTTCTCATCAATGTAAATTACCCCATTCTTATTTAAGCACACTTACGTCAAGAGCCACCACTTATCAAAGAATTTTTTTTATTCATTTTCACAACAATCCAACTATATTTTTTTTTCAATTCAAGTGGCTCTTCCTTTTCTTTAAAAACATTGCACCTTTCTCCTTATTTAATTAGTTCCACTCAAAAGCCAAACCAACCACCTCACACTTTAACTTTTATAAAGTTCATAACATTCAAGTGCTCATGAGAGGTGAAAAGGTTCGAATAGATGGTTAATTCAAACAAATAGGTAAGGCTTGTAATGTGGTTTCCAAAGAAACAAGATTACATGCTCAAAGGGGTTAACTACGATACATAATAATTAGGTGGGTAAAATATGTATATATGGCTCAACAAAAAATGCCTATATCACTTCCAAGACTGAACAAAACTACTATTTTGCTTTGCAAACAGGGTAAGTTTTAGGCATTAAATGCAATGCAATGAATAATGGAAAACCTTACACACACGTGGCACATAACTCACTCAGAATTGGATTCATAGACACTCTAGTCAAAGCGGTTAAGAAAAGTTAAGATAATACAATTTAAGATACTTTTACAAGAGTCAAAAACTGAGCCTAAGCGTCACAACCAAAGTACTCATTACTCTCAAGGCATAACAAAGTCAAGATATATCACTTCAATTCATAACACAACACAATGGCTCCTACTTCCCAAAAAAAAAACTAAGTACACTCGGTTCAAATAAAACCCTTGGAAAGGAACAGTGGTTTAAAGAAAAACCAAGGGGTAATTGCTACACTACCTAACAAAACAATTTTTTTTTTATTTTCTTTAGACTTACTCCCCTCAAGAAAACTGTCTAGAAGATCCGTCATCAGGAAAAGTCCAATTTCTTTTATAAAAAATAAACAAAAATAGCTAAAGTAGCATGAAAAGTCACCCACACAATCTCCTCACCCACACTTAAAGTTGTGCATTATCCCCAATGCACATCCATACATACAAGAGGGTAAAAGAAACTCCCTGATAGGCCAAAGGTCGAAGAACTAGCAGTTCATGGGATACTCAGACTTCTCCCAGCTTGGTCCTTCGTGCGGGTACCTCACACTTAGTTCCAACTATTGCATTTGTTGGTGCATCCTTCCAATACCTTTGATTTCCATGCTCCTAGAAAATAAAAAAAATTAACACAACAAAAATAATATAATTAAAAAAATAAAAAATAAAAGAAAGTAATAGAGCTGGGTTGCCTCCCCATAAGCGCTTGATTTAACGTCGCGGCACGACGTGAATCACGTTCTGTCTCCACTTTGAACTTATGAATTGGACCCCAAGCTTTGATTCTGGTCTATGATCATGCTCCTGGGTGGTGGAACAAATCTGGTTGGCCCAATAAAATAATGTAGTATTTTTCACTTCTTGGCCTTTAGATGAGGTGTGTAATCCCGACTTTCTGGCAAGAAGAATTCCAGAATGTAAGCACTTTGTTCCTCATTCCTTGACTCCTCAAATGGCTCAAACGACTTTATTTCCATATCATCATCTAAACACAATGTGGAAAAATGCTTGGAGTGAGGACCAACGCGCTCAACCACATGAACATTGGGACTGTCTACATTCTCAACACTAATGACAATAGAGTCAACTAAATATGTATCCTCAATATCCTTGGTTGACTCTAGTATCTCTTCTACAACATCGATATCCTTAAAATCTAGTACGATTGATTGGTGGTGTTCTACTCTAGCATCCTCCTCTAGCTCATCAATTTATGTATCTAATTCACGCTCTTATTAGATACTACTCACAATATTAGCTTGTTGGGCATTAAAAACTTCAACTAGTTGACTCATGTGAACTTTCAAGTTGTTAATAGTTTCCTCCTGCCTTTCTATCCGCAGTAGTAATTTACTCTGTTGTTCCAAAATGCACTTTAACATATCTTCAAGCTTTTGTAGGTTAGCTTCCCTATATTCTTTGTTCCTATTAACTTCACCAAAAAAAGAAGAACCATAAAAATAAGGGGTTGGGGGAAGGTAAGAAATATAAGCACAACCGTGAAAGTGACCATCTTGACTACCACACATATCACACACATTCTACACATAAGATTGAGTTGGTGCACAAAACTCGCTCTCAGGAATATTTTGATAAATTTGCCCTAGGTGGTTTCCTTCACAATATGCATAAGGAGGATCAAAAGAAGAATTACCACCAACACAATTCTCATAATTTTGTGATGTCATGTTTCTCATAAACAAATAAAACTAAAATAAAAAAAATAGTAATAAAAAAATCAAATAATAAAATAAAAGTTCAAACTTGAAACCTAGCGATATGTACACCTACAACTACACCATTAGTTCCCCGGCAACGACGCCAAAATTTGATCACGCCCAACTATACCTTCTAAAAAGGACAATGCGGTTGCTGCAAATATAATCCGGTTTACAAGTCCAGAGTCGAATCCCACATAGTATCAAGGCTTAGCTACATTTGTTCACTATCACCAAGAAGACAAGCTTGAACAATTCCTAACTTATAGATATTAATATTCTTATGTTTAACTAATTAACTAACAGATTAAACTACTAAATTAACAACTAAATATACTAAGGGTTAGAGACAAGATTAAGGAGGTCTAGAGTTATGATTTTCCCAATTGTTGGAATCATTCCCGCTATGTCTTTTACAATTTTGCCTAAGTATTCTCTACCAATCATGAGCACTCTTATTACCGTAAATCTCTCCCGAGTAATTACGACAATTTACTAGACACGCTCTCCCTAGCTACGCTAGCTAGCTTTTAATATAACTCACTTCAGATCGCACCCAAGGCTTCGTTATCACTAATCCCACCCTTAAACCCTCGGTTATTGATCCCTCGTATACTTTGGGAGTGGTGTTGTTCAACAATGACCTAAATATGCACTCTCTCCCGAGTTATGCATACTAAATAGGCACAGCTAATCGAGAGCTCTTCAATCAAGCAGAATATAAACGTAGTTGAACAAATATAGAAAAGTTATGGCTCAATTATATAAAAACATAACAAGAATTTATCCTACAAAAGGTTCTATCAAAACTGTAGATAATAAATTAGCTATTCATAATAGTATGTAAAACTACAATACTAAAAGTCATAACCAACAATGAAAAGTAGGAAAAAGAAGGAAAAAACTCGTAGAAGAATTCTTCTCCTTGCTCCCAATGTGTTCTTGCCTCCAAGGGTGTTGTCTAACCCTTAAGTAGTGTCTCTAGCCTCCTTAGGTCTAAGTTTTGTCAAAAATATGTCCCATACGCACCCAAATAGGTTTAGGACGCCTTTTATACAAGTTGAAATAGTGTAGGGCCGAAATAAACTTGTCCCAGACGAAATATGACTCTTTTTGACGCCTGGAGCGGCGCGACCACGGCTAAAACGCAGTAGAACCGCGGCCAAACATGGTCTCTGGTTTTCTGCCACGGTACTACTGCGGTCGCTGTGAAACCGCGGTATTTCACCCTGTTCCTTTTTGGAATTTGGAAAAATGCAAAACACGAAAGTTGTAGTCCTTTGAGTTAGATTTCCAACCATATATTATGGAGCTAACACAGAGTTCTGAGCAAATAGTTATGTCCAATTTACTAGACAATGCGCAATATGCGTCATAGAGTCTTAGTTTGTTCTCAACTATCAAATTTGACCCCCGAACACAATCTCGATTTAATTCCTTGAGATTTTACTCATACTTCAAAGCTTCAAATCACTTAAATTCATTCCATAACTTCTATATAGTTTGGAATCACACCTACAGGGCATAAAACACACAATTAGTGCAAAACACTAGCGATTAAAGCTCAAAATCAATTAAAGTACATTAAACTCAAGTGTAATAAGCGACTAAAATACGTAATTATAGCCTATCATCATTGAACATTTACTTGGTTAGGAAATCCTTTGTTCTTTGCAAATACCCATTTGCACCCTATTGTTTTCTTTCCTTTCAGGAGATTGGTCAATCTCCATGTATGATTCTGATGAAGGGACTGTATTTCATCATTCATGGAAATCCTCCACTTATCTTCTTCTGAACTTTGGACTACGTCTTTATAAGTGATAGGAACATCATCAGCTGTAATTGCGGTTGCACAAGCAATTGTCTCTATGAGACAAACAAGTTTCGTTATTTTCCTTTTTGGCCTGCTGGTTGCTATTGATTCAAGTTGTTGTTGAGATTCCTGATTTGGAATCTCCTCTACTGGATCTCCTTCCATAGGATAATCTTCATTTGTTTTCTCCTCTATTTCTTGTGTAGGAAAAATAAATTTTCCTTCAAACTCTACCTACTTAGAAACACCATCATCTTGTTTGGTATCTTCATTTGTTACCTTGTTTACCATAGCAGATTCATCGAAGGTAACATCCCTGTTGAATACTACTTTCTTTGTCATAGTACACAATAAGCGATATCCTTTGACTCTAGAAGTAATCCCCATAAAAATAGCTTTCTTTGCTCTTGGATCCAATTTTGACTTTGTCACATGATAATATGCAGTTGAGCCAAATACGTGCAAAGAGTCATAATCTACAGCAGGCTTTCCATACCATTTTTCAAATAGTGTATTTCCATTAATAGCAACAGATGATAGACGATTAATGAGGTGGCATGCATATGTAATTGACTCAGGCCAAAATTCTTTGCCCAAGCCAGCATTAGACAACATACACCGTACCTTCTCCAGCAAGGTCCAGTTCATACGTTCTGCCACTCCATTTTATTGTGGTATATGTCTGACAATGAAGTGTCGGATGATGCCATCATTTTCACAGACCTTATTGAAATGATCATTTTTGTATTCACCTCCATTGTCTTTTCGAATACACTTGATCCTCCTGCCTATTTGATTCTCCACCATCATCTTCCATTTGAGAAAAATTCTCAGTACTTCATCTTTGCTCTTTATTGTATACACTCATACTCTTCGGGAAAAATCATCAACAAAGGTCATAAAATAGTGCTTCCTACCCAAAGAAGGTGTTTTGGAAGAACCCCAAACATCAGAGTGTACATAATCCAAAATGCCTTTGGTATTATGGATTGTTGTACCAAATTTAACCCTTGTTTGTTTCCCTTTGAAACAATGCTCGCAAAACTCCAAATTGCAAGCATTTACCCCTTTCAACAATCCTTGATCTGATAGAGTTTTTAAGGACTTTCCTCCAGCATGTCCCAAGCGCATGTGCCATAGCCTGGTTGCTTCTACGTCTTTGTTGTCACTAGACATAACTGTTCTTGTCCCAATAACTATACCACCGAGATAATGGTATACGTTATTATTCTTCTGATTGATCTTCATTACCACTAGTGCACCGGAGCATACTCTCATGATTCTAATTTCTGCAATAATGTTGAACCCTTTTGATTCTACGGCTCCCACAAAGATGAGATTTTTCTTCAAACCCGTTACATATCGAACATCTGTTAATGTTCTGATCATTCCATCATAGTTCCTTAATCGCATTGAACCAATTCCATATGAGGTAAGAGGGCTATTATCCGATGTTTGGATGACTCCATATTCTCCTTCTTGATAGTCTACGAACCAATCCCTGTTGGGAAAAATATGATAGCTACAACCTGAGTCCATCAACCATATGTCTGATGATGTTGACGGATCCGTTGTAACTAATGAGAAATCGGAATCATCATAATCTGCTACATTTGAATCCATAATGGCCTTTCTATTATTATGTTTGGCCTTATTATTCAACTTCGGACAGTTTTTCTTGTAGTGCCCCTTTTCTCGACAAAAGGCACATTCATCTTTGTTGGGTTTAGATCTTGACTTAGATCTTCCTTTCCTTGTCCTCATTTGATTTTGAGGACGACCCCTCACAAATAGTGCTTCTCCTTCTCTGCCCTTCTGTTTTTCTCGCTTTCTTTGTTCATAGTTGTACAAAGCCGAACAAACTTCTCTAAGAGAAACTTTGTCATTTCCATGGAGTAGAGTAGTTTCAAGGTGCTTGTACTTATCAGGAAGTGACGCCAACAACATTAAGGCCAAGTCACCATCATAATAAGTTGTATCCATATTTTGCAAATCTGTGACCAACTTATTGAAACTGGTGATATGTTCATTCATCGTGGTACCAGGAACATAGGTGAAGTGAAATAGTCTCTTCTTCATGTATAATTTATTTTGACTATTTTTCTACAAAAATTTGTCCTCTAGTGCTTTCCATAATTTACTTGCAGAAGTTCTTTTGTGTATGGATATTTCTGCTCTCTAGCAAGGTAGGATCGAATGGTACCGCAAGCAACATGGTTGATAATTTCTCCAATAGCATCTGGTCTCTTTTCTTCAATGGGCAGATCTAGCCCTTGTTGAAAAAGGATATCTAGAACCTCGCCTTGCCATATCCCAAAATGTCCTGACCTGTCAAAAATTTCTACTTCAAGCATTTGACACAATTCTTGTCATAAGCAAAGATGCCAATGATGACGTATTGCTGACACTTGATGTAGATTCTTCTTGTTTATTGTCTCACATCTTTGACACAAATATTATTTAATGGTTGACAACACAAATTAAGATTATTTTCTTTTCGATGTGGAAGATCAGACTAAGCTGCAACCACAGAGCAGACTAAGACAGAACCTTGACTCAGTTACCAAAATAAATCATTTTTTGATATGGAAGACCAGATTGTGCTGCAACCACAGATCATACTTAGAGAGTACCTTGGCTCTGATACCAATTATTGTGGAAGTCAAATGTATATAGTGTGAATGAGTCACAACTACTATACCAAAAATTATGGCAGCCACCAAATAATAAATAAGACAATAAAATAACAATAAAAGGAACACCAGAATTTACGAGGTTCGGCTAATTTTGCCTACTCCTCGGACACAACCAATATTTTATTCCACTCCAAAAATACAAGTGAAATAATACTAAAGAGAGAAGATACAAAAACCTTAAGAAGATAAGAAGGTAAATGAGAGATGTGTTTAAATCCTAAACATTAGGCCTCCTTTTATAAGAAAAAATCTTAACCAAAATGGCTAACCCACCGATGTGGGGTTTTGCCAATTTCAACAGGAATAATTTGTACGCAGACCTTACTACTACTCCAAGGGACAGAGAGGTTATTTCCAAGAGACCCTCGGCTCAAGAGAACAACAATTTACCCCCTGAATACACTGGTAAATATTGTAAGAGCTTGACATTTAGCTAATTTTGTTAAACATCTTATGATTTTATGCTAACTTCTATCAGTGCATGGATGTTGCTTTATGTCCCTTTCTTCCATCTTTTGTTTTGACAACTTTTGGTCGAGGGCAGACATTTTTTTTAAAATCTCAATAATAATAATTATGTCTTAGTTTCAAGCAAGTTAGGGTTGACTATATGAATCCTTACTACTTCATATAAGTTCAATTCATGTCACATTTTTGAAATATTAAACTTACCTTATATAGTTACACTGAGATTTAAAGGTTTTAGGTATTGATCTTTGTTGTGTCATTTTCTTTCATATATGCTCCCTACATTTTGTCTTAGCCGGATATGGAATTATTATCTACTCTTCACCTTAACTATAATTCTTTACATTAATTGTTGGTATATACTACTAATTAAATAAAATTCATGTTTAATACTGGTTAAATAGCAGTTCAGGATGCTGAAAACATCAACCTTAGGGACTAAAACAGAAATTGCTTGTTTTCAAATTCTTTATTTTCTAATTTGATGAATAAGTCCCCGTCTATTTATTTCAAGAATAGTAGAATTTACTCTTGTTTCTCTTTTACGTTTTAACATTCTATAAACAAGTCAGACTTGCTTTTCAGATAGCAAAGAGAGTTAATGACAGAATTTAATTTAAATTAAAAAGTATCCCTTAGAAAATACGACAAGTGAAAGGGTGTCTTTTCTTTATGCTTTTTGCTTTTTTAAGAGCCCTAATTGCATTGAATATAGCCATATGGGAAAACATGATTATAGTTTAAAAGGATAGTGACTTGTTCTAATTTAAGAAATAAAGATAAGATCCAATTATTAGTTTTAAAATTATGTGTATAAATTAACTAAATTTCAATTGACTATTGGCATTCGATGAGTAGATATCTTGTGAAAATTGTCTCGACTAATCTCAAACTTTGATTAATCTCT
>JASVEL010005158.1:0-28438 GCA_032618575.1 Nicotiana noctiflora | reverse complement strand
TTTAGCACGGTCGCTCAATTGCAATTTTTGTTTCTATCTGATTCTTTTATATATTTTAACTATGTGCTTTTAATGCTCCGCTCTTATTTTTTAGAAGAATTGCGACGTTACGAAAACACATTTCGAGCCGCACCGTAACCAGTACGCCTGCGACTCTAATGTATTTCGGTTTCGCCGAGAGTAAGATTTGGGTCACATAAATGCACACCCGTATTCAGGAAAGTAATTTTATTTCAAGTCGTGCCTAAAGAGTCTATCGTCTATTTAACTTTGGGAAAAGGACCGTGAAATTCACTAAACGGTCCTTCCAAGTCTAAGTTTTCATGCCAATTATTCGAGGGCCCCACAATTGTGTATTTTTGGCGAGGCTCGTCTCGTTTATTTTAAAAGGACAATCCTAAAGTGACTACATTTTTTCTATTAAGTTCGTCTCTAAATAAAAGAGAAAAGGTCCTAATTTATTGCATGTTTATAAGCTCGGACCTCTTATTAGTTATTAAATCAATGTGAACGGAAATTGCACTCGAGCTTGCATAAGGGAAATTGTTTTATGCCTTATTCTACAAGCGAATAATACTAAAACTAAAATTATAAATAGCATACGAATTTGACAAAATATCAGAACAAACTAACCATTCTCTAATTAATTTAAACCGACAGTATTAGATGAATTGTGCCGATGGAGTTAACTATGTGTAATACAAAAGTCATTTTGAACTTCATGCTAACGTTCATCACTAACATTAGTTACTAATTTTATTCAAATTGCTATTTAAAGCGATGTTATTTACTCAAGTAACCTAGTAAATTCCGAACTAGATACATCGAACTAACATTTTTTGATTGATTATTTTTCCACATAATCCATTGTCTTATACGCAGTGAGGGTGTTGTGGTCTCGTAATAAAGGCGAAGCCCATAATCACTTTTGCTCTAACTAATTGAGCCTATCACATACCAAACTCTTCATGGCCTAATTCATGGATTACTTATTGTATTTTGCAAAAAACCTAGCTGTAAATTATCTTCTTTAATAACAATTGAACCTCTGTTTTTCCATTATCATAATAGAAGTATACTAAACCTTCAAATGAATGCTCACTCTATTATATTAACAATCGTTAAACCAAAGCTACTAACTCTTTGATTGTTAACTGCATACTACTAAACATAAGAATCTATTACTAACATGAAACAGAACCAAAATTATCTAAAGTTCTGAAAACTCATTAGCGTTACAGTCCAAACCCACTGTTAAAAATAACGAGAAACTAATTACGCATTCATCCGGACTTAACTCAAATCACTATGATACTATAAAGTACGAACTTCATAACATATTTCTTAAATTGATATCGGTTTGCAAATGAAAACAGTGAAGTTGAAAGAGATCCACAAAAGGGGGAATCGTCACTTCAATTTACTCCCGTAAAGCATGAGTTTACAAACGTGTACCTGGAAATTGTCAAAGACGAAAGGCTACGGTATCAGCTAGGCAGTAATAGCAACAACAGCAGCAGTGAGCCAACAACAACAACACACCACAACAAAACAGCAAACCCAGTAGTAACCAACAACCAGCACCAAGCAACAAACAAAAGATAGACCACAGCAGTAAAGCAGAACCAAAGCAGTAGCAAAAAATGACAACAGGACTGCAGCAACCACAACAGACGAAACAATAACCACTACCACCAATGAAACAGTAACTTCAGTCTATCCTTCTTGTTTTCTCTGTATTTTAGTTTCAATATCGTTTTCCCTCTCTTGTTCTCAACTTCCCAGCTCTCTCTATCTATATCTTTTGTATGTGTGTCTGTGTGTATCACTTTGTCTCCCCTTTACTGTTTCAGATTCATGCTATACTTATAGCTCAAAACAGACCCCCCCCCCTAAATGACTTCTTGATTCAAGTTAAATGGTTCCCCATGCTTACATGTTTGTCCCTTCTTGTTTCAACCAAAAGGCATGGGTGTATTATAGTATTAATATTAACTCCCATGCCTATTGTTTGGTTCCCCACTAACACTTGTCTTTTCCTTAATTAATTCAAAAGTTATGGGCAACATATTTAATTACTTCTTTTAGCATCTTCCAAAGCCACTATGTCTTGTTCCTCACTAAGTATTAAACAATAACCTATTTTAATATTATTGGTGCTTAGTGGATAAAATACTTTAACATAAATAATTCTTTAAGTTTTCAATTTTCATATTACCCCTAAAATTACTGAAATTACTATTTTTCCCCAAACCTTCATTTGTAACAACACTAACAACTGACCAAAATTAATTCCTAATTTAAACACCAAATCACTATAGCTGTAACCAAGCTCCTAATAAAATTGAACCAATAAATTCCATGAACTCAAATTGAATCATACAGCATCAGATCAAAAATGAATAAGATAACCATATTTGAAACCAATCCTGGTTAACTTAGACACAAATGAATGAGCAGGAATTCCATAGTATGATGAATCAACAAGTTGAAACAGTATGAATCACAATTAACCGAATCGAAATGTAAACCGAATTCATATGAGGAACAACCAAGCAAAGCAAAGCAAACAATACCCCAAGTGAAACCATTCGAATCAAACGGACCCAAACCATTACAGGTATACCCAAGACATAATCATTGATTAATATCAACTCTAGCAATTTAATTATCTAGTTTTCCAATTATCAAATACACACAAATGGGCGAACATCCTGCCTATCACCACAAAAATCAAGCCAAGAGCGAAGCAAACTTTAAACGACTTTATACGAAATCAACAACATCGAACCAAAATCTCAGACGAAGGCTTTACCTTTGACGTAAACATAATGTGGTCTAGCGATCGTTTTAAACAAACGACGAGCAGTGAATAGACTGAAGACGATTTGAAACAAAATTAACAGCAAGCAAATACTGAAGGAATCCCATCTAATCTCCTTAAAACAGACTCGAAAGGAACAAAACATATTCGTCAAAGTTGAACTCGAGACTCGGATTACTTGAATTCTTCAAAACTGTATATTCCCATGACTATCCAAACCAAACATCCTAATTGATTTTCATTAACAACTAGAAACAGACGACTAACAATAATATGGAGGCACTAAACACAATGATAATCCGAATCTTCAACCACCTTAAACTCACATGAAGATTTCAACAGGGGAAGCTCGATGCATTCAATCGACACAGAATATGAACTTACTCGAGAGAAAATTAAGCAAAACAACTATTCTAAAGTTCAAATTATCCAAACAAGTTCAAATAAGGAAGAGCGATACGGAAATGAACCTGCTGAGCCAAAAAATGCACTAATCTTGATTCCGACGATCCGACGAGAAACAACAGCAACCAACAAAGCCTCAAATGGAACCTCGAATGGGCATCGGCAACTCAAAAATAGTCCAGACGTGCCCTTTGGATTTTTGCGGATGAAAAGTTTAAGAGAATCCAGTGGCTCTTCACAGAATTGCCTCAATGGATGATTCCAAGGGCCTGGTTTCAAATGATTCTCAATCACGGAGCAGAGGCTTGTATCTTCATGTACTCCATGATCAATCAACACAATATCTGTCGAGTGAAAATGCCATTCAATTGTCCAAGATATGAACTTTTTTTTCATTTTATTGTAATGAGTTTGATTTTTCAATCTTCTCGACATTCCGCTTGATAGGAAGAGTATTTTAGTCCTACGATCAGAAGCAACTCGCTGAAGATTCTTCAGATGTAAAGGAAGCCTAAAATGAGAGTAGCCACATAGCTTCTGTCTCATTCTTTTAGCTGATTCAGCAACTCTCTTAACATCTTCAAGCATGTTATAATCTGATAAAATGATGTTATCGTTGAATTGGGACAAAAGGACGACATCAGTGAGCGATCTTTTTCCAGAACAGCCAGTTCTTTCCTTGTGGGATTTGACACAAGGAAGGCTACACGTGCGTATAGAGCAACCCGGGCATTTGTATTTCCATGAATTTGACTTGCACTGTTCGCATTCAGTTGATTGTACGAGGTTAGGGTATGGCGCTGATGCTTCTTTCTCGTCCATTGCGCAGATTAGCCTCTGAGGGTTTAGGGTTTTTGGGTGTTGGTTCACATGAGGAAGATGAAGATTTGAAGGGAAAATGGGTCTTTTGCACTGTGGCGGCCGGGAGGGTCTCTTAGGGTTTAGGCAAATGAAGAATGAAAAATGAGAGGGGGGGGGGTCGTTTGGTTTAGGGGCATACCGGGTCGGGTTGTGGGTTGGACCGGGTGTTGGGCTGGCTGGGTAGGGAATTGGGTGTTGTATTGAATTACATTGGGCCTGGTTTTGCTATGGCCCAATTCCGATTTCCATACTACATTCCATGGTGTATCATATACATATGTGTGTATATATATATATATATATATATATATATATATATATATATATATATATATATATATATATATATATATATATATATATATATATATATATATATATATATACTAACTCATAACACAATTAATTTTTACTACAATCATCCCACATAATTACATATCACTTAAATGTAAACCGTATAATTTTGATATTAAACACTAAAAAAATGCAAAACATGATGTATATATTTTGTATTTTACTAATTTAAATAAATAAACACGCACACACAAAAATGCCAATGTAAGATAAAAATAACACAAAAATCACAAAAATCATGCTCAACATAAAAACTATTTTATTTTTGAATTTTCTGGGAGTGATTCTCATGTAGGGCAAAAATCACGTGTGATATGTACTGCGATAAAAAAATTATTATAATGATACATACCTTAATCAAATATGGCTCAACTTAGCGGGAGTTAAGAATAAAATTAGAGCTTCGTGCTGATAACGTGTTGTAAAATAAAAGCAATGCAGTAAAATGTAAATAAAAAGAGATAGAAAGAAGGGAGAAGAGTTTTGTTCTTTCACTTTGGTGTATTTTTCCATTGCAATTACATGGCCTTTTATAGGCATAAAAAGCAAAGAAGATTGACATAAAATAGGAGATTTAATCTTTCAATTATTCACAACATGAGCATCCAATGTAGTATCCAATGTACAAATTATTCATAACACCTACTATTTTATGCAATTATGGATAAAGCATTCACTTGTTTTGTTTCAACACTATTGTTGCTTTACTATGTTATGGCTTTTCAGCCATGACTCATACCAACATTACCACTGACCAATCAGCTCATTCTTTCTTTGAAATCCCAAATCATTTCAGACCCTTTTCACTTCTTTGATGAAAATTGGTTTCCAACTACTTCTGTTTGTGATTGGGTTGGAGTCACTTGTGGTTCTCGCCATCTCAGAGTTAAGTGGTTGAATCTTTCCAACATGGCTCTTAGATTTTGGAAATCTCACATTTCTTGTTTTTCTTGACTTCAGAAGCAACAATTTCTATGGCACTTTGCCTCAAGAAATGACATATTTGCGCCGACTTAAGTTACTTGATTTAAGTTTCAACAACTAAAAAAATTCAGTAAAATTACTGCGGTTTTTGTGTGGCGGTTTGTTAAAACCACCGCAATACAAGATATATTGTGGCGGTTTGAGAACTGCCATATTTGGATTTGTAAAAGTGGCGGTGCCAATGGCATTTTGAACCGCCACTATATTGATTTCAGATTTCAACATATTGAAATCCAAGATCTCACTCTTCCAATTAGAACTCCCTCCTCTCATTCTCCCACCCCCAATTTTAGCAAACCCTCTATGGTGGCATTGGGAAGAAACTATGAAGCTTGTGGTCTCCGATGAAGTTGCGAGGAGTTTTTTGATGATGTCCTCCCATCTAAATCAAGGTTCAGTCAAGTCCTCTCTGTTTCTCCATGTTTTGATTACTTATTTATGTGGATCTAGGTTTTTTATTGTTGGTTCGCTTCTGCTCCGTCAATATAGTTGGTGAATCTGTGCTTAACTTGCTTTTTTCTTCAACAATCGTATGTATTCATCTGGATATAGGCTTCATTGTTGGTTCACTTTTGCTCTGTCGACATAGTTGATTGAGTTGTGCTTTTTTTGATTTTCTTCTTCAACGTTTGTATGTATTTTCTAAATGTAGAGTTTCATTGTTGGTTCAGTTTATCTCTGTCAATTAGTTAATTGAATTGTGCTTTGCTTGCTTTTTTCTTCAACGGTTGTATGTATTTACTGCTCTAAGGAATGGTTTCATTTTTGTCGTCTATTATTATATCCACTAATAGAGTTGTGTGATTGTATTGGTCGAATGAATTGATTGCTCTTATGTAATTGACTGTAGTATTATTTTGAGTGATGCTTCATCTTGCAAATGTTCTTTCACCTTGATACTTAATAGCGAATTCTTAAATGGTGGAAAGTAAATGCTCTGTCTTTGAGCCATGTAGTTGTGTAGTTGCCACAAATAAAACTTACATTTGAATTGAACTTCTGCTAGTCTTTTCAGAAAAAAGTTATATTTTAAGTAGATTCTCATGAAGGTTTTGTTACTTGTTCTCCTTGTTCAGAAGCTTGTTTTATTATTAAGAGGTAGTTTTTTAACATTTGGAAATGCTGCAGGTTTATCTATCATTATACACAACTATTTTCTTTAAAGTGATCTTGTTTCAGACTCAAATTTCCATTTTAAACTACCTTCTTAGTGCTTGGGCATGCTATCTTTGTATTATTTTGCATTTAGAACATTCTAAATTCTCTTTGGAAGAAGTGAAAGGTTTCCCTTTCTTACTTGAATGTGAATGGATGCATACAATGTTTTAAATAAAATATAAAATTGGGATGTCAATTGTTAAAGTGAATGAATAAATACATGTATATATTGGCAGTAACAAAATGCAAAATTTCAGGCAGGAGGAAACGATAGTGGTGGTTTAAAATAGCCAGTTTAAAAGCAAATCAAATACATAATTGGGTTCGGTTATGACGGTTTACATCAGCCGCTATTAAGAAATTGGAAACGCCACACGAAGAACTAGGTTTTACGACGGTTATATAATGTATATTACGGCGGTTTTTGGGAACCGCCACAAAATACTGTTTTGGCGGAAGAGATTACGGCGCTTTTGTAAGCCGCCAGTCTTATGTATTGCGGCGGTTAAAAACCGCCACTAAACTCAAATATAACTGCCGCAAATACATATTTTTTTTGTAGAAACAACTTCATAGGAGAGGTTCCTTCTTGGTTTGGGGTTTTACACCATCTTCAAGCTATAACTCTTAGTAATAATAGTTTCACTGGATCCATCCCCTCTTCATTTTCTAATCTTTCGAAACTCGAAACTTTGAGTTTGTCAAACAATTGCTTGGAGGGTCAGATCCCACAAGAGATTGGATATCTTGAAAATATAAGGATGTTAGGCTTGGCCGGAAACAAGCTCATGGGTTCTATCCCTACGTCTATCTTGAATGCCACAAGGTTGGAGATGTTAAGTCTCGATCACAATTTCCTTCGAGGAAACATTCCAGAAGGGATTGGCAATCTTCACAACTTGAAATATTTGAAAATACAATATAATTATCTTGCAGGTTCTATACCATTGTCGGTTTTCAATATTTCTGGAATTGAAGTGATTGCATTGACAAACAATAGCTTATCAGGAAGTCTTCCCAATAGATTAATGTCTTCAAATAATATCTTTAGCAAGAAATGAGTTTGATGGACCAATACATAGTGAAATTGGAAGACTAAGTAACTTGCAGGGATTGTATCTCCACAAATACCATTTCACAGGTATGTCTTTATCTGCTGATCCAGTGTTGTCAAAGGCGCGCTTAAAGCGGGGTTAAGCTCTGAAGCGAGGCTCAAAACACGTTGAGCGCTTCACCTAACTTTGTTGGCGCTTTAGTGTCGCATCAAAGCCCTAAGTCATTCTTTTCCTCGCCAATGAGTGTAATCTTGAAAAGGCGACCATAAACAATTGATATTTCACTTTATATTAAATTGTTTTCAATTTCTTTGTCCATATATTTGTTATTAATGCTTATAATGATTAGTCTTGGAGACTACATGCATATTTTTACTTTTTCTCCGGTTGCGCCTTTTTTTATTAAAGCTCACACTTTATTTGTGCTTTGCGCTTAAAGCCCCAACGAACCTTAGAGCTTTTTTGCGCTTTTCGCCTTTGATAACACTGTGCTGATCAATACTAGTTTTATATTATCTATTTACTTCCACAAATACTTATTGAGCATGGATTGCAGGGATAATTCGACAAGAAATCGGAAATCTTGTTAATTTATTGGATTTATCTATGGAGAGAAACCAGATCACCGGATCTGTCCCGATCTCCATATACAATATCTCCTCATGGCAACGTTTGCTACTATGGTGGAACCATCTCAATGGATCCTTATCTTAGGAGATGGGAAACATATTTCAGATAATATGTTTACCGGTAGGTATTCAAAGTCAGCGCAAAAAATACAACTTACACTATATTGAACTAGAAGGGCCGGCTTGGCTCAGCGGTAAGCTTGCTTGGCTTGGTGAGTCAGGTCGCGGGTTCGAATCAGCCTCTCTGCAAAGCAGGGGGAAGGCTGCCTAGAGTATTCCCTTCCTCAGACACCCACGAAGTGGGTATTTAACTGGGTCGGCCCTTTACACTATATTGAACTAATTAGTTAAACTCATTAGTAATAATCCTTCTTTCTTCATGTCTTGCTAGGTGAAATACCCAAAGAGATAAGGAATCTCGTTGATTTGGAGGTATTTATTATTGAGTCAAATAGTTTTAGTGGTTTATTTGCACTGGAGATATTTAACAGTTCAAGATTGAGAGAGGTTAGTCTTACAGAAAACATTCTATCAGGAACTCTACCATCGAACATATGTTCTGTCTTACCCAACATTGAAAAACTTTATCTGGCTGGACTAACCAATCTTGTTGGGTCAATTCCTCATTCTATATCCAATTGTTCAAAACTTACTCATTTAGAGCTTCCATACAACAATCTCACAGGCTTGATTCCCAACTCTCTTGGATATTTGACTCATCTACAGTTCCTAAACTTGGCAGTTAACAATTTAATGAGCGACTCATCATTAAGCTTCTTGACTTCATTAACAAACTGTATAGATTTAACATATCTTTGTCTAGCTTTGAACCCTCTTAATGGCATGCTTCCACTTTCCATAGGTAACCTTTCCACATCTCTTACAGAATTTACGGCTAGTGATTGCAAAATTAAAGGGAGAATTCCAAATGAAGTTGGGAACTTAAGCAGCTTATTTAACTTTGAAATTTCTGGAAATGACTTGGTTGGATCAATTCCCACATCAATTGGAAACTTGAGAAACCTTCAGCATTTTGCTTTGAATAACAACAGACTTACGGGAATTATTGGAGATAATCTATGTAAATTGCAGCATTTGTATGCTATTTACTTGGATCAAAATCAACTTTCTGGATCACTTCCTAATTGTTTAGGGAACGTTACTTCCCTTAGGGAGATACATCTGGGTTCCAATAAATTGAGTTCCAATATACCAGCAAGCTTATGGAACCTTAAAGATCTAATGGTTCTTGACTTATCGTCAAACAACATGAGTGGTTCTTTACCTCAAGAAATCGGAAATCTAAAGATTATAATAGCGATGAATTTGTCAATGAATCAATTTTCAAATGACATTCCTAGAGAAATTGGAGGCTTGCAAAATCTGGTGAACCTCTCTTTGAGACACAACAAGTTGCATGGATCTATACCTGACTCAATGAGCAACATGGTAGGTTTAGAATTCCTAGACCTTTCTCATAATAATATATCAGGAACCATTCCTAAGTCTTTTGAGAAACTTCAATACCTGACTTATTTCAATGTCTCTTACAACAAGTTGTATGGTGAAATCCCCTATGCGGGTCCTTTTAAGAACCTCTCAAATCAGTTTTTTCTCTTCAATGAAGCATTATGTGGTTCGCCAAGAATTAGTGTCTCTCCATGCCCCGCTTCTTCAAAGCATAGATCAAATAGGAACTGAATGCTCCTTCTATTTCTTCTACCTTTGTGCTTGTATGGATAAGATATACAAAAGGTAAAAGAGCTCCTCAACAAGCTAATTCATTGTCTATAGCAACAAGAGGAAGAATTTTATATTATGAACTGCTCCAAGCAACTAATGCGCTTAGCGAGAGCAATCTTATTGGTTTTGGGAGTTGTGGCTCCGTCTACAGAGGCATACTCAGAAGTGGGACTCATATTGCAGTTAAGGTGTTCAATCTTCATTTGGAAGTGGCATTCAAGAGTTTTGATACAGAATGTGAAGTTTTGCGCAACCTTCGACATAGGAATCTGACAAAAGTCATCACTAGTTGTTCCTGTTGAAGTTTGACAAAAATTATCCCACATCGGTTGGGAAGTGAGTTTGGGGGGATTTCTCCCCTATAAAAGAATGCCTAATGTTTAGGATTTAAACATACCTCTCATTTGCCTTCTTATCTTCTTAAGGCATTTGTATCTTCTCTCTTTAGTATTATTTCACTTGTATTTTGGAGTGGAATAAAATATTGGTTGTGTTCGAGGAGTAGGCAAAATTAGCCGAACCTCGTAAATTCTGGTGTTCATTTTATTATTGTTTTATTATCTTATTTATTATTTGGTGGCTGCAATAATTTTTGGTATAGTAGTTGTGACTCATTTACACTATATACATTTGGCTTTCGCAACAATTGGTATCAGAGCCAAGGTATTATCTCGGTATGCTTTGTGGTTGCAGCGTAGTCTGATCTTCTATATCAGAAAAGATTTATCTTGGTAATTGAGTCAAGGTTCTGTCTCAGTATGCTGTGGTTGCAGCTTAGTCTGATCTTCCACATCAGAACGGAAATAACCTTGATTTGTGTCGTCAGTTATTAAATAATATTTACGTCAAAGATGTGAGACAATAAACAAGAAGAATCTACATCAAGTGTCAGCAATACGTCATCATTGGCATCTTCGCTTATGACAAGAATTGTGTCAAATGCGAAATTTGTGGTAGAAATTTTTGACGGGTCCGGACATTTTGGGATGTGGCAAGGCGAGGTTCTAGATGTCCTTTTTCAACAAGGGCTAGATCTTGCCATTGAAGAAAAGAGATCAGATGCTATTGGAGAAGAAGATTGGAGAATTATCAACCGTGTTGCTTGCGGTACCATTCGATCCTACCTTGCTAGAGAGCAGAAATATCCATACATAAAGGAAACTTCTGCAAGTAAATTATGGAAAGCACTGGAGGATAAACTTTTGAAGAAAAACAGTCAAAATAAATTGTACACGAAGAAAAGACTGTTTCACTTCACCTATGTTCATGGTACCATGATGAATGCACATATCACTAGTTTCACTAAGTTGGTCATAGATTTACAAAATATGGATACAACTTATGATGATGGTGACTTGGCCTTGATGTTGTTGGCGTCACTTCCTGACGAGTACGAGCACCTTGAACTACTCTACTCCATGAAAATGACAAAGTTTCTCTCAGAGAAGTTTCTTCGGCTTTGTACAGCTATGAACAAAGAAAGCGAGAAAAACATAAGGGCGGAGAAGGAGAAGCATTGTTAGTGAGGGGTCGTCCTCAAAATCAAACGAGGACAAGGAAAGGAAGATCTAAGTCAAGATCTAAACCCAACAAAGATGAATGTGCCTTTTGTCGAGAAAAGGGGCACTGGAAGAAAGACTGTCCAAAGTTGAATAATAAGGCCAAACATAACAATGGAAATGCCATTATGGATTCAAATGTAGTTGATTATGATGATTCGGATTTCTCATTAGTTACAACAGAGCCGTCAACGACATCAGACATATGGTTGATGGACTCGGCTTGTAGCTATCATATGTGTCCCAACAGGGATTGGTTTGTGGACTTTCAAGAAGGAGAATATGGAGTCGTCCAAACAGCGGATAACAACCCTCTTACCTCATATGGAATTGGTTCAATACGATTAAGGAACCATGATGGAATGATCAGAACATTAACAGATGTTCGATATGTACCGGGTTTGAAGAAAAATCTCATCTTTGTGGGAGCCTTAGAATCAAAAGGGTTCAAAATTATTGCAGAAAATGGAGTGATGAGAGTAAGCTCCGGTGCACTAGTAGTAATGAAGGCCAATCGGAAGAATAATAACATGTACCATTATCTCCGTAATACAATTATTGGGACAGCGACAGTGACGCCCAGTGACAACAAAGAGGCAGAAGCAACCAGGCTATGGCACATGCGCTTGGGACATGCTGGAGGAAAATCCTTGAAAACTCTATCAGATCAAGGATTGTTGAAAGGGGTAAAGGCTTGCAATTTGGAGTTTTGCGAGCATTGTGTCAAAGGGAAACAAACAAGGGTTAAATTTGGTACAGCAATCCATAATAATAAAGGCATTTTGGATTACGTAAACTCTGATGTTTGGGGTCCTTCCAAAACACCTTCATTGGGTGGGAAGCACTATTTTGTAACCTTTGTTGATGATTTTTCTCGAAGAGTATGGGTGTATACAATGAAGAGAAAAGATGAAGTGCTGGGAATTTTTCTTAAATGCAAGACGATGGTGGAGAATCAGACGGGCAGGAGGATCAAGTGTATTCGCACAAACAATGGAGGTGAACACAAAATTGATCATTTTAATAAGGTCTGTGAAAATGATGGCATCGTCCGACACTTCATCGTAAGACATACATCACAATAGAATGGATTGGTAGAACGTATGGACTAGACGTTCCTGGAGAAGGTACGGTGTATGTTGTCCAATGCTGGCTTGGGCAAAGAATTTTGGGCTGAGGCAATTACATATGCATGCCACCTTATTAATCGTCTATCATCTACTGCTATTGATGGCAAGACACCATTTGAAAAATGGTGTTGAAAGCATGCTGTAGATTATGACTCTTTGCACGTGTTTGGCTCAACTACATATTATCATGTGACAGAGTCAAAATTGGATCCAAGGGCAAAAGAAGGATATTTTTATGGGAATTACTTCTGGAGTCAAAGGATACCGCTTATGGTGTCCTATGACAAAGAAAGTAATATTCAGCAGGGATGTTACCTTCGATGAATCTACTATGGTAAACAAGGTAACAAATGTAGCTACCAAACAAGATGATAGTTCTTCTAAGCAGGTGGAGTTTGAGGGAAAATTTATTTTTCCTACACAAGAAACAGAGGAGGAAACAAATGAAGATTATCCTCTGGAAGGAGAGCCAGTAGAGGAGATTCCAACTCAGGAATCTCAACAACAACTTGAATCAATAGCAACCAGCAGGCCAAAAAGGAAAGTAACGAAACCTGTTCGTCTCATAGAGACAGTTGCTTGTGCAACCGCAATTGCAGCTGATGATGTTCCCACCATTTATAAAGACGCAGTCCAAAGTTCAGAAGAAGATAAGTGGAGGATTGTCATGAATGATAAAATACAGTCCCTTCATCACTTCATCGGAATCTTACATGGAGATCGGCCAATCTCCCGAAGGGAAAGAAAACAATTGGGTGCAAATGGGTATTTTCAAAGAAAGAAGGATTTCCTAACCAAGAAGATGTTCGCTACAAAGAAAGATTGGTGGCCAAATGATATGCTCAAAAGGAGGGAATTAATTACAATGAAATATTTTCTCCAGTTGTAAAATATTCCTCCATTAGAATTATGTTGGCTTTGGTAGTATAGTTGGATTTGGAACTAGTTGAGATGGATGTAAAAACTGCAGTTTTACATGGAAACTTGGAGGAGGAAATCTATATGACTCAGCCACAAGGATTCAAAGTTGCTGGAATGGAAACTTTGGTGTGCAACCTTGAAAAATCATTGTACGGATTGAAACAATCTTCTAGACAATGGTACAAGTGATTTGACAAGTTTATGTTGCAGCAGGGGTACAAAAGAAGCAAATACGGTCATTGTGTGTATTTGCGCAAGCTTAAAGATGGTTCCTTTATATATCTTCTCCTATATGTTGATAGCTTCCAAGAATTCGGAAGAAATTGATAAGTTGAAGATTCAACTGAAGAAGGAGTTCGAGATGAAGGATCTGGGTGAGGCGGAGAAAATTCTTGGCATGGAGATAATAAGAGATAGACATTCAAAGAAACTATGTTTATCTCAGAAAGCATATTTGAAGAGAGTACTACAACACTTTGGCATAGATAACAAGACTAAGCCAGTTAGTACTCCACTTGCTCCTCATTTTAAGCTAAGTACTACTATGTCGCCATTGGATGAAGCTGAACGAGAGTATATGTCAAAGGTACCATACGCAAATGCTGTTGGTAGCTTGATGTATGCAATGGTCTGTACGAGACCTGACATTTCACAAGCTTGTTGGAGTTATTAGCATATATATGCACAATCCAGGAAAGGAGCATTGGCAAGCTGTGAAGTGGATTCTGCGGTATATTCATAATACTGTAGATGTCGGGTTATTTTTTAGCAGGAAGACAATGAGTCTGTAGTTGGATATTGTGACTCAGATTTTGCGGGTGATCTCGATAAACGAAGATCAAATACTGGTTATGTGTACTTTTGCAAAGGCACCAGTTAGTTGGAAGTCTACTTTACTGTCAACAGTTGCTTTGTCTACAATAGAGGCAGAGTACATGGCTATTACAGAGGCTGTGAAGAAGGCAATTTGGCTTTAAGGATTGCTAAAGGAGCTTGGTGTTGAACAAAAAGGTATCACAATTTTTTTGATAATCAACATGCTATTCAATTAGCAAAGAATCAATTTTATCATGCAAGGACTAAGCACATTGATGTTCGGTATCACTTCGTACGAGAAATCATAGAATAAGGTGGAGTCACGGTGAAGAGAATTCATACTACGGAGAATCCTGCTGATATGTTAACAAAGGTGGTGACTGCGATCAAGTTTCAACATTGTTTGGATTTGATCAACATTGTTGAACACTGAAGGTTGAAGATGAAGACACAACCAAAATTTGTTATAGAGAGAAAATTGAAGATGTGGAATTTTTGCCAAGGTGGAGATTTGTTGAAGTTTGACAAAAATTATCCCACATTGGTTGGGAAGTGAGTTTGGGGGGGATTCTCCCCCTATAAAAGAAGGCCTAATGTTTATGATTTAAACACACCTCTCATTTGCCTTCTTATCTTATTAAGGCATTTGTATATACTCTCTTTAGTATTATTTCACTTGTATTTTAGAGTGGAATAAAATATTGGTTGTGTCCGAGGAGTAGGCAAAATTAGCCGAACCTTATAAATTATGGTGTTTCTTTTATTATTGTTTTATCGGAAAAGGGCCTGATATATCCCTCTACTTTGTTTTATTGTTCAATCCTGTTCCCCGTTATACTTTCTGTCCAAATTTACCCTTGCCGTCCATCAAAGTTCTATATTTGCCCCTATTTTAACGGCCGGGACACGTGGCACGTTCTGAATATGAAAAAGGGCCTGATAAATCCCTATACTTTATTTATTGTTCAATCCTATCCCTCGTTATACTTTCCGTCTAAGTTTACCCATGCCCCTCCATCAAAGTTCTATATTTGCTCCTATTTTAACGGCCGGGACACGTGACATATTTTAGGAGAAAGAACTAGTACAAAAACAAAAAAACTCGAAACCGACTTAGAACCCATGACCCTCATGCTCGTTTTTCCTCTCTTAATTTTTTCCCAAACTTCTCTTAAATAAATACTTTTAATCTGTGTAAGAGATTATCATAGATTGACAAAGAGATGAGGTTCAAGACATAAGGTTCTGTCATCTCTTTGCTTGTTGCCAATATTTTTTTCTTTACTTCTATTTTCTTATTCCTTACTCCCTTACATTTTTTTCTTCATCTTCTTATCACTGAATGAAACTCCACCTTGACAATAAAACTACTCGAAGCCGCCCACAATTCTTTGCATATGTATTTTTTCAATCTCATTGATTTAAGAAAAAATTGAAATAGGTGTGGCAGAAAATTTGAAACTTCAGACGAGCTTGATGGAATTCTTTCTCCGGCGATCTCAGAACAACGATAGGAGGTTGATTCCAATTTTGAACAATTATATGAAGCTGAGCAAGTAATTTCTACGGCTAAAACAAATATAGTAAGATTTCATACATGACCAAGTACTCAAGACCATTCATAAAGTCACGCTGGTGCCGAAAATTGTGTTATTGAACCTTATCTCTTTGTCAAACTAAGATACTCTCTTACACAGATTAAAAATTTTTTATTTAAGAAAAGTTTGAAAAAAAATTAAGAGAGGAAAAATGGAGCATGCACGTCATGGGTTCTAGGGCGGTTTGGAGTTATTTTGTTTTTGTACTGATTCTTTCTCCTAAGATATGGTACGTGTCCCTACTGTTAAAATAAGAAGAGGAAGAAAAAAATGTAAGAGAGTGAGGAATAAGAAAATAGAAGTAAAGAAAAAAATATTGGCAACAAGCAAAGAGATGACAGAACCTTATGTCTTTTACATCATCTCTTTGTCAAACTAAGATAATCTCTTACACAGATTAAAAGTATTTATTTAAGAGAAGTTTGGAAAAAAAGTAATAGAGGAAAAACGAGCATGAGGGTCATGGGCTCTAAGTCGGTTTTGAGTTTTTTCTTTCTGTACTGGTTCTTTCTCCTAAAATATGCCACGTGTCCCGGCCATTAAAATAGGAGCAAATATAGAACTTTGATGGAGGGCATAGATAAACTTGGACGGAAAGTATAACGAGGGATAAGATTGAACAATAAAATAAAGTATAGGGATATATCAGGCCCTTTTCCGTATTCAGAATGTGCCACGTGTCCCGGCCGTTAAAATAGGGGCAAATATATAACTTTGATTGACGGCAAGTGTAAATTTGGACGGAAAGTATAACGGGGGACAAGATTGAACAATAAAAGAAAGTAGAGGGATATATCAGGTCCTTTTCCGTTGTTTTATTGTCTTATTTATTATTTGGTGGCTGCCATAATATTTGGTATAGTAGTTGTGACTCATTCACACTATATACATTTGGCTTCCGCAACAGTTCCAACCTTGATTTTAAGGCTTTAGTACCCGAGTACATGCCCAATGGAAGCCTCGATAAGTGGTTGTATTCACACAACTACTTATTAGAAATCATGCAGAGACTGAACATAATGATAGATGTGGCATGTGCATTGGAATATCTCCACCATGAGTGCTTATCGCCTGTGATTCACTGTGATATGAAGCCTAGTAACGTCTTGCTTGATGAGAATATGGTAGTCCACCTAAGCGATCGACTTTGGAATTTCAAAACTGCTTGGTGAAGATGAGAGTGATTTATACACTAAAACCTTAGCAACATTTGGTTATATTGCACCAGGTACATCTTTTTGTTTTTAGGCTTTTGACATTGATTTTTTTTCCTTTTTCCACCAATATAAATTCTAACACTTTAAATATGTTTGAGCATAGAGTATGGACGGGATGGATTGGTATCAACAAAATGTGATGTCTATAGTTACGGAACCATGTTGATGGAAACATTTACAAGGATAAAGCCTAACGATGAAATGTTCGATGGGGATCTTAGCTTGAAGCAATAGGTGAGTTATTCACTCCCAGAGGCAATAATAGACGTTGTAGATGCCAATTTAGTTACACAACGGGATAATCACTTAAACAAAAAGCTAGATTGTGTGGCATCGATCATGAAAGTGGCACTAGATTGCTGTATTGACTCTCCTGCAAGAAGGATCGAAATGAAAGATGTCGTAGGGACGCTACATAAGATTAAGATTCAACTTCTTGTATGTTGAGCATTCTTGGAAACTCTTGATCCAAATCACTTGTTTGTTGCATATGTTTTAGTACTTGACTTGTGTATGATTTATGGGGTCCATCGCCATTAATTAAGGAAGACGTTTCTTCCTTTGTTGGTTCCTTTTTCTTTGTTCAAAGTTGGCAGCAACCCACATTTTTTTTCTTCTGTCAAATGTATCAGGCTGCAGATGAAAAAATGTCAAGTGTGGTAGGCGATGTTTTGCCTATAAAATAAGAGCTTCGGCTCTCATTTTTCATATCACCAATCTTAGCGGAAATACATCTGAGAGTTAGAAAGAAAGAGTGAGGCTTTACAGACAAGGTATAACAAAATAGTCTGTGGGAAAAAATAGAAAGTGCCATATTGTAGTGAGGTGAGAATATCAAAAGAGGGTTATTTCTTTTGAGTGTTGTAGTGGTCATTGTAGTATTTTACTCGGGCCTACAAAGTGTATAATCTTTACTATACTGATATCAGTTACTCCTCTCGGAGTCGTGGGTTTTTCCCTTATTCAGAAGGGTTTTCCACATAAAATTATTGGTGTCGTTATTACTCTTTTATTCTTGTTAATTACCGTCTCTCGGTGCTATACTATTATTCCGTTTTTATTACCGTGAATATTATTGTGACAACCCGGCCCGTCGTCACGGGAATTACCACCCCGTTATGTTGTAAATGCATGTTTTATGATTTTATATCAGTGTTAGAGTCTATCGGGTGAGTTAGGAGTGAATTGGATTGAAAATGAGGCATATAGCCTTTGTGAAGGAAACTTGAATAAGGAAAGTCAACCCGGAGTTGACTATTTGGTTAGAGGGCTCGGAATCGGATTCTAATGATTCGGTTAGTTCCGGGAGGTGATTTGTGACTTAAGGGAGCGATCGGAATTGAATTCGGAGGCCCGGTGTAGAAATAGGCTTGAATTGGCTAAGGTTGAATTTTGGCGAAATCCGAACGGTAGGTGAGATTTTGATCCGGGGGTCGGAATGGAATTCCGACACTTGCAGTAGCTCCGTTAGGTGATTTTGGATGTGCCTGCAAAATTTCAGGTCATTCGGACGTCGTTTAGTCGGGTTTTTGATCGAATGTGTAATTCGGAATGTTTTAAGGAATTTAGGCTTGAATTTGATGTGAATTATGGGTTTTGGTGTTGTTAGGCGTGTTTTGAGGATTGGAACAAGTTCGTATCGTGTTTTGGAGTATGTTGGTGGTTTTCGTTGGGGTCCCGGGGCCTCGGGGTGTTTTCGGATGGTTAAACGGAAGAAAATCATGGAAATTGCGGGTTGAAGAGTTCTGGTTCGTCATTTTCGCTCCCCGCGGAATTACGGGCGCAGGAGCGAGTCCGCGAGAGCGGACTGAGGAGCGCATAAGCGCTTGTGATCGCGGAAGCGGAGCCGAGCCCGCAGGTGCGGCACCGCCGGAGCCGAAGGCGAGCCGCGAGGCGGCCGGGCGGCCGCGGGGCGAAGGATCGCGTAGTCGGAGCGGCGCCCGCTAGGCGAGTCCGCGCAGGCGGATGCCCAGTCGCGTGAGCGGAGAACCCGCGAGAGCGAGAGAATCTCCGCGAGCGGACGCGCGCAGGCGGTCCGTATATCACGGTGGCGGAACTGGCTCGGCTCAGGCTCCGGAATCGCCGAGCCGACCCTTTGGTCGCGGATACGGACGTGTAGGAGAGGAAATTCTTCCGCAAGAAGCGAAAATCGCCGTAAGTTAAGTGTATCAGAAGTTAGAAAAATTTCAAACATTTCACACACTCGGGTCTCGGCTTTAGAGGCGATTTGGGCGATTTTGAAGAGAAATTCAAGGAAATCATCAGAGGTAATCATCTACGGACTTAAACTATGATTAGTATTGGTAATATTATGCAATTATATCATGAAAATGGAGGAATTTGGGGTAATTTATGGAGGATTTAGCCCTAGGCTTGGACTTTAGAAAATCAAGGTTTTGAATGGGCAAACGGAGTCCGAATTTGGTAAAATTGATATGCTTAGACTCGTATTGAGATGAGGGTTCCGAATATGTGACTTTCGTGATTTTTCGATAAGTGTACCGAAAGTCGGGTTTTGACAACTTGTGGGTTTTGATATAATTTGGGTTATTTCGAATGAATTTCGTGAAATTAGCATATATTGACGCATTCTCTATGATTTTGAGCAGATTCGGCACCCGAGGAGATTGATTTACGAGGCAAGCGCAAGGCGGATTGAAGCTTCTACCGGTTCGAGGTGAGTGGTAGTAGTAAACAATGTACTGAAGGTTTGAAACCCCGTACTAGCACTTCACAGTGCTATATTGAGATGAGACACGCGTTCTCTAACGGGCGTAGTGACATTGTGATTGGGGGTTCGGACTTAGTCCTTCCCGACTAATAGTATACTGTGTGTTATGACTGATAATATATTGAGATGGCCGTACACCGTAGGGGTACGAGTGAGGGTTGGTTCGGTGTGGAATCTTGTAAAGATAAACATAGATTGGAGATTAGAGTACTACTACAGTGATGACGTACCTGTGAGGGTTGTCTTAGAACTGCTAAGTGATAGCACAGGATTTCTTACCTTCGGTTATTATTTATTATTGTTACTCACTGAGTTGAAATATACTCACCCCACTCCCCTGCACTTTCTGTGCAGATCCACAGGTGCCCGAGAGCAGTTGAGACATTGTAGCTGCTGATCTTTGTTTACTTTTGCGGAGATTTTGAGGTAGCTGCCAGCGTCCGCAGAGCTTGTTTTTCTCCTTCTTTATCATCTTGTTGATTTCCTATTTGCCTAGACTTGGTTGTATTAGGATGCTATTCTGTAGAGCCTCATCAGACCCCCGCAGTACGCACTCCAGAGCCAGGAGTGCAGGGCTTACAGACACCAGAGGCTCCTCCAGTTCAGCCTGTGGTACCGGTTCAGCCAGCAGATCAGATTCAGGGGGACAGGGTCCCAGCTATGACAGACGATGAGCAGCGTCGTCTCGAGAGGTTCACCAGGTTATCTCCTCCGGTGTTCACTGGTGCTCCGGGCGAGGACGCCCAAGGTTTTCTGGATAAGTGCCGTCGGATGCTTCGTACGGCAGGGATATTGGAGTCCAGTGGGGTATCTTTCACCACCTTTCAGTTTCAGGGACCAGCCTTTGCTTGGTGGGAGGCTTATGAGCGCCCCAGGCCAGCCGGAGCAGCACCACTATCATGGCCGGAGTTCTCCACTATGTTCTTGGAGAAATGGGTGCCTCGATCTCGGAGAGAGGAGATGCGTAGGCAGTTTGAGGGTCTCCGTCAGGGGGACATGTCAGTGTCAGAGTATGAGATCAGGTTTACAGAGTTGTCCAGATATGCACCGTGGTTGGTTCATTCCGACAGAGAGAGGATTGGACGCTTCGTGGACGGCCTCATTTATCCCATTCGTATTCTGATGACTCGGGGGAGGGTTTTGAGCCGTACGTTTGAGGATACTGTGGATATTGCTTGCGACATCGAGACAGATCGTCGCAGAGAGCGGGATGAGAGGGTGGCCAAGAAGCCTCGGGGTTCAGCTAGTTCCAGTGGCACTCCGACCTGAGGCCAGAGTCAGCAGAGCCGAGGCCGCTCTTTCAGATCTTCGCAGTCGGGTCGCTCAGATCGCCGTAGGTGGTCTTCTAGTCAGGGTTATCAGGGTTCACACCAGAGCCAGCCATCTCTTGGCGCCATGCCAGCTCAGAAGCTTCAGCAGCCACAACAGTCAGAAGGGTGTTTTGAGTGTAGGGGAATAGGTCACATCAGGAGGTACTACCCTAGATTGTTGAGCATCATGCCAAAACAAAGTTCTCTTGCCATGGTTCCAGCATCAGTTTCTTCACCGCTTTCTTAGCCACCCATAAGTAGAGGTCATGCCTTTAGAGGTGAAGGTCAGGCTGTTAGAGGTGGAGGCCAGCCAGCTATGGGTCATCCGAGAGACAGAGGTCAAAGTGGTAGGTCCCAACACCATTTTTATGCATTCCCATCTAGGCATGAGGCCGAGTCATATAATGTTGTTATCACAGGTATTGTCCAGGTTTGACATAGAGATGCTTCAATTATATATGATCTGTGCTCTACTTACTCTTATGTGTCTACATATTTTGCTCCTCATTTGGGCATGACCCGAGGGTGTCTTGAGTTGCCAGCGCATGTATCTACCCCGGTAGGGGATACTATTGTTGTGGACCATGTATACCGGTCCTGTCCGGTCACTATTGGGGGTCTGGAGACCCGAGTGGACCTATTGCTTCTCACCATGATTGATTTCGATGTTATATTGTGCATGGACTGGTTATCTCCATGTCATGCTATTCTGGACTGTCATGCTAAGACAGTCACTTTGGCTATGCCGGGCATTCGGAGGATCGAGTGGCGAGGCACGACTGAGTATGTACCTAGCAGGGTAATATCTTTCCTCAAGGCCCAACGAATGGTTGGGAAGGGATGTCTCTCTTATTTAGCATTTGTGCGGGAGGTCGAGGCCCAGACTCCTAGTATTGATTCTGTCCCCATTGTGCGAGATTTCCCAGATGTATTCCCCTCAGACCTGCCGGGCATGCCGCCGGACAGGGATATTGATTTTGGTATCGATTTGGTGCCGGGCACTCAGCCTATTTCTATTCCTCCGTATCGGATGGCACCAACTGAGTTGAAGGAATTGAAGGAGCAGCTCCAGGAACTCCTAGATAAGGGGTTTATTCGGCCGAGTGTGTCGCCGTGGGGTGCACCAGTCCTGTTTGTTAAGAAGAAGGACGGATCTATGAGGATGTGTATTGACTATAGGCAGCTAAACAAAGCAACACTGAAGAATAAGTATCTGAATTGCTATGAAGTTAAACTTAATGCAAACCTGTATACACTACTGAAAAATTGGTCTACGGGAACGGTTGCAAAACCGTTCCCATAGACAGCAAAACCGTTGCCATATGGATATTGGAACGGTTAAACAACCGTTACATCAGCCGGCGTAACTATAGGTCTACTGGAACGGTTTTTGCAACGGTTTGCGTCGCCGTGACAATAGATAGGTCTATGGCAACGGTTTTTCCTTTCTCTATTAGTACGGTCATTTTTTTCAATTAGAACGGTTCAAAACCGTTGCTGTATAGTTTCTACAACGGTTTTTAACCGTTACCATATTATTTATAGCAACACTTACGTAAACTATTGCTACGGTTATGTTGGATATAGCTACGGTTGCTTTAGGCTATCGTAACGGTTATATTAGTATTTGGAACAATTTGTGGGACCTATTGCAACGGTTTACATTATCTACTGGAACGATTTTAGGGTCCTATTGGGACGGTTCTGTATGTATCGGTTTAATTAAAACCAAAATGTATTACCTGTTATAAATATATATTTATGCATATAATAAATTATAATAACACTAAAATTTAAACACATCATAAAATGAAACTATTAATAATACAAAATTATCCATAAAGCTAAATATTCTAACCCATGAGTGATTTAGTACATTTCAAAAGATTAAATAAGTTTCAAAAAGGTTGGCAACAAAAGATTCCTAGAACATTCATTTAGCTATAACAATACAAAATTCATTTCAAGTAAGGTCTAATTCTTCATCGTCTTCATTGTCTTCAACATCCATTTGTTAATTAACTCCACCTACAAAAGAGCATAAATAAAGTTATTACCCTTCAACAGAATCCGGTCTAAGAATACTCAAGCATTTAACTATTTTTTTCTTCTTTTATTAATCCAACTTATTCATCTCAACAAATTATACGCAATAACAATCTGATATTATTACCAAACACCAAGACTTTCAAACTATCAAGCTATAATGGCAAAGTAAAGAATAATGCATAAGAAGAATCACAAACATAAATACTTGAACCGTCCAATAAATCCTCCGAAAATGCTTCGGATAGAATAAATTTGTCTCAAAGCCATCTAATAGCTATAGAGCTAGTATCTCAAGCCAAACACATTTCTGAAACAGAATACTCTATTTCTAAGAAAAGTTATGATTTTGACAATGAGAATACAAGTGGTGGTAGCAAAAGGGTGAGCAGATCTCCTGGTAGAAGATTTGAATCACCAATTACTGCAGTTTGCATGATATAGAAAGTCCAATGATGGGAATGGAAATGGCTGTAGCTTGTTGTCCTTGTTTTCTAACTAGAATGATAGATGAAGAGCTGATAAAAGCTATAACTGCCTGGTCTAAAACTGGAGCAATCTCGGTGCTTTTTGCCATCCCATTCAACTGTAGCTCCACAAATAGAAAAAAATTTTGAGAATAAGTTTTCCAGTTTGTCCCCTGAGCCAATTTTCCCGACAAACCTAGATCAACCAACACTTTTCTTCTTATCTTGTATCAAGAGGTGCATAAACAATTTAACCATGACTAAACCTATAACTAAAGGATCCAAAGATACACAGGGAAGTGACAGAGAAGTTTGCAACAATTGGATTAAGGCAATGAACTAAAGACTGGTATTCGCATGCAAGTATTCAATTTCGTTAGGCCCGGTTGTGCTACTTGGTCTGCTATTTAATAGAGAAAATGGATAGTAGTCCGGCCTTACATTAGCAATCATCTTAGAAATAGGAAAACTAGCAACTTTTAACATGGGAACACAAGGAACCATATCCATTCTGCCTTGAACAAAAGCAAAATCACAACTAAGGAAAGAGGAGAAGAAGAAGAAGAAATAGAAGATGTATAACATTTGGTATGTACTAACCTTGATTATTACTGATGGTCGACTGTTTAGTTGAACAACAGCTTGTTGTGCAGATGAAGCTTCTACATGTGAACGTGCACTGAACCTTAACATGTCAGGATCAAGTCACAAATCTGGGTTCAGACGCTGAAGTCGTGCGATGACGTTCATTGTAATATTTTGTTCCATAATATCCTTTTGTTCGTTCAACTTTTCATGCAATCTTTGGTGCATCCTCTCTTCTATTTCCTCCATTTTCTAATTCATCCTCTCATCAGAAGTTCCAAGATTCCCTTTTTCCCCTTTTAACACAGTCTGGGTAACCCCTCGTCCATACAATCCCATGCGATCTGGATGTTCAGGTCCCATGATGGATGCAAAAGCACCATTTGAATGACTCTCATCTTCATTTTGCACCTTACAAGTAACAACATGTTTGCACTATAGCCTTTCAGGATAGAAGTCAGTTTACTTGATCTAACTTACACTTTACTTAATGTAGGTATATGGTTTATGTGCTAGCTTCTATTTCCTAACATCTCATTGGAAATCCACCTTGACTTTCAACGTAATGAACCATCGTCATGCTATTAATATAAAATAGAGCATAATGCAAATCAGAGAAAGAGAACAAAAAGCTCCTTTATCCCCCTTTCTAAGAAAAAACATATACTAACAGTAAAGCCCCATCATGATGAGAAGACTATCTATGACTAAGAATGCCATCATGCACAGTCAAAAAATTTTCTTACGAGCAGAGGACTCGTATTTTATTGGAAGATGATGTTTCCTACTCTTTTGTTTCACCTTTCACCTGTTCTTGTTATCTGCACAAGACCTTTTATATAGTGAGTTCAAACAAATAAATAATCCAAATTCATGGCCACTTGGGGTAAATATATCTCATATCAGAAAAAATACACAACTACGCCTTCTTTATTTCTATGACATTCAAGATGGTGGCATTGTGTGATAACTATAGGCCTATGAAGGGTAAAAATGCCTTGCTATTATTTTTATTAATTATTAAGTCAATATTTTACATAAGACTAAACTATATAACGAAATCTGCAGATGGAAAGCAAACACATTCTATTGGCACTTCACAAACACAATCTCTGAAATCCCCAACCTTAATAGCAGAAGTGAGGAGAGTCAGTAATATACATATTTCTATATTATTGGATTGATTGCTCTGATCAAGCTTCGGCATGCAATCTGCAGTAGGTGGTGACGTGGGATATATCTCTTCTTACAAAGGAAAGTACAATGAATAGCTAATGAAACAAAGGTAATTTGTTTGTTCTTATTGATAGTCCTCGTTTCAATTTTTTCCAGTAATTCTACTCTATTTTCCAAAGAGGTACTCTGTGTTTGTTTTCAAGAGGTAAGTAAATGAGTTTCTTGGTGAGTATCATATTTTTCAATTTCGTTCCCCTGATTGTGAGGTTTAGAACCTCGACAAATCAGTCAATGCTTTAATTGAATATTTGTTTGTTTCTGTGTATGGTAAAGTTTATATTTTACAGGTTGTTCTATATCCTTGATATCTTTGATGTTTTATCTAGGTTGGTATCTATATGAAATTTTTATTGCGCTTCATAAGGAGAAAACTTTAAAATCGTAAGTTTTGTGCCACATTTTGTTATAAATACAATAAAAGTGCAGACCTTGAGCTCCGAAATTGGAGCTTCAGCAAATACCCTTCCTACTATATTTCTGACTTTGCCATTAGCTGAATTATTCAGTTTGATGCTTTGCCATAATCTTGTTGTGTTGCACAGCATAACTACAACTTTAGTTTTTGAAAACAACAACAACAACAACAACTACCCAGTATGTTCCCACAAAGTGGGGTCTGGGGTAGTTTTTGAAAACAACATTTCATAAAATTAGTTGTGTCTATCCTAATATTGTAATAACAATTTGCCATGAATTCAGTTACATGTTAATCAAAAAAGGCATACTAATATTACATTTAGAAGGATCTTATCATTTAAACTATCACCATATATATATATATATATATATATATATATATATATATATATCACCTTTCGTGTCATTTGAAGTATAGAGCATCATATAATAATTTTCACAACAGAATTTGCTAATGTCTTCTTTTTGGCAGTGTCTTTGCACTACAATTGATTCACTAAACCTATAAACTACTACATTTTTAGTAAGAACATAGCCAGACAAATCAACAACCATGTTATGATAAAATGGGAATCATGGCACTGATTAAACCTCTTCTTTTGAAGCCACTTTAGGCAAAAGAGGGACTTACCTCATTTACCAGGAGCAATTTTGCAGCATCATTGACATTAATACCTTGCTGCTTTAACAATTCTGCGACGATACCACAAGGAAAAAAATTAAAACAACTTAAAATAAAAACACAATAACTCTTCACAGATCGTGTCGCAAGCATATACCAAAGAGAACAGAAGAACCCAATGATGTAGGTGTTTTGATTTTTCATTCCTAAATAGATCTAATTGAATAGCATATACCAAATAAATCTAATCAAACAATAGCATGCGTAAATACACCAAAATATTCAAACTTCACTGTAATTGAAAAAGAAAAAATTGAATACCTAGAAGTAATATACGAAGGAACCGGCGTAGAAATTCCCTCGGCGAGTATTTTCTAAGCATTTTGGTAATGTGAAATTGCATCATCAGCCAATCCCTATTCTTCAGACCTAACGGCTTTGTCGGTCTCTTCTTTGGCCAAATCAAAGTAGCCTTTCAGCTTATACACCACCCGTTCGTTGCTAGTGGCAACGCCGTCCATCGTCCGATCGCTGGAGTTTAGGTTACGATCATTCTGAGGCGAAGATGATGATGGAGTGTCGGAAAAATGAAACTTACCAGTGCCACCGATGGTGGTTTGTCTTCCTCATAATCTCCGTCGAAGGTTTTTGGGAGAGAGAGCTAGGTCGGAACTTTTTGGAAGAGATGGTATTTGTTCAATTCTAGTAATCTCCGTGTGTATAGTATATTACTATTAGGTTTTATTATTTTATTAACTATTAGATATATTTTATAGTAGTATTTAATATTGAAGCTGGGTCCATCCAAAATTTGGGGGAAATTGTAGAGGGAATTAGTAACCGTTGCCGTACATTGAAATAGCAAATACCCGTTACCATAGATAAGCTTATTGCTATAGTTGTCCAAAACCGTTTTAATATAAAATCTACTGTAACGGTTTTTAGACTACTGCAACGGTTTAGGGGCTAAACTGTGCCCATAGTATTAATTACCTTATGCAACGGTTGAAACCGTTGCAACAGACATTCTATAGCAACGGTTATAGAACTGTTGCAATAACAAGCGTTGCCATAGCTCCAGTTTCTAGTAGTGTCTCGAAGATTGATCTTCGTTCAGGCTACCATCAGTTGAAGATTAGAGAGTCTGACATTATGAAGACTGCATTCAGGACCCGATATGGTCATTATGAGTTTCTTGTGATGTCTTTTGGGCTGACCAACGCCCCAGCAACATTTATGCATCTGATGAACAGTGTGTTCGGGCCTTATTTGGATTCATTTGTGATTGTGTTCATTGATGACATTCTAGTCTACTCCCGTAGTCAGGAGGAGCACGCTCAACACTTGAGTATTGTGTTACAGAGATTGAGAGAGGAGAAGCTGTATGCCAAGTTCTCCAAATGTGAGTTCTGGCTTGAGTCCGTGGCATTCTTAGGGCACGTGGTGTCCTGTGATGGTATTCGGGTAGACCCGAGGAAGGTCGAGGCAGTACAGAGTTGGCCCAGACCGACCTCAGTTACTGAGATTCGTAGCTTCCCGGGATTGGCGGTGTATTATCGCCGATTCGTTCGGGGGTTCTCTTCCATTGCTTCACCCTCGACTAGATTGACTCAGAAGGGTGTTCCTTTCTTACGGTCCGAGGAGTGCGAGGAGAGTTTTCGAAGCTCAAGACAAAGACCGACCACGCGCACCCGCCTCGATTCTACCGACGCCTTCGCATTCTTATACCGTATACTGCGATGCCCCGTGGAGTCGGCATCGTCGCGTGTC
>JASVEL010005157.1:0-51796 GCA_032618575.1 Nicotiana noctiflora | reverse complement strand
GGGGTCGACAATGAACTGGAGACTATATATATTAGTCCGACCTGTTGATACTGTATTATTGGCTATTCTCGAGCCGTCGAACCTCCTTCTCGGATGGTTGCATATATATATATATTGTGATAATGGCCACTTTTGAGCCGAGGAACCCCCTTCTTGGGCGGTTGAGTATACATGTGGGCCGTGAGCCAGTTATTGGATCCCGCGAGGATTGTTATCATGGTCTTATCATATAGACATGCTAGTTTACTACTAGTCCGCAGCTATTTTTGTTATTATGCTAATTCCAATCTCTGGAACTTGATATTACTGTTTTCCAACTGAAAAAATGATAAAAGAGTTTTCAAAAACTACTTTTGAGCCTGCGAGGCTGTATCTGCATATTAGCTGACTAGTAGTGGATCGGGCTACGCGCCGCAGCGAGATATATGTTGGATCGGACTGCACGCCGCAGTAAATCTCTATGAGATGTGCTTGGGCTGTAGGAGCCCCTCCGGAGTCTGAACCCCCACGGTGAGCACGAGTACCCAAAATTGGAGTCGGGCTACGCGCCGTAGCGGTCATATCATGCATTGCATTGCATTTAGCTACACCTACTAGCTGTTATGCTATTTATTGGTATTTGTTAGTACAGGTACAGCGAATATTGATTCTATGACAGGGTAGCTGATTATAGTTTTACATAGTGCTTTATTGCGGATTTCTTATCTGCGCTGTCTTACCCTTGTTTATTACCACTAAGTCTGGCAGTACTCATTTTACTCTCTGCACCTTGTGTGCAGGTCCAGGTACCTCTCAGCAGTGATCCAGTAGCTGTGCGAGGTGACATCTGTGGGATATACGAGGTAGCTGCAGAGTCCGCAGGACCCGATATTCCTTCTTATTGTCTTGATTTTGTATTGACTTTTCTTTCCGCACTTGGTATCTTGTAAACCTTTTTACACTCATGTTCAGTAGAGGCTCATGACTCTTGACCCTTCGGTCTATGGGAGTTGATGTATTATGGGACTTGGTTCCCCGTTTTCGTTATATGTATCACTTTTATTTCGTGAATTAATATGCTTAAATGGGCTAAAGAGAGCTTCTAGCTCCGTGGTTGATATGGATTGGTCAGGCTGGCTTAGCAATGTGCTGGGCGCCATCACGATCGGATTTGGGGTCGTGACATAGCAGCCACCCAGTACTCTTCCCCTCCTTTTCCTTTATTTTGGCAAAAAAAGTTTAACCCTCTTTCAGCCATTTACACATTTGCCTACACCACTTTCATACAAGTTGATATATTTCTTATTTCCTCTCTCCTATTTCGAGCAAAAGGTATAAAGTGGCAGGTTTTTGTCAAGGCCAAATCTCTGCAAATCTGAATCAATAAGGAAATCGGTCAATATCTCCTTAGAAAATCTGAACCAAAAGGCTACATCTTTTGATTCCAAGGCCAACCAGTGATTTTTTTCTGACAATTTTCTTTTGAAATTCAAATGGCTAAACTTTTCTTTGAAATCCCGCTTAGTAATTCTAGTCATAACTGGGGATGCACCTATAAGTACATCCAAAAGTTTCAGCCGAGGTTCATCAGAGAATCCCCTCAAGAAAAAATCATTTTTTTACCATCTAAAAGGGATTTCCTAGCTAAGTTAGAAGAGAAATAGATTTGAAGCCTTGCAAGCCCCAGTATCACTGCCCAACAAAAGAGCAACAAAGAGTTTCAGGCGAGACTCAATGCCGCTGTCGAAGTTGAACTAAACACTAATCTCTTGAGCCTCCTCGAATAGCATAACTATTGGACTTTTTTTTTTTTCAAAATTGGATTGAAGATTACTTGTCATTTTATCTTATTTTTATTTTGCTGGCTAACATTTTATCTTAGCGATGCCGTGATTATTTGCTTTATCAGCTAAGCCTTCATTTGGGTAGTAGACCGTAATTTAAGTAGTAGTAAAATCTCAATCTATTAATATATAGCATAGAGTTAGGTATGGAATTATAGGTTTCACATTTAGTTACATTTATCTACGATTAAACCTGTCAAAGTATTTTGAAATTACTTTCTTTTCTTTTTTTTTATATTTTAAAGAGAAGTTTTAATTTGTTATTTTCAGAACATTAGTCTTTTCAAAAGATGGATTTGATAATATCACATTTCTACTTCAATGACAAAAATAGCATTTTGACCAAATACCTTTGTGGCCGATTCTTGATAGCTTTTCTTAACCAAGCTTTTTTTGAAAAAATATAGAAATATTAACAGGATCATTTACTATTTAAAGGGACGATTCTTATTAAGTTTGGCCAATATTTCTATTCTAAGATTATCTTTGTTGGTTAACTAATCGAGCAACATAGTACTCAACATATATAGTCATTTTTAACAAGCAACTTAAGTTTGGCCGGTTAACTGTAATTAACGGATCATATAGGGTGTTTTAATTACCTTCCCTATATGATTAATTAGAACCCGTACTCATAATCTTAAGGTTAAGCAGACCGTAAAACATAGTTAATTTTAAGCACCATATAGCTAAAATTGGTGTCCTAATTCACCGTTAAATAATTAGGTGGCGACTCTCTTAAAATTAATTAAACCTCAGAATCGCTAATACGTTATACTCTAATTTGACCCGGTTTAAATGGGGTATAACAGCTTTAAAGCATGAATCTGAAGGCAGAAAGGAGTCTAAATTCAATCATTAGACATCCTATACGTTAAAGGATCAGCATTTATTAAAAATGATTGTGTAACGACCTATTCAATGTCATTTATTGCTCATTAAATTTTACGTTTTATTCCTCCATCTAGAGTCGGCTATAAAAGGAGGAAGTTATACCCATTGTAACACAACAATCACTGGAATACAACCTTTTTACTGTCTATTCTAATTATTGAAAGCCTACTACATTTTTTCGGTCTCTTGATTATTAGTAACTCAATTTCTCTATTATTTTCTAGTTTTAATCAAAGTTCAATATTTTGGTTAAACACGCACGTTGTCATGGTTGGTATAATCTAGTCTTTTCTTCAACTAATAAAGGTATAAAAATCGAAAAGTCAGTAGGTGCATCCAAGTCATCGGAATTCTGTAAATGGTAAGGAATAGTTGATTGGAAATATAGCTGGTGTAGAGGAGAATGTATTAGAGTTGAATGTTTGAAGATAAGTTTTTGTGTGGGTTGAATTGTCGTTGATTTCATCTTGCATGTCAATATTCATATTAGCAGGCATGGTAAGATTTATATTGGCTGAAGAACGTAGTGTAGAGTTATTATTCGAGGGGATTAGGTCTGGTGATTCCGGTGGTTTAGGGGGTATGGAGGTGCAAGGGTCGTACCGGTTTGAGGAAGTTATTGGGAGCATTTTTTAAGGAAAACGGAACTGAAGATTGCGGTTGTCATTAGTAATTATATGACAGAATAAATAAAGAAAATTAATTTTCCGTTTTCCTTAAAAGTGATTTGAATGGAAAAACAACAACAACAGCTACCCAGTATAGTCCCACAGGGTAGGGTCTGGGGAGGGTAATATGTACGCAGGCCTTACCCCTACCTGATAGGGCAAAGAGGTTGTTTCCAATCGACCCTCGGCAAAAGATCAAGAAAAGAAAAAAAAAACAAAAACAAAAATAAAACAAAAAGAAAACAAAAGGAAAAGCATTAGTGACTCCAGAGTAAACCACAAAAACTGACATATAGAAGGGCAAAGTAAACATTGAATGGAAAAACAAAATCCTAAAAAAACATGTTAAATATCACGAAGACTAAAGGCACGATGTCGTGGCTTTTTAATTAAAGTCTAAACTCGCCTATTTTCTCTCAATACTTTTATTGCTTTTAGGAATGGCAAACGGTGCTGGGCGGGGCGGTTACATTATTTGCGGGCGCGGGACGGGGCGGGGCATGGCATAATCTTTTTAAAAAAAAATTAACGCGTGGCGGTGCGGGTTACAATATTTCTCTCTGTCTGCCTTTCATTTGAGATCACTACATACTTTCACACAACAATTACTCACACACATATGGTCCGGAAATCTTCTTCTTTAGAGAGAAATGGTAACGGACTCACAACCTTCCTGTTCTTCGACCGGTATCCAAATGGGTTCGATTAGATTTGGGTTCGTCCCGAAAAATCCCACATTGGAGTAAAGTGCTCTCTAACAAAGGTGATTTCACACCCAAAACTCAAATTCGCGACCTCTAATTAAGGATGAAGGAGTATTAACACTCTAGGACCATTACTAACATGCATGCCTTCAATTGGTCTAATGGATACAATTGTTTTTCTGTAACTAAAAAAAGAGTAAGTAATGGAGATGCATTAATTAATTGACAAGCTTACATGTACTTCTTTTCCTAATGAAAACAATAAAACGTTTCACTTATTGTAAAACTACCAAGCATATATATACACAATGGAACTGAATTTTAGATAGGTAAAACAAAAGCTAAATAAAACATAAAACTAAAGGAGCTTAATTAGAGAATGGCTTCTCTTTTTGGCACCACTTTCATGGTTATATTCATATTTTCCTTAGTCATGTTCCTATCCAATATTCCTCCATTTTCTATGGCTGATGAAAAGAGTATAGAAACCGATCTTGATTCAGCAAAAACAAATGCCGGAAACATAGCAGAATATTGCAAAAAATCGTATATGCTTCACCAGTCCTTTAATGCTCGGATACAAATATATTGCAAAAAATATTACTTGGTTTACTAGATAGGATTGAAAAAATTAAAAAAAAATATATATGCGGGGAGGGGCGGGATGGTTTTTCGCGGAGCGGGGCGGTGTGGTTTTTTGCGGGGCGGGGCGGAACGGTTATAATTAGAAAAATTTATTTTGCGGGACGGGTTGGAGTCTTTGCGGGTATACGCGAATGTGCCCCGCAACCGCCCTGCCCCACACCGTTTACCATCCCTAATTGCTTTACTATGTTATGGCTACTTCAGCCATGACTCTCATTAAATTGTTTCTTACCAAGTTCAGGGTCTCTAGATGAGTCATATATCAAAGAGATCAAGCCAATGAATTTGTTGTCAGAAACGTTTATGGGCTTACCTAGAGAAAAAAAAACTATTATTTGTTAAATAAAAGATAAAAATTATTAGTTTTCTAGCATATATAATATTGAAATAATATAATATTTTAAGCATAATTTTCAAGAATATTTAAATATTTTTTTTTGTAAACATTTATTTTTTTCTATTTTTGTTGTTAATATCAAAATTATTATAAACAACAATTCTTTTAATTAACTTTTTTACCATGCTCAATATTTTGTTATTCCAACACTATTTATACTTAGATACTATTTTTATTTTTTTATTTTATAAATAAAATTTATTTATTCTATAAGTAAGTCCATATACAAATTTAAAAAGAGGAAAAATCCTAATATTAATAACTTAAAAAATAAAATAAAAAGAAAACAAAAGTTTATAATTTAGAGGGTAAAAGAGGTATTTGGCAATCAAAAATTTGAGAAATCTAGTTGAGTGATCTTCTGAGTGTTATAGACATAGCTAAGTGACTCTTTTTATTAACAAAAGAACAATGGTAGGGGTTAGCATAGACCCCAACCCGCAGTTAATCAAAACAGGAGAAGTATACGGAGGAATATTTAAGTGTCTTTACTATTATAAACGAAAGGAAAATAATTTCAATAGGTAATTTCGAATATTTGACTTGTTATTTGAGTAATGCACTCGAGAATAAGCACGTATATCTGTTTTGATTAGGTTATTTATTCAATTTCAGTAGAGGAACTCTTTTTTCTTTCTAAATGAGAATATGTGATGAAAGATTCTGGGCTAAGAACAGGACATTCTCATTTTCTACATTTATAAATTCGATTAATTATAACATTATTGTTGTGTTCTTGAGGGGCATTGGTCTCTCTTTCCATGAGCACCATCACATAAAATTAGTTATAAATTTAATGGACGACTCCTTTCTGAGTCTAACACTAGCACTTAAATTTCTTTGCTGGGTCTGCCACTTAACAAAAAGTCTCCTAAAAAAGACGAAAGGTCGGATGTACTTGTTCAATCAGGTCTACTTTTAGTCATTTTTCTTTCTAAAAATAGAATATTACTCCATCCCGTCCAAAATAAGTGATTTTTTTGCCCTTTTTTTGTGGTCCAAAATAAGTGATTTTTTCGAATTTCAAGAATGATTTAATGATGTTTTTCCTACATTGTCCTTGGAGTATATAGTGTTGGAATATGTGTTAAGAATGTTTATGTGAGATAGTAAGGTTACAATGGTCAATTCTATTACTAATTAATGCTAAAATGTGACTTTTTTAATATGTATGAAAACATCCAAAAAATCACTTATTTTGAACTGGAGTGAGTACTCAAAAAAGGTGACTCGTTGTCGTTTTTTGAATATTATCTTTGATGTGGATGATCCAGTCGGTATGCATATGAACGAAGGAAATCCACCTGCCTTTATTTTAATTACCCTAGGCTAGAGGACTTGACGGACCACATTAGAAGATTCTTGGAGAGTTAAAAATCGTGAAGACTCGAAAAGGAGATCTCGTAGCTATTTAAACTCTCAAAACCACATGTTACTAGCCATAACATGTTCCTACTAATTTCTGCACTTATGAAGAAAGCCTTCACAGTTTTTCTATTAACATTCTTGTTGCTTTACTATGTTATGGCTAGTTTAGCCATGACTCATACCAACATTACCACTGATCAATTAGCTCTTCTTTCCTTGAAATCCCAAATTATATCAGATCCTTCTCATTTCTTGGATGAAAGTTGGTCGCGCGTTACTCTTGTTTGCCATTGGGCTGGAGTCACTTGTGGTTTTCGCCATCACAGAGTTACGTCGTTGAATCTTTCCAACAAGGCTCTTACGGGCAGAATTCCACAAGATTTTGGAAACCTCACATTTCTTGTTTCTCTTGACTTGGGAAGCAACAATTTCTATGGAAAATTGCCTCAAGAAATGACACGTTTGCGTAGACTAAAGTTTCTTGATTTAAGTTTCAACAGCTTCAGCGGGGAGGTTCCTGCCTGGTTTGGGTTTTTACACCGACTTCAAGTCCTGAATCTTAGGAATAATAGTTTCACTGGTTATATCCCCTCTTCAATTTCCAATAGTTCTAAGCTAGAAACTTTAGATTTGACATTCAATTCCATTGAGGGTCAAATCCCAAAAGAGATTGGACATCTTGAAAACATAAGGTATTTAAGCTTGGGTGGAAACAAGCTCATAGGTACTATCCCTACGTCTATTTCGAATGCCTCAATGTTAGAGACTTTAAAACTCTCTCTCAATTTTCTTCAAGGTAACATCCCAGAAGGGATTGGCAATCTTCACAACTTGAACCTTTTGGCGATAGAAGATAATCGGGTTACAGGTTCTATACCACTGTCAGTTTTTAACATTTCTGGAATTGAAGTCATTGCATTTACAAAGAATAGCTTATCAGGAAGTCTTCCCAATGGATTATGCAATGGTCTTCCATTACTCAAAGAGCTTGTTTTATCTTTGAACAAGCTTCGCGGTCATATGCCTACAAGCTTGTCAAATTGTTCACAACTTCAAATATTGTCTCTATCAGAAAATGAATTGGATGGACCGATACATAGTGAAATTGGAAGATTGAGTAACTTGCAGATATTGTTACTTGGATATAACCATTTCAGAGGTATAATCCTGCGTTTTCATATGAATGCTATAAGTATTCTATTTAATTACATTGTACATGAACTGCAGGTATAATTCCACAAGAAATCGAAAATCTTGTTAATTTGGTGGAGTTAGGCATGGAGGAAAACAAAATAAGCGGCCCTCTCCCGATCTCCATCTTCAATATTTCCTCGATGCAATATTTGTCACTACCGAATAACAATCTCATTGGATCCATACCACGAGAGATTGGCAACTTAACCAAGATGCAGGTTCTATATCTTGACAATAATATGTTTACTGGTATGTAATCAAAGTGGTAGCAAAAAGTACAACTTATATAGATTGAACCAACTAGTTAAAACTCACTAGTATTCCTTCTTTCTTTGTATGTTAACAGGTGAAATACCAAAAGAGATAAGAAATCTCATTGAGTTGGCGGACCTTAGCCTTGGGTTTAATAATTTGAGTGGTTCACTTGAAATGGAGATCTTCAACATATCAAGGCTGAAATCGGTTAATCTAGCAGCCAACAACCTATGGGGAACTCTACCATCAAACATAGGTTTTCTCTTACCCAACCTTGAAGATCTTTATTTGAATGGCTTAACCAATCTTGTCGGGGTCATTCCTCATTCTATCTCCAATTGTTCGAAACTTACTATTCTCGAGCTTTCAGGCAATAAACTCACTGGCTTGATTCCCAATTCTCTTGGATATTTGACTCGTATACAGTTATTAAACTTGCAGCAAAACAGGTTAACGAGCGACTCATCGTTAAGCTTCCTGACTTCCTTAACCAATTGCAGAAATTTGATATCTCTTGCTCTATCTTTCAACCCTCTAAATGGTAATCTTCCAGTCACTACAGGGAACCTTTCTACATCTCTTACAAAGTTTTATGCCAGTACTTGCAAAATCAAAGGGCGAATTCCAAATGAAGTTGGCAACTTAAGCAGCTTATTAGACCTTGATTTTTCAATTAATGATTTGGCTGGAGCTATTCCCGCATCAATTCATAACTTGAGAGCACTTCAGCGCTTGGATTTCTATGAAAACAAACTTAGAGGAATTATTGCAGAAAATCTTTGTAAATTGCAGCGTTTGGGAGCTATTTATTTTGGTCAAAATCAACTTTCAGGATCGCTTCCTAATTGTTTAGGAAATGTTACTTCCCTTAGGAGGATGCTTCTAGGTTCGAATAAATTGAGTTCCAATATACCAACAAGCTTAGGAAACTTGAAAGATCTAATGATTCTTGACTTATCTTCAAACAACATGTGTGGTTCTTTACCTACAGAAATTGGAAATCTAAAGGTTGCTACACATATGGATCTATCCATGAATCAATTTTCAAGTGGCATTCCTATAGAAATTGGAGGCTTGCAAAATCTGGTTTCACTTTCTTTGAGACACAACAAGTTGCAAGGATCTATACCTGACTCAATGAGCAACATGGTAGGCTTAGAATTCCTAGACCTATCTCATAATAATATATCAGGAACCATTCCCAAGTCTCTTGAGAAACTTCAATACCTTAATTATTTCAATGTCTCTTATAACAAGTTGTACGGTGAAATCCCCTCTGGCGGTCCTTTTAAGAACCTCTCAAGTCAGTTTTTTCTCTTAAACGAAGCATTATGTGGTTCTACAAGATTTAATGTCCCGCCATGCCCCACTTCTTTAAAGCATAGATCAAATAGGAATAGAATGCTAGTTCTATTTCTTCTACTGGGAATTGCACTGGTATTTGTTCCTATCACCTTTGTGCTTGTATGGATAAGGTATAGAAGAGGTGAAAGAGCTCGTCAACAAGCTGATTCATTGTTTCTTGCAACAAGAGAAAGAATTTCATATTATGAACTGCTCCAAGCAACTGATGCCCTTAACGAGAGTAATCTGATTGGTTGTGGGAGTTTTGGCTCTGTCTACAAAGGCATACTCAGAAGTGGGACTACAATTGCAGTTAAGGTGTTCAATCTTCAATTGGAAGCGGCATTCAAGAGTTTTGATACAGAATGTGAAGTTTTGCGCAACCTCCGCCATAGGAATCTGACAAAAGTCATCACTAGTTGTTCCAACCTTGATTTTAAGGCTTTAGTACTCGAGTACATGCCCAATGGAAGCCTCGATAAGTGGTTGTATTCACACAACTACTTCTTAGACATCATGCAGAGACTGAACATAATGATAGACGTGGCATGTGCATTGGAATATCTCCACCATGAGTGCTTATCGCCTGTGATCCACTGTGATATGAAGCCTACTAACGTCTTGCTGGATGAGAATATGATAGCCCACCTAAGCGACTTTGGTATTTCAAAACTGCTTGGTGAAGATGAGAGTGATTTATATACTAAAACCTTAGCAACATTTGGTTATATTGCACCAGGTACATCTTTTTGTTTTTATGCTTTTGACATTGATTTTCTTTTCCTTTTTCCACCAATATAAATATTAACACTTTAAATTTGTTGGAGCATAGAGTATGGGCGAGATGGATTGGTATCAACAAAATGTGATGTCTATAGTTACGGAATCATGTTGATGGAAACATTTACAAGGAGAAAGCCTAACGATGAAATGTTCGATGGGGATCTTAGCTTGAAGCAATGGGTGAGTTATTCACTCCCAGAGGCAATAGTAGACATTGTAGATGCCAACTTAGTAACACCACGAGATAATCACTTAAATAAGAAGCTAGATTGTGTGGCATCAATCATGAAAGTGGCACTAGATTGCTGTGTTGATTCTCCTGCAAGAAGGATCGACATGAAAACTGTTGTAGGGATGCTACAGAAGATCAAGATTCAACTTCTTGCATGTTGAGCGTGTTCTTGGAAACTCTTGATCCAAATCACTTGTTTCCTGCATATGTTTTAGTACTTGAGTTGTGCAAGATTCTGTTATAGCTTTGCAATATATCTTACTATTTCCTCTTATTAATTACTATTTTTGTAAAATGGTGGAACACAATCCTCAAAGGAAAATAATTATATAATAATATTAATCTAAACCAAATAATTGAAAACTGACGAGGTTAATGATACAAACCAGTATGAAACAAAATAACCATTTGAATATTACTATGATTACCATTAAATACAAGAACAAATAAGTTAGATATAGAAAATATATTTGATCAACTTAGTGGCTATAATATATATTTGTCTAATCAAATTAATACTTAATGAAGCATAAAATCAGCTACCAAACTTCAACAAAGAAGAAAAGATAATTATTAGCTCCCTCAAAAGTTCAAAAGAACAAAGATGAAGATTTATATAAAGGGAAGCAAGATACACAACGTATCCCATGTTCGTAGAGTCCGGAATAGGGCCTCATTTAAGGGGTATGATGTAGGCAGATTTATATAAAGGGAAGCCAGATGTACAACGTATCCCGTGTTCGTAGAGTCCGGAATAGGGCCTCATTTAAGGGGTATGATGTAGGCAGTCTATTCTAAGTGGCTTATTCCACGGCTCAAACCCATAACTCATGAGACAACTTTACGGTTCAAAAGATTATAGGAATAATTTTGCCACCACATTTACGGTCGCAAGACTTAGTTGATTTTTGGTCTTCTCCAATTAGTCTAGTCCTCGGGGCCCACATGACCTGGAAAATCTCCTTAAAACGAGAAGGTTCAGTACTTGGAAAATTCCCGCATGAGGAATTAAGGCAAGATGTACTAATATTGAGATGACAGCATGAATGAAGAAAAGCTTCCTTTAAAGATATTTTTAAAATCATGATAAAAAAGGAGTTCTCATCACAATTAAAAGGCCAACATAGTGTACAAAGTATTCTAAGGGGCATGACGTAGACCGCCTACTCTAATATAAATATTAGTAGGTTATTTCCGTAGCACGAACTTATGACATATATGTCTTATGAAAATAGTTTTACCAATATTTAATTAATGTCTAGATCTCTATCAATATTTAACTAACGCCTCAAACTTAGGCTGTTCTTATTAACTTCTGCACTTATGAGGAAAGCTTTCACCTCTTTATTTCTCTTTGCGCTCTTGTTCATTTTATCATGTAATGTCTAGTTTAATCCATAACTCAAATTAAGAAGCATTTCTACACTGCCATCATACGTAAAAATGGGCTAAATTAAACCAATATTTTGGTTAATTATTAACTTTACATAACTGTCACAGTTTAAAAGAAATATAAAAAAATTTTAGCATTAAATTCAATATTATAGATATGACAGAAAAATATTTATACGTGTGACACACAGTTCCATTAAAATAGGAATATTAACTATTAATCCCCAAACATAAGAAATTTAAATGGAAAGTTAATAGTTATTTGTACAAAATTATGTATTTTTTTCTCTCTTTATTTATTTGATATTTCTATATATTTTGTGTTAGGTTTTCCTAGAACAAGGCATGGTAAGTGTGAGCACGTGATTTTTGCCTTACTTGAGAAGTACTCCCAGAAAATTCAAAAATAAAAATAGTTTCGTGTTGGGTATGATTTTTGTGATTTTGTGTTATTCTATCTTTTGTGTGCACGTTTATTTATTTAAATTAAAAAATACAAAAAATATATGCTAAGTTTTGCATTTTTAGTGTTTGATATCGAAATTATGTGATTTGCATTTTTAGGTGATATGTAATTGTGTGGGATAGTGTATATATATATATATATATATATATATATATATATATATATATATATATATATATATATATATATATATATATATATATATATATATATATATATATGTATGTATGTGTGTGTGTGTGTGTGTGTGTGTGTGTGTGTGTATTATGACACTTGACATTTGAAATACAGTATACATTAAAAATACCACTTAAAATAAGATAGCACTTTACAAATAAATATAGAAATATTATATACATAAATATACATTTTGAATTAAAGTGATACGTGATATACAGAGAATAAAAGACGTATAAATCAATACATTATAGTGATCGGGTTGCATGCCGCATCAGTATCAAAACTTCTTGGTGAAGATGAGAGTGATTTATACACTAAAACCTTAGCAACCTTTGGTTATATTGCACCAGGTACATCTTTTTTTTATGCTTTGGGCATTGATTTTCCTTTCCTTTTTCTACCAATATAATTGTTAACACTTTAACTTTTTTTGAGCCTAGAGTATGGATGGGATGGATTGGTATCAACTAGGGATGGAAAACGGTGCGGGGCGGGGCGGTTGCGGGGCACACCCGCGCACAGCCACAAAGACTCCAACCCGCCCCGCACCGCACCGCAAAATAAATTTTTCTAATTTTAACCGCCCCGCCCTGCCCCACGAAAAACCGCCCTGCCCCGCCCCGCATATATATTTTTTTAATTTTTTAAAACCGATCTAGTAAACCAAGTAATTTTTTTTTGCGATATACTTGTATCCGAGCATTAAAGGGCTGGTGAAGCATATACGATTGTGTCATCCGACACCGCTTCGTCGAAAAAATTTATTAAGTAGTATATAAAAAGGAAAAATGACACTACTTTACAGTCAAAAAGTTGGACAATGCTCAACTTTGACTTTACACATACTCATTGGGCAATGCTCGTGTGGAAACCAACATCCTATAACGTCCTAAAGGCTAAAGGGGCATACCAGAATCACAGATTCAAAAATGATGCAAGGCTAGAATGGTACAAAAATGATGCACAGATTCAACCATTTCAATGGCTCTCAAAGAGGAAATCAACAAGGCAATTTTGGCTTCACGTACAGACTAAATCTTCACTAGGCTACAAAAGCAACCCGCGACCCGCACCGCCCCGCGTTAAATTTTTTTTAAAAAATTATGACCCGCCCCGCCCCACCCCGCCCCGCCCCGCACCGTTTGCCATTCCTAGTATCAACAAAATGTGATGTATATAGTTACGGAATTATATTAATAGAAACATTTACAAGGAGAAAGCCTAATGATGAAATGTTTGAGGGAGAATTTAGCTTGAAGCAATGGGTGAGTTATTCACTTCCAGAGGCAATAGTGGATGTTGTAGATTCCAATTTATTAACACCATAGGATAATCACTTAAACAAGACGCTAGATTATGTGGTATCGATCATGAAAGTGGCACTAGATTGTTGTGTTGACTCTCTTGCACCATGTATTGTTTGAGTTAAAAGTGCCCAGTAATATCAGGCTTCACAATAGCCTGAGTCATATTAGTCAGATTAGGCCTTGCAGCTCCAATTACCGCGTGTTCCTCATTACCTTCATCTCAATTGGCTGTGGTTGAACTACGGTGTCCAACTCTCTTTCAATTCTGGTTCTAGCGTCCACCTCTATCCTCACTCTGTGAAGTGTTCGTTCAATTTTGGTATCAAAAGGAAGGAGATTGTTTACGCTTCTACTTCTTTGCATTCAAGAAAAGATCATGTATTAGCACAAACACAATGAACTAAAAATTAAATCTTGAATAAATAAATAATAAAAGCTCAACTTAGTCAAGTAGCTAATTTCTAAGTCCCCGGCAACGACACCAAAATTTGTTGCGACCAAAAACACTCACGCAAGTGCACGTGATCGTCAAGTAATAAAGCAGTGAATAGAGTATCGTCCCCACGAAGACTTGTGATTAACAGTTGACTGATTCAAACTCAATTAACTTATCTATCCGATAGGTTTTCACAAAAATGGAGATGTAACTAATTTACTACCTAAACTATCAAGTAATAATTTAACTAGAACAATTAACCAAACAACCAGCAATTTTGAGTAACAAACCGTAGGAGAGGATATTCCCGGGTCACGGGCTAACTAACAATCGTGTTGCGTTCGTGGGTTAAAATGACTAATTGATTTATCTGGATTGTTGATTGAGAGGGTTAATATTTCTCATAAGAATCTGTTGAATTCTTACTTGCCTATTCAAGCTAACTCAATGCCTATAGATCTATGGAATTAAGATTAACAAGAATGCATTTAAAATTTCTATGTTCCAACCAAGCAAGGCAATTGGGTATATGTCTATCCCAAGTACTAATCCGTTCCCCGATGCCCGGGTTCAAGAATATGCTCTATTTTATTCTGTATATAATCTAAAGTTCTCACTTTCGAGTTCAACTAAAGATTCCTAAACAGTATCTTACTGTTAGCTACTCAGCTAAATAATTAAAAGCAAAATTAAATAAAACAACACAATATGATAAACCTACTTTGTCAAATTAAACTTCAAACAACAATATTCATGTTTCACACATGACACTAGAACAATGGGTTTTATCCACTCATAATAGTGTTCATCACAATAAGGTTCGATTTCATCACAAATAGCAAAAACAGAGGGAAGAAAAGAAGAACTTGATGGTCAAATCTACCCCTTGCCTCTTGCCTCTCTATTTCTTGCACTAAACTATGAAAACCTTCATAAATAATCCTTGGGCGAGCTTGACTTTATAGGTTAAGTTGGATTTCCCCCAGATTTCTAATTATACCTCTAAACAAGTCTTTCTTGAACTTGGACTAACGCGGTCGCGCACCTGGTTGCGCATCTGGCCACGTTAGTTGGATGACTTTCTATACTGGATGCGCTAAAAGTAGCGCGAGTGCGTTATTTTCCTCGTCTTCGTGCATATTCAGCTCTGAGGGGTCGTTCTTGCTCTAAAATAGTTCCAATCAGAGTTCTTTTCTGAAATTTAACTTAAATCTTGTCCAAATCTACTCCAAATCACTTTCAATTTAAATTCTGAACTCTTTTTGATATTTTCAATCAATTTGAACAACATCCAATCCAAACAACTAACAAATTAAAAAAAAATAATTCAAAACCAAAGCTTTGAATGGTCTTCAATGGTAGACTTCTACTCTTCAATTTTCTTGTATTGCAAGCAGGTGACATAAGAGGATAAGCAAAAAATACACGGCCACTTGAATCATATGTAGAAGATATGAGAAGAAAAGAGAGAAAGCAATGGTTGTGAGAACAAAGAATTAACTCCATAGATTTTAGAAGCAATGGTTGTAAGAACACAAAATTTGAATTTGCAAGTGCTTTCAAAATATGTACAATATAGGCTAGGTGGGGTAAAACTTAAAAATATGGGCCATTTTTTGTTATTGTGTGAAGTCATATATATTTTCTTGTAATTCTTTCATAAAACATATTACAATCTATGGTAATCATGTAAAAAAATTCTTGATATTAGCTAATATGTGGTACACTATAATTTAAGTAGCATTACTTTTCAACTCACAGTTATGGAGAAAAATGAAAGCTAGACTTGGTTGACTTGCACAAGTCTTTGGACAGATTAGAGGAATTTTTTCCACCATATTGAAACGTGCTAAGACTTGGTTGATTTGGTCGTCTTCGGAGGTCTTTAAAAATATTATGGTATAACGAGTTTTCACACTGGATAATAAAAAATAACCAGCATTTAATTAGTCAATAAAAAATAGCTATTATTTTTTTATAACATGGACCGGTCCAGTATAATATACGGGAGTTCTGGTGCATTTGTATACAAACTCCAGCATATTATGCTCGACCAGTATACGTTGCTAACTCCTGTAAAATTTGCGGGAGACTGAAGCACTAGTGCTCCAAACTTCAGTATATTATACTGGACAATTATACTTGCTGGAACTCCCGTCAAATTTATGGAAGTTCCAACGTAATTATGCTTGAACATCCGTAAAATTTGCGGGAGTTCTAGCATAATTATCCTGGAACGGGAGTTCAAGCATACTTATGCTAGAACTCCCATAAATTTTGCGGGCGTATTTTTCCGAATTTTGAAGTATGTTTTCACTCAGATTTAAAGTAGCTAAATTTTAATAACTTTTAAAACTTGGCTATTTTACAACGACCAGTGATAGATTTGGCTATTTTTAAATTTCTCGCTACAATTTTAACAATATGGGTTTTATATTTTAAAACGATAACTTTAATTGTTAATGAGTTCTATATTTAATATTTATATATATTTAATAAATTTTATTAATACAAAATATATTGTTTGAGCAAAACTGCATAACTCGTCTTTTGCCTCCACCATCATTAGAGGAAGAATTTTGATCACCATCATTAATCTTCGGAGCTTGTTGAACTAATTGCGTTGATAATTGATATGGAAAAAAGGGTTACATAATGAATGAAGAAAAGTTTTTTCTTTCCATAAAACATCTTTTAATAATCATGAAGACCAAAGAAGAGATCTCATCGCTATATCATTATTAGAATTCCGGAAAAAAGAAACAAAAAAATGCGATCAAAATTGGTCTGTCACAAAAATCGACCAAATGGTCGCTAAATTAGCGAAAATAATAAAATAAATATTGAAATACATTAGCGACCATGGTTGGTCGCTACTTGATCACTAATTTTGTCAAAATATTAACTAGATTGGTCAGACTTGCTTGGTCAAAGATAAACTGAGATTAGCGACCAAAGATGGTCCGCAAATGGGACCTACCTATAAAATGTTAATAATTATATTATTATTTTAAAAAAATTATAAAATATAAATAAATATAATTCATAGTTAGCGACCAAAGTTGGTCGCTAAAAGAAATGGAGACCAACTTTGGTTGTTAATCTGGGACCCAGTTCTAACGTTTACCAATTATATTATTATTTTAAATATTATATAAAATATAAATAAATATGGTTTAAATTTAGCGACCAACTTTGGTCTCTAGTATAAATTTATTTATAATTAGAGACCAAAGTTGGTCTCTTTTTAGGCCAACAATGGATAAAATTAAAAATCACTTTTGTATTTACTATGTAAATAATATATATATATATAAGCCATTAATATTTTTGTAATACAAGGGATGAATAGACTATATCGAATATAGATTTTATATAATCTCATCGTGTTATTAAGCTACAATAGAATAAGTGCTAATCGTATATCTTGGAAATATAAAAAAAATTACATTATTAGACTACCAAAAAATTTAAGTAACAAAAATATAAATCTCTCTGGATTATGTCTTAAAAAAAGAGGATAATAAATGTCACACCTCCTTTTGGCACGCCCGCTACCCCTGGGTAGAAGCGTAAGGGAGTTTTTCCAATTTAAGTGACAATATTCGAAACGGGATTATTCTATTTATTTCAGAGTCGCCACTTGAAATAAATTATGGTGTCCCAAGTCACCAATTTATTTAAATCCCGAATCGAGGAAATTTCGACTTTCCAAATGAAGTCTGCGAACCAGAAATTCTAAGTAAGGAATTCCGTTGACCCGAGGGAAGGTGTTAGGCACCCCCATATCCCGTGGTTCTAGCACGGTCGCTTCAATTATTATAAATGGCCAAAAATTACTGATTTTATACATGTTCACATCATAATGCAATTTAAACCTATTAACCGCTTTTGTCTATTTTTTTAAGAATGATCGCAACATTTTTAAAACACGTCTCAAATCACGTCACATACATTATACCTGTGATTCTGACATATTTAACATCGTTGAGATTTGAATTTAAATCACATAAATATGCATCCGAGTTTAGAAAATTAATCTTAAAATAGCGCGCCAAAAAAAAGCAACTACGAACTTTCAACTTTGTGAGAACCATAAAGTTCAATTAATGGCACACCTTGATTTTTAAAGAGTTAAGACTAATTGAGTGAGGTTTGTCTCATATTTTAAGTAAATAAGATCCTAAAACGGCTATGGTTTTCTAGTTATTGGTGTCTAAAATGAAGAGAAGTCCTAATTAATTACGTGAATCAAAGTCAAACAAAATTGAACTTGTGTAGAATTATTTGAGAAGGATTTGGGTCCAAAGCAAAATTCGACCACTAGTTCAAAAGGCTTATTAAGGAACTTTGCAAATATAGGTAAAACCCGTCAAACTTATTTGAGTTAACCGCACATGATTCCAATTAACACATTTACTAGTGAAATATTTAAACTATGAAGATATTAATGATCCTAGTGAATTAGTGTTACTATAGTGACAAAGGCGATTCATTATTGTTATTATCAACCTAGAATCAAATCTGAAGAATTACACAATCTAGTTGTATTCAATTGACTCAATTAAAACAAATTATTAGTTATACATAAACAATTATGAATTAATACGACAATTAACATTTATCTACCAATTTATAAACTAATCATCCGCATTTGAGTTTCTGATTTTTGCATACCTATGCTTGAAATACATCATGAATTCTACACTAAAATGAGTCAACCTTACTAAATAAATGAAGCCTATAAAATCAGAAGAGAGAAAAATCTAATGAATTTAACAATCCAATTTGAATAAACAGTCCAAATTATTAACAACAGTCCTAATTATACAATCTATATGCTTGTTGTTCATGTAATATCAATAAAGGTTAATCAAATAACTACAAAAAAAAAGAACTAATTCACTACTAGCTATGCTAACAGAATGCATTTCAATATATGGATCTGGTGGAAAACATCTCTATTTCAACTCCAATTCACAATTACATCAAGATTGAATTCAGAAATGGTACCTGGAAAGGAGATCAAAGAGGAGTAAGGTGCAGCAATGACAGCAAACACCAGTATAACAACAGCAATATCAGTACACCAACAAATGCCCAGATTGAAGACCAACAAATAAAGCACCAGCAGCAATGGAACAAGTAATATAGCCGAAAACAAGTTCCAAAATCCAAAGTATGAACTCAACCAAACCAAAACTTGATTACCAACAGAAAACAGGAAGAACTAGAAGTTATGAGATAATATCTTTCTAATTCTCAAACACTCGAAGATCAAGAGTTTTAAACAAACAATGTTTCTGCTTTTTCCAGTAGATGTATCTCTTTTATGTATCTGTATGGTTTTTTTCAGATTTCAACATGTGTTTCAAACTCTCTCTGTGAGTGTATGTGTAAAAAACTATTCTGCTCTCTCCCTTTTCAGTGCCTATTGCCAGTGTATCTCTTTTTTTTTCTCTCTGTTTTTTCAGTGTTTCAGAAATCCTAAGCTCTCTCTGTGTGTGTTATTTCCCAGTGATATTTTCTGTGAGTGTGAGTATGTATATCCAGTGTATGAATCTGTATATGTCTAATGTGTATGTCTCTATTTATAGCCAAAGAACAAAGCATCAACCTATTATTTCAGATCTGTCCAGCACATATTATTCTCTCCTTTTTGCACTTTTCAGCTTTTTAATGCACTAGGCCAAATAAGAAACCGATTTCTTCCCATGTTCAGCCCTTATCCAGCATATAAAGACTGCTAATTCTATTTAAAACCATCCAGGCCAAACCTTTTCTATTTAAAAAAAACTATTCTGAAATTTAAATGTAATGTCTGTCATTGTGTAAAACAGGTTCCTTGATCCCTAGCTGTTGGCTTTTAATTTTTAAACTATAATCTAAAACAGCTATATCCCATTCACAATCAACTTAAAACAGAACAAATGAATTACAGCAAACTTCAAAACAATGTTAACATTGTTACTGTTTTGTTCTAACATATATAACATGACTGATCGACAGCATTTATGACTACGATTATAACATAATACATGATCACAATGCTGGCAGTGATCCACAGGATCGGGAAAAAATCAAAGGGATTGGAAAATAACAATTTGACGACTATCGAGTCGAATTCTTATCTTATAACACCACACTTATAATAGACAAATCAAGGAAATAACAAGTCGACCAAATAAAGGGTCCCAAACAGATGAGGAAAAACAGAAAATCACAATAAGCGGACAACCATAATCAAAACAAATAAAATAAACCAGGAAAGAAAGGAAATAAAATAGTACCTCCGAATAATTTGGAACAAAGCAGTGGCCGGCAACTTGAATTTTCGTATTCGGAATCGAATGTACATGGGCCAACTCGGACTCGAGATTTTTGAGGCCAAACGGGTTTTAGTCGACCGTTCTCAATTAAGAACATCTCGACTAAAACCTATTGAACCACTAAAATCTTCAAACGGCTTGAAATTCGTCTAGGGCTCTTGGGCTCAAATTTTCGATTTAAAATTCGAAGAATTCTAGTATCATTTGAGGGTAACCGGTTGGATTTTTGGACTGAGGGAGGCTTGGGGGTTCGAGGGTGTAAATTTGGTGACCAGCGGCGTTGTTGCCGCCGGGTTTTGGGCGTGGGGGTAGTCCGGCGGCGGCTAGGGTTTGGGGAGGGGATTTTGTCTCTAAGAGTAAGGGTTGCTTGGGTGAAATGAGTGAGTATCAGGGGGTTTTGGGGGTTTTTTGGGTAATTAAAATGCATGGACTAATCGTGGCCGTTGGATCATAAAAATCCAACGGTTCCGATCAGTTAATGGGGGGAGAAACGATGTCGTTTAGCTTAGTGGGACTGGGCATGTTTGGGGGACGATTTGGGCCGGGTAAGGGCAATATTGGGGTATTTTGTTTGGGATTAGTCTTATTTAGTGAAAGATGACCCAAATGGTTTGTTCTTCTATTTTTGTGTTATTTTCTTGTCTATTATTTCCTTAAAATAAAACTAAAATTCTAAAAATTCTAAATTAACTTATAGAAATAAATCAACTTATAAAAGGTACGAGTTAAATCGTTATAACAATTAACACAAAATTAAATAACAATTAGGGCTAAAACCACACATTTAGACTTTAAACATTAAACACATATTTTTGTTATTTTCCATTTTCGTCAAACAAACTTAATTACCCTAAATTACAAACATGAATTTATATGCAAATGCAAACATTTTTGTATTTTATATTAATTTAAATTGAAATACGCACACAAAAGATACAAATAATAAGAGAAAAATAACACAAAAATCACGAAAATCACGCTCAACCCAAAACTATTTTATTTTGCATTTTTGGGAGTAGTTCACACGTAGGGCAAAAATCACATGCTCACAGCTGCCCCTCTTTGCGTGGGAACGCAAAGAGTTTCCGTGCAAAGAATAATGAGCAAATACGAACGATTTTTGCCCGTTCGAGCACTCCGTGTGAAGCATTTTAAAAAAGATCTTGACTGAGCCTTTGCTTCGGGAGGCTTCCTACATATCCTGGGCTAAACAAGGAATCAAGTTAGTGTAATTCTGGAGAGTTTGGTAGCTGGGATTAACTGTTCCCATCGTTGCCGTTGTTGCTGCTTACTGCTCACTGACCTCCTTATTACACCAAAAAAAGAAATTAAAGTTGAATTAGCTATGCTATCAAACTATGAGTTACAAGATTCCTATCTATGATTCTCTTGAAAACATGATCTTGAATCTTAGCTGATTTGCTGTAGACCTCGATCTGAATCTTGATGCTCAACAAACTGTACGCTTTTTTTATTTATTTATTTCTATAACATTGAGTGAAACGGAGTCGGCGGAGCTTGTTACTTCAATCATCTTCTGAGCAATCCGCACCTTTGTTTACTCCAACGTTTGAAATCTTTTCTTTTGGTCATTTTCTTCTTTTCTTCACTCTGGATTGATGTTCCATTTGTAGATTATCTTGATCCTTGCTGTCACGCCCCAAATCGAGGGACATGACCGGCGCCTGACCGGGTTGCCCCAGTCAAGCGGACCTGGGTGCCTTCCATTCCCACGCGTTACCCCTGTGTTGACTGTTACTCATTAACCAAAATATCTTACCAACAATGACTGATTTCATAATGCATAAACATAACCATGTGATTTATTTACTAACAAGTTCATAATTTATATTTACAACGCCCCATACATATACATAGGCCACAATCCCACGGTTTACATGTCTACGGAGCCTCTAGGATACAAAAAGGGAAATACAATACTTGCCGGTAACAAGGCTCCGGCTATACCTTACAAAATCCAAAAGAAAGTCTGAAATAAAAGTGGCATGAGCCACACTGTGCCCCGAGGAAGAAAGGGGCTCACCAAAACGGGCAGTGGAAGGAGAAGGATACTACTGCCGATGAGCTGAAGTGCCTGCTACTGATCCACCTACAATCATGACACGAATGTAGCGCCCCGGCAAAAGGGACGTCAGTACACTTGAATTGTACTGGTATGTATGGACAAACTTTGTCCCAAGTAAACTCAAGCCATTAAATTACATCAACAATTTATTAAGCCAACCAACCATGTTTCCACATTTTCCTCATTTCAAATAATTCTCACACAAAGCACTTTCTACAATCAACCAATTTAACAATAACCAATCAATCACGTAAAGCACAAGTAGTCAAACAAAGGGGCAATCAGTGCCCCACAGGTTGCAAACTCTCCTGTTGTCTCCTTTCACAATTTCACATTATTGATTTATGTATCAATTTTTAATAGCGATTTCGATCGCTTTCCATCCTTATTGCCCCTGACCACCCTTATTACCTCGGCCACCCTTATCACCCCAACCCACACCTTATTTCACCACGTCGCGGCGCGCGACACGACCCCGCCTTACAGTTGAAAACACAACAATTTCAAACAGCGGATAAGGTACTACACACAATTTCAACAAGTTCAAATAAGCAACTTGCACATTGTTTCATGTTCTCAATTACTTCTCAAGCCAATATCACAACCAAGTTACAATGTTTCCACATTCAATAATATTCACACATGTATATTCAACAATTTTCCATAATTCAAGTGTTTCATCTCTTTCCACAATAAACCAATTCTCAAGTGTTTCGATTTCTTTTCCACAAGGTGCCATATAGGCCATCATAATCATTATTCACAAATTCTTTACCCAATTCAACTCTCATTTACCTTTCGGTTCATATTTCTTACCACAACACTCATAGTTCAACAACAACTTTGAATATCCAACAACAACATCAATTAATCACATACAATTTCTCAAATCAACACATGCCAAACAATTTTACACATAAGGGCGATTTCACAAGAATCAAAATTAGCCATACATACCTGGTGATGATTTTTCCTCCTACTTTATGCTTACACAAGATATCCTACTCTTGCCAACCTTGTTCTTGAAGACTCTTACTTCTACTCACTTCTTTTTACTAGAAATCAAGTTAAATAATCATGCATGAGTGTAAAAATTCTATTTTCAAAAGCTATTATATGCAAACCTCTCTTTACCCAATTTAAAACTGAAAATCAAAGAAAATAGTTAGGGTTTTTACCTTGAAAAGATTGGGGATGTTGAATCTTTGCCCTAGAATCCCTTGGAATTAAGTAGTTGAAACAATCCTTGAAGATGAAAAACTTCTCTCTCTAAAAACCCTCTCTTCTCTCTCTAATTTTTGGTAAGATAATATGATAAAATGAAGAAGAAGTGTGTTATATTAAAGAAGAGATCGGGTCAAAATGTCACAAAATCTGGGCGGGGTCGAATATGCGGTCACTATGCGACCGCAGAACCCACATGCGGTCCGCAAAGTGACCGCAGAATGGCCTCAAAGTTACGTAGGTTCTGTTAAGACATGCGGTCACTATGCGGACCGCATGTTGATTCTGCGGTCGCAAAAGTGCACCGCAGATTGACATGCGATCGCATATCGACCGCACATTTGACACGGATTTGGGGCAACTCTCTGGAATGATTTGCGGTCAGAATGCGGTCCGCATGTTGATTCTGCGGTCGCATTCTTGACCGCATATTTGACACTTTTTCGGAAAATTATTTCTCTACATTTTTGAAACTTAAATCACTACCAAGGGTCCGAACCGCGGCTCGCAAGCTCGCCGCGAAGAATTCTACGCATTCCTAACACGTCATTCGGACCATGACACCACATCTACTAGGTTTTATGCACAAAAATTTTACGGGGCCTTACATCCTCCCCCCCTTAAGATCATTCGTCCTCGAATGAGGATTTTGAAATAAATGAGTTTTGAAAGACATGATATACAAGCTATCAAAATTTTGACTAACTCTTATATTTTAGAAAAATTTCGCCAGAGTTTCCTTTGTATTATGGACATATCCACCTGTCAGAGGGCCCCCGAAACACATTACCAAACAACAATATACAACTACAACACTTTTCACAACTGGTATACACTTTCTTACCTCAACGAATGCACATATTCTATCACGTTGTTACAATTGCACATAAACTAGTCACTTCAATGAATTTTCACCTTATTAAACCAATTTAACACACCATGTACGCTTGACAAATCATTACCAATCTACACTTACTATTAGTTGTTTATTAAACACGTAAATCTTTATAAGGCTTTCATTTATCAAGAACGGTTCAAGTGACCCGAGGTAACAACACATCTAACTCATTACAAATAAAGGAGACTTACTAATACTAAGAGGGAAACAACTTAGGCAAGATGACAGCTACTAGGAGTAGGAGGGTCACCTAATTTCTTCTAGGCTTGATCAAACAAATGGGGGTACTTTTCCTTCATCTCTTTCTCTGCTTCCCATGTGGCCTCCTCAACTTGTTGACTTCGCCAGAATACTTTAACAGAGCAACCTCCTTATTTCTTAACTTACGGACTTGCCTATCAAGAATGGCAACTGGAACTTCTTCATATGACAAATCTTCATTAACCTCAATAGCCTCGACTGACATGATTGCGGATGGATTTCCAATCACTTTCTTCAACATGGACACATGGAATACCGAGTGCAGTGATGACATCTCAAGAGGCAATTCTAGCCTATAAGCAACTTGACCAATCCTTTGAACGATCCGATATGGCCCGACATACCTAGGACTCAATTTCCCTTTCTTTCCGAATCGCATGACTCCTTTAATAGGAGATACCCTCAAGAACACCCAATCATCGACTTGAAACTCCAAATCCCTTCGATGAACGTCTGCATAGGACTTTTGACGACTCTGTGCTGTTTTCATTCTCTCCTGAATAACCTTGACCTTTTCCATAGCTTCGTACACCATATCCGGCCCTAGCAATTCCGCTTCACCTACCTCAAACCACCCGATTGGCGATCTACATCTTCTCCCGTACAATGCCTCAAATGGGGCCATCTGAATGCTAGCATGATAGCTGTTATTGTAAGCAAATTCTCTCGGTTTTTTGGTCGGGGTTAAAATAAATGGCTCCGCAGTTTTCTGACTGGGAGATCCTCGATTTTCTGACCGGGAAGAAGAGTTTCACGGCTTTCTGGCCGGAATTCAAACAATGTCTAACGGTTTTTTGGCCGTCAGACCCTCGGTTTTTTGGCCGGGGTTAAAGTAAATGGCTCTGCAGTTTTCGGACTGGGAGATCCTCAGTTTTTTGACCGGGGATAAAAGTTTCACGGCTTTCTGGCCGGAATTCAAACAATGTCCAACGGTTTTTTGGCCGCCAGACCCTCGATTTTTTGGCCGGGGTAAAAATAAATGGCTCCGCAGTTTTCTGACTGGGAGATCCTCGGTTTTCTTGACCGGGGATAAAAGTTTCACGGCTTTCTGGCCGGAATTCAAACAATGTCTAACAGTTTTCTAGCGTCCACCTCTATCCTCACTCTGTGAAGTGTTCGTTCAATTTCGGTATCAAAAGGAAGGAGATTGTTTACGCTTCTACTTCTTTGCATTCATGAAAAGATCATGTATTAGCACAAACACAATGAACTAAAAATTAAATCTTGAATAAATAAATAATAAAAGCTCAACTTAGTCAAGTAGCTAATTTCTAAGTCCCCGGCAACGACACCGAAATTTGTTGCGACCAAAAACACTCATGCAAGTGCACGTGATCGTCAAGTAATAAAGCAGTGAATAGAGTATCGTCCCCACGAAGACTTGTGATTAACAATTGACTGATTCAAACTCAATTAACTTATCTATCCGATAGGTTTTTCACAAAAATGGAGATGTAACTAATTTACTACCTAAACTATCAAGTAATAATTTAACTAGAACAATTAACCAAACAACCAGCAATTTTGAGTAACAAACCGTAGGAGAGGATATTCCCGGGTCACGGGCTAACTAACAATCGTGTTGCGTTCGCGGGTTAAAATGACTAATTGATTTATCTGGATTGTTGATTGAGAGGGTTAATATTTCTCATAAGAATCTGTTGAATTCTTACTTGCCTATTCAAGCTAACTCAATGCCTATAGATCTATGGAATTAAGATTAACAAGAATGCATTTAAAATTTCTATGTTCCAACCAAGCAAGGCAATTGGGTATATGTCTATCCCAATTACTAATCCGTTCCCCGATGCCCGGGTTCAAGAATATGCTTTATTTTATTCTGTATATAATCTAAAGTTCTCACTTTCGAGTTCAACTAAAGATTCCTAAACTGTATTTTACTGTTAGCTACTCAGCTAAATAATTAAAAGCAAAATTAAATAGACAACACAATATGATAAACCTACTTTGTCAAATTAAACTTCAAACAACAATATTCATGTTTCACACATGACACTAGAACAATGGGTTTTATCCACTCATAATAGTGTTCATCACAATAAGGTTCGATTTCATCACAAATAGCAAAAACCGAGGGAAGAAAAGAAGAACTTGATGGTCAAATCTACCCCTTGCCTCTTGCCTCTCTATTTCTTGCACTAAACTATGAAAACCTTCGTAAGTAATCCTTGGGCGAGCTTGACTTTATATAGGTTAAGTTGGATTTACCCCAGATTTCTAATTATACCTCTAAACAAGTCTTTCTTGAACTTGGACTAACGCGGTCGCGTACCTGGTTGCGCATCTGGCCACGCTAATTCGATGACTTTCTATACTGGATGCGCTAAAAGTAGCGCGAGTGCGTGTATGAGCACACTAGTTCAGTCCCTTATTTCCTTGATTATTTTCCTCGTCTTCGTGCATATTCAGCTCTGAGGGGTCGTTCTTGCTCAAAAATAGTTCCAATCAGAGTTTTTTCTGAAATTTAACTTAAATCTTGTCCAAATATACTCCAAATCACTTTCAATTTAAATTCTGAACTCTTTTTGATATTTTCAATCAATTGGAACAACATCCAATCCAATCAACTAACAAATTAAAAAAAAATAATTCAAAACCAAATCTTTGAATGGTCTTCAATGGTGGACTTCTACTCTTCAATTTTCTTGTATTGCAAGCAGGTGACATAAGAGGATAAGCAAAAAATACACGGCCACTTGAATCATATGTAGAAGATGTGAGAAGAAAAGAGAGAAAGCAATGGTTGTGAGAACAAAGAATTAACTCCATAGGTTTTAGAAGCAATGGTTGTAAGAACACAAATTTTGAATTTGCAAGTGCTTTCAAAATATGTACAATATACACTAGGTGGGGTAAAACTTAAAAATATGGGCCATTTTTTGTTATTGTGTGAAGTCATATATATTTTCTTGTAATTCTTTTATAAAACATATTACAATCTATGGTAATCATGTAAAAAAATTCTTGATATTAGCTAATATGTGGTACACTATAGTTTAAGTAGCATTACTTTTCAACTCACAGTTTTGGAGAAAAATGAAAGCTAGACTTGGTTGACTTGCACAAGTCTTTGGACAGATTAGAGGAATTTTTTCCACCATATTGAAACGTGCTAAGACTTGGTTGATTTGGTCGTCTTCGGAGGTCTTTAAAAATATTATGGTATAACGAGTTTTCACACTGGACAATAAAAAATAACCAGCATTTAATTAGTCAATAAAAAATAGCCTATTTGCTGCAATAGAGATCGGTCCCGTATAATATACGGGAGTTCACGTGCATCTGTATACGAACTCCAACATATTATGCTGGAACAGTACACTTTGATGACTCCTGTATAATATACGGGAGACTGAAGTACCGGTACGCCAAACTCCAGTATATTATACTGGACAATTATACTTGCTGGAACTCCCGTCAAATTTATGGAAGTTCCAACGTAATTATGCTTGAACATCCGTAAAATTTGCGGGAGTTCTAGCATAATTATCCTGGAACGGGAGTTCAAGCATACTTATGCTAGAACTCCCATAAATTTTGCGGGCGTATTTTTCCGAATTTTGAAGTATGTTTTCACTCAGATTTAAAGTAGCTAAATTTTAATAACTTTTAAAACTTGGCTATTTTACAACGACCAGTGATAGATTTGGCTATTTTTAAATTTCTCGCTACAATTTTAACAATATGGGTTTTATATTTTAAAACGATAACTTTAATTGTTAATGAGTTCTATATTTAATATTTATATATATTTAATAAATTTTATTAATACAAAATATATTGTTTGAGCAAAACTGCATAACTCGTCTTTTGCCTCCACCATCATTAGAGGAAGAATTTTGATCACCATCATTAATCTTCGGAGCTTGTTGAACTAATTGCGTTGATAATTGATATGGAAAAAAGGGTTACATAATGAATGAAGAAAAGTTTTTTCTTTCCATAAAACATCTTTTAATAATCATGAAGACCAAAGAAGAGATCTCATCGCTATATCATTATTAGAATTCCGGAAAAAAGAAACAAAAAAATGCGATCAAAATTGGTCTGTCACAAAAATCGACCAAATGGTCGCTAAATTAGCGAAAATAATAAAATAAATATTGAAATACATTAGCGACCATGGTTGGTCGCTACTTGATCACTAATTTTGTCAAAATATTAACTAGATTGGTCAGACTTGCTTGGTCAAAGATAAACTGAGATTAGCGACCAAAGATGGTCCGCAAATGGGACCTACCTATAAAATGTTAATAATTATATTATTATTTTAAAAAAATTATAAAATATAAATAAATATAATTCATAGTTAGCGACCAAAGTTGGTCGCTAAAAGAAATGGAGACCAACTTTGGTTGCTAATCTGGGACCCAGTTCTAACGTTTTCCAATTATATTATTATTTTAAATATTATATAAAATGTAAATAAATATGGTTTAAATTTAGCGACCAACTTTGGTCTCTAGTATAAATTTATGTATAATTAGAGACCAAAGTTGGTCTCTTTCGGGCCAACAATGGATAAAATTAAAAATTACTTTTGTATTTACTATGTAAATAATATATATATAAGCCATTAATACTTTTGTAATACAATGGATTCTGGTGTTCCTTTTATTATTGCGTTATTGTCTTAGTATTTATTATTTGGTGGCTGCCATAATTTTTGGTATAGTAGTTGTGACTCATTAACAATATATATATTTGGCTTCCGCAACATAGATGATCTTTTGCCTAGGGCCCTGATTAGAGGAAGAATTTTGATCATCATCTTTAGACTTAGGAGCTTCTTGAAGTAATTGCGTTGATAACTGATATTGAAAAAAGGGTTACATAACGAATGAAGAAAAGTTTTTCCTTTCCATAAAAGATCTTTTAATAATCATGAAGACTAGAAAGGAGATCTCGTCGCTATTTAAGTCACAAAACTATATCATTAACTACCTACTATTATATGCAATTATGGATAAAGCATTCACTTGTTTTGTTTCAACACTCTTGTTGCTTTACTATGTTATGGCTACTTCAGCCATGACTCATACCAACATTACCACTGACCAATCAGCTCTTCTTTCTTTGAAATCCCAAATCATTTCAGACCCTTTTCACTTCTTTGATGAAAATTGGTTTCGAACTACTTCTGTTTGTGATTGGGTTGGAGTCACTTGTGGTTCTCGCCATCGCAGAGTTAAGTGGTTGAATCTTTCCAACATGGCTCTTAGATTTTGGAAATCTCACATTTCTTGTTTTTCTTGACTTCAGAAGCAACAATTTCTATGGCACTTTGCCTCAAGAAATGACATATTTGCGTCGACTTAAGTTACTTGATTTAAGTTTCAACAACTACAAAAATTCTGTAAAATTACTGCGGTTTTTTTGTGGCGGTTTGTTAAAACCGCCGCAATACAAGATATATTGTGGCGGTTTGAGAACTGCCATATTTGGATTTGTAAAAGTGGCGGTGCCAATGGCATTTTGAACCGCCACTATATTGATTTCAGATTTCAACATATTGAAATCCAAGATCTCACTCTTCCAATTAGAACTCCCTCCTCTCATTCTCCCACCCCCAATTTTAGCAAACCCTCTATGGTGGCATTGATTGGGAAGAAACTATGAAGCTTGTGGTCTCCGATGAAGTTGCAAGGAGTTTTTTGATGATGTCCTCCCATCTAAATCAAGGTTCAGTCAAGTCCTCTCTGTTTCTCCATGTTTTGATTACTTATTTATGTGGATCTAGGTTTTTTATTGTTGGTTCGCTTCTGCTCCGTCAATATAGTTGGTGAATCTGTGCTTAACTTGCTTTTTTCTTCAACAATCGTATGTATTCATCTGGATATAGGCTTCATTGTTGGTTCACTTTTGCTCTGTCGACATAGTTGATTGAGTTGTGCTTTTTTTGATTTTCTTCTTCAACGTTTGTATGTATTTTCTAAATGTAGAGTTTCATTGTTGGTTCAGTTTATCTCTGTCAATTAGTTAATTGAATTGTGCTTTGCTTGCTTTTTTCTTCAACGGTTGTATGTATTTACTGCTCTAAGGAATGGTTTCATTTTTGTCGTCTATTATTATATCCACTAATAGAGTTGTGTGATTGTATTGGTCGAATGAATTGATTGCTCTTATGTAATTGACTGTAGTATTATTTTGAGTGATGCTTCATCTTGCAAATGTTCTTTCACCTTGATACTTAATAGCGAATTCTTAAATGGTGGAAAGTAAATGCTCTGTCTTTGAGCCATGTAGTTGTGTAGTTGCCACAAATAAAACTTACATTTGAATTGAACTTCTGCTAGTCTTTTCAGAAAAAAGTTATATTTTAAGTAGATTCTCATGAAGGTTTTGTTACTTGTTCTCCTTGTTCAGAAGCTTGTTTTATTATTAAGAGGTAGTTTTTTAACATTTGGAAATGCTGCAGGTTTATCTATCATTATACACAACTATTTTCTTTAAAGTGATCTTGTTTCAGACTCAAATTTCCATTTTAAACTACCTTCTTAGTGCTTGGGCATGCTATCTTTGTATTATTTTGCATTTAGAACATTCTAAATTCTCTTTGGAAGAAGTGAAAGGTTTCCCTTTCTTACTTGAATGTGAATGGATGCATACAATGTTTTAAATAAAATATAAAATTGGGATGTCAATTGTTAAAGTGAATGAATAAATACATGTATATATTGGCAGTAACAAAATGCAAAATTTCAGGCAGGAGGAAACGATAGTGGTGGTTTAAAATAGCCAGTTTAAAAGCAAATCAAATACATAATTGGGTTCGGTTATGACGGTTTACATCAGCCGCTATTAAGAAATTGGAAACGCCACACGAAGAACTAGGTTTTACGACGGTTATATAATGTATATTACGGCGGTTTTTGGGAACCGCCACAAAATACTGTTTTGGCGGAAGAGATTACGGCGCTTTTGTAAGCCGCCAGTCTTATGTATTGCGGCGGTTAAAAACCGCCACTAAACTCAAATATAACTGCCGCAAATACATATTTTTTTTGTAGAAACAACTTCATAGGAGAGGTTCCTTCTTGGTTTGGGGTTTTACACCATCTTCAAGCTATAACTCTTAGTAATAATAGTTTCACTGGATCCATCCCCTCTTCATTTTCTAATCTTTCGAAACTCGAAACTTTGAGTTTGTCAAACAATTGCTTGGAGGGTCAGATCCCACAAGAGATTGGATATCTTGAAAATATAAGGATGTTAGGCTTGGCCGGAAACAAGCTCATGGGTTCTATCCCTACGTCTATCTTGAATGCCACAAGGTTGGAGATGTTAAGTCTCGATCACAATTTCCTTCGAGGAAACATTCCAGAAGGGATTGGCAATCTTCACAACTTGAAATATTTGAAAATACAATATAATTATCTTGCAGGTTCTATACCATTGTCGGTTTTCAATATTTCTGGAATTGAAGTGATTGCATTGACAAACAATAGCTTATCAGGAAGTCTTCCCAATAGATTAATGTCTTCAAATAATATCTTTAGCAAGAAATGAGTTTGATGGACCAATACATAGTGAAATTGGAAGACTAAGTAACTTGCAGGGATTGTATCTCCACAAATACCATTTCACAGGTATGTCTTTATCTGCTGATCCAGTGTTGTCAAAGGCGCGCTTAAAGCGGGGTTAAGCTCTGAAGCGAGGCTCAAAACACGTTGAGCGCTTCACCTAACTTTGTTGGCGCTTTAGTGTCGCATCAAAGCCCTAAGTCATTCTTTTCCTCGCCAATGAGTGTAATCTTGAAAAGGCGACCATAAACAATTGATATTTCACTTTATATTAAATTGTTTTCAATTTCTTTGTCCATATATTTGTTATTAATGCTTATAATGATTAGTCTTGGAGACTACATGCATATTTTTACTTTTTCTCCGGTTGCGCCTTTTTTTATTAAAGCTCACACTTTATTTGTGCTTTGCGCTTAAAGCCCCAACGAACCTTAGAGCTTTTTTGCGCTTTTCGCCTTTGATAACACTGTGCTGATCAATACTAGTTTTATATTATCTATTTACTTCCACAAATACTTATTGAGCATGGATTGCAGGGATAATTCGACAAGAAATCGGAAATCTTGTTAATTTATTGGATTTATCTATGGAGAGAAACCAGATCACCGGATCTGTCCCGATCTCCATATACAATATCTCCTCATGGCAACGTTTGCTACTATGGTGGAACCATCTCAATGGATCCTTATCTTAGGAGATGGGAAACATATTTCAGATAATATGTTTACCGGTAGGTATTCAAAGTCAGCGCAAAAAATACAACTTACACTATATTGAACTAGAAGGGCCGGCTTGGCTCAGCGGTAAGCTTGCTTGGCTTGGTGAGTCAGGTCGCGGGTTCGAATCAGCCTCTCTGCAAAGCAGGGGGAAGGCTGCCTAGAGTATTCCCTTCCTCAGACACCCACGAAGTGGGTATTTAACTGGGTCGGCCCTTTACACTATATTGAACTAATTAGTTAAACTCATTAGTAATAATCCTTCTTTCTTCATGTCTTGCTAGGTGAAATACCCAAAGAGATAAGGAATCTCGTTGATTTGGAGGTATTTATTATTGAGTCAAATAGTTTTAGTGGTTTATTTGCACTGGAGATATTTAACAGTTCAAGATTGAGAGAGGTTAGTCTTACAGAAAACATTCTATCAGGAACTCTACCATCGAACATATGTTCTGTCTTACCCAACATTGAAAAACTTTATCTGGCTGGACTAACCAATCTTGTTGGGTCAATTCCTCATTCTATATCCAATTGTTCAAAACTTACTCATTTAGAGCTTCCATACAACAATCTCACAGGCTTGATTCCCAACTCTCTTGGATATTTGACTCATCTACAGTTCCTAAACTTGGCAGTTAACAATTTAATGAGCGACTCATCATTAAGCTTCTTGACTTCCTTAACAAACTGTATAGATTTAACATATCTTTGTCTAGCTTTGAACCCTCTTAATGGCATGCTTCCACTTTCCATAGGTAACCTTTCCACATCTCTTACAGAATTTACGGCTAGTGATTGCAAAATTAAAGGGAGAATTCCAAATGAAGTTGGGAATTTAAGCAGCTTATTTAACTTTGAAATTTCTGGAAATGACTTGGTTGGATCAATTCCCACATCAATTGGAAACTTGAGAAACCTTCAGCATTTTGCTTTGAATAACAACAGACTTACGGGAATTATTGGAGATAATCTATGTAAATTGCAGCATTTGTATGCTATTTACTTGGATCAAAATCAACTTTCTGGATCACTTCCTAATTGTTTAGGGAACGTTACTTCCCTTAGGGAGATACATCTGGGTTCCAATAAATTGAGTTCCAATATACCAGCAAGCTTATGGAACCTTAAAGATCTAATGGTTCTTGACTTATCGTCAAACAACATGAGTGGTTCTTTACCTCAAGAAATCGGAAATCTAAAGATTATAATAGCGATGAATTTGTCAATGAATCAATTTTCAAATGACATTCCTAGAGAAATTGGAGGCTTGCAAAATCTGGTGAACCTCTCTTTGAGACACAACAAGTTGCATGGATCTATACCTGACTCAATGAGCAACATGGTAGGTTTAGAATTCCTAGACCTTTCTCATAATAATATATCAGGAACCATTCCTAAGTCTTTTGAGAAACTTCAATACCTGACTTATTTCAATGTCTCTTACAACAAGTTGTATGGTGAAATCCCCTATGCGGGTCCTTTTAAGAACCTCTCAAATCAGTTTTTTCTCTTCAATGAAGCATTATGTGGTTCGCCAAGAATTAGTGTCTCTCCATGCCCCGCTTCTTCAAAGCATAGATCAAATAGGAACAGAATGCTCCTTCTATTTCTTCTACCTTTGTGCTTGTATGGATAAGATATACAAAAGGTAAAAGAGCTCCTCAACAAGCTAATTCATTGTCTATTGCAACAAGAGGAAGAATTTTATATTATGAACTGCTCCAAGCAACTAATGCGCTTAGCGAGAGCAATCTTATTGGTTTTGGGAGTTGTGGCTCCGTCTACAGAGGCATACTCAGAAGTGGGACTCATATTGCAGTTAAGGTGTTCAATCTTCATTTGGAAGTGGCATTCAAGAGTTTTGATACAGAATGTGAAGTTTTGCGCAACCTTCGACATAGGAATCTGACAAAAGTCATCACTAGTTGTTCCTGTTGAAGTTTGACAAAAATTATCCCACATCGGTTGGGAAGTGAGTTTGGGGGGATTTCTCCCCTATAAAAGAATGCCTAATGTTTAGGATTTAAACATACCTCTCATTTGCCTTCTTATCTTCTTAAGGCATTTGTATCTTCTCTCTTTAGTATTATTTCACTTGTATTTTGGAGTGGAATAAAATATTGGTTGTGTTCGAGGAGTAGGCAAAATTAGCCGAACCTCGTAAATTCTGGTGTTCCTTTTATTGTTGTCTTGTTGTCTTATTTATTATTTGGTGGTTGTCATAATTTTTGGTATAGTAGTTGTAACTCATTCACACTATATACATTTGGCTTTCGTAACAATTGGTATCAGAGCCAAGGTATTGTCTAAGTATCATATGATGTTGCAGCATAGTCTCATCTTCCACATGAAAAAATATTTATCTTGGTAATTGAGTCAAGGTTCTGTCTCAGTATGCTGTGGTTGCAGCTTAGTCTGATCTTCCACATCAGAACGGAAATAACCTTGATTTGTGTCGTCAGTTATTAAATAATATTTACGTCAAAGATGTGAGACAATAAACAAGAAGAATCTACATCAAGTGTCAGCAATACGTCATCATTGGCATCTTCGCTTATGACAAGAATTGTGTCAAATGCGAAATTTGTGGTAGAAATTTTTGACGGGTCCGGACATTTTGGGATGTGGCAAGGCCAGGTTCTAGATGTCCTTTTTCAACAACGGCTAGATCTGGCCATTGAAGAAAAGAGATCAGATGCTATTGGAGAAGAAGATTGGAGAATTATCAACCGTGTTGCTTGCGGTACCATTCGATCCTACCTTGCTAGAGAGCAGAAATATCCATACATAAAGGAAACTTCTGCAAGTAAATTATGGAAAGCACTGGAGGATAAACTTTTGAAGAAAAACAGTCAAAATAAATTGTACACGAAGAAAAGACTGTTTCACTTCACCTATGTTCATGGTACCATGATGAATGCACATATCACTAGTTTCACTAAGTTGGTCATAGATTTACAAAATATGGATACAACTTATGATGATGGTGACTTGGCCTTGATGTTGTTGGCGTCACTTCCTGACGAGTACGAGCACCTTGAACTACTCTACTCCATGAAAATGACAAAGTTTCTCTCAGAGAAGTTTCTTCGGCTTTGTACAGCTATGAACAAAGAAAGCGAGAAAAACATAAGGGCGGAGAAGGAGAAGCATTGTTAGTGAGGGGTCGTCCTCAAAATCAAACGAGGACAAGGAAAGGAAGATCTAAGTCAAGATCTAAACCCAACAAAGATGAATGTGCCTTTTGTCGAGAAAAGGGGCACTGGAAGAAAGACTGTCCAAAGTTGAATAATAAGGCCAAACATAACAATGGAAATGCCATTATGGATTCAAATGTAGTTGATTATGATGATTCGGATTTCTCATTAGTTACAACAGAGCCGTCAACGACATCAGACATATGGTTGATGGACTCGGCTTGTAGCTATCATATGTGTCCTAACAGGGATTGGTTCGTGGACTTTCAAGAAGGAGAATATGGAGTCGTCCAAACAGCGGATAACAACCCTCTTACCTCATATGGAATTGGTTCAATACGATTAAGGAACCATGATGGAATGATCAGAACATTAACAGATGTTCGATATGTACCGGGTTTGAAGAAAAATCTCATCTTTGTGGGAGCCTTAGAATCAAAAGGGTTCAAAATTATTGCAGAAAATGGAGTGATGAGAGTAAGCTCCGGTGCACTAGTAGTAATGAAGGCCAATCGGAAGAATAATAACATGTACCATTATCTTCGTAATACAATTATTGGGACAGCGACAGTGACGCCCAGTGACAACAAAGAGGCAGAAGCAACCAGGCTATGGCACATGCGCTTGGGACATGCTGGAGGAAAATCCTTGAAAACTCTATCAGATCAAGGATTGTTGAAAGGGGTAAAGGCTTGCAATTTGGAGTTTTGCGAGCATTGTGTCAAAGGAAACAGACAAGGGTTAAATTTGGTACAACAATCCATAATACTAAAGGCATTTTGGATTATGTACATTCTCATGTTTGGGGTCCTTCCAAAACACCTTCATTGGGTCGGAAGCACTATTTTGTAACCTTTGTTGATGATTTTTCTCGAAGAGTATGGGTGTATACAATGAAGAGAAAAGATGAAGTGCTGGGAATTTTTCTTAAATGGAAGACGATGGTGGAGAATCAGACGGGCAGGAGGATCAAGTGTATTCGCACAAACAATGGAGGTGAACACAAAATTGATCATTTTAATAAGGTCTGTGAAAATGATGGCATCGTCCGACACTTCACTGTCATACATACACCATAACAGAATGGAGTGGCCGAACGCATGAACCGGACCTTGCTGGAGAAGGTACGGTGTATGTTGTCCAATGCTGGCTTGGGCAAAGAATTTTGGGCTGAGGCAATTACATATGCATGCCACTTCATTAATCGCTTACCATCTACTGCTATTGATGGCAAGACACCATTTGAAAAATGGTATGGAAAGCATGTTGTAGATTATGACTCTTTGCACGTGTTTGGCTCAACTGCATATTATCATGTGACAGAGTCAAAATTGGATCCAAGGGCAAAAGAAGGATATTTTTATGGGAATTACTTCTGGAGTCAAAGGATACCGCTTATGGTGTCCTATGACAAAGAAAGTAATATTCAGCAGGGATGTTACCTTCGATGAATCTACTATGGTAAACAAGGTAACAAATGTAGCTACCAAACAAGATGATAGTGCTTCTAAGCAGGTGGAGTTTGAGGGAAAATTTATTTTTCCTACACAAGAAGCAAAGGAGGAAACAAATGAAGATTATCCTCCGGAAGGAGAGCCAATAGAGGAGATTCCAACACAGGAACCTCAACAACAACTTGAATCAATAGTAACCAGCAAGCCAAAAAGGACAAATAACGAAACCTGTTCGTCTCATAGAGACAGTTGCTTGTGCAACCGCAATTGCAGCTGATGATGTTCCCACCATTTATAAAGACGCAGTCCAAAGTTCAGAAGAAGATAAGTGGAGGATTGTCATGAATGATAAAATACAGTCCCTTCATCACTTCATCGGAATCTTACATGGAGATCGGCCAATCTCCCGAAGGGAAAGAAAGCAATTGGGTGCAAATGGGTATTTTCAAAGAAAGAAGGATTTCCTAACCAAGAAGATGTTCGCTACAAAGCAAGATTGGTGGCCAAATGATATGCTCAAAAGGAGGGAATTAATTACAATGAAATATTTTCTCCAGTTGTAAAATATTCCTCCATTAGAATTATGTTGGCTTTGGTAGTATAGTTGGATTTGGAACTAGTTGAGATGGATGTAAAAACTGCAGTTTTACATGGAAACTTGGAGGAGGAAATCTATATGACTCAGCCACAAGGATTCAAAGTTGCTGGAATGGAAACTTTGGTGTGCAACCTTGAAAAATCATTGTACGGATTGAAACAATCTTCTAGACAATGGTACAAGTGATTTGACAAGTTTATGTTGCAGCAGGGGTACAAAAGAAGCAAATACGGTCATTGTGTGTATTTGCGCAAGCTTAAAGATGGTTCCTTTATATATCTTCTCCTATATGTTGATAGCTTCCAAGAATTCGGAAGAAATTGATAAGTTGAAGATTCAACTGAAGAAGGAGTTCGAGATGAAGGATCTGGGTGAGGCGGAGAAAATTCTTGGCATGGAGATAATAAGAGATAGACATTCAAAGAAACTATGTTTATCTCAGAAAGCATATTTGAAGAGAGTACTACAACACTTTGGCATAGATAACAAGACTAAGCCAGTTAGTACTCCACTTGCTCCTCATTTTAAGCTAAGTACTACTATGTCGCCATTGGATGAAGCTGAACGAGAGTATATGTCAAAGGTACCATACGCAAATGCTGTTGTTGGTAGCTTGATGTATGCAATGGTCTGTACGAGACCTGACATTTCACAAGTTGTTGGAGTTATTAGCATATATATGCACAATCCAGGAAAGGAGCATTGGCAAGCTGTGAAGTGGATTCTACGGTATATTCATAATACTGTAGATGTCGGGTTATTTTTTAGCAGGAAGACAATGAGTCTGTAGTTGGATATTGTGACTCAGATTTTGCGGGTGATCTCGATAAACGAAGATCAAATACTGGTTATGTGTACTTTTGCAAAGGCACCAGTTAGTTGGAAGTCTACTTTACTGTCAACAGTTGCTTTGTCTACAATAGAGGCAGAGTACATGGCTATTACAGAGGCTGTGAAGAAGGCAATTTGGCTTTAAGGATTGCTAAAGGAGCTTGGTGTTGAACAAAAAGGTATCACAATTTTTTTGATAATCAACATGCTATTCAATTAGCAAAGAATCAAGTTTATCATGCAAGGACTAAGCACATTGATGTTCGGTATCACTTCGTACGAGAAATCATAGAATAAGGTGGAGTCACGGTGAAGAGAATTCATACTACGGAGAATCCTGCTGATATGTTAACAAAGGTGGTGACTGCGATCAAGTTTCAACATTGTTTGGATTTGATCAACATTGTTGAACACTGAAGGTTGAAGATGAAGACACAACCAAAATTTGTTATAGAGAGAAAATTGAAGATGTGGAATTTTTGCCAAGGTGGAGATTTGTTGAAGTTTGACAAAAATTATCCCACATTGGTTGGGAAGTGAGTTTGGGGGGGATTCTCCCCCTATAAAAGAAGGCCTAATGTTTATGATTTAAACACACCTCTCATTTGCCTTCTTATCTTATTAAGGCATTTGTATATACTCTCTTTAGTATTATTTCACTTGTATTTTAGAGTGGAATAAAATATTGGTTGTGTCCGAGGAGTAGGCAAAATTAGCCGAACCTTATAAATTATGGTGTTTCTTTTATTATTGTTTTATCGGAAAAGGGCCTGATATATCCCTCTACTTTGTTTTATTGTTCAATCCTGTTCCCCGTTATACTTTCTGTCCAAATTTACCCTTGCCGTCCATCAAAGTTCTATATTTGCCCCTATTTTAACGGCCGGGACACGTGGCACGTTCTGAATATGAAAAAGGGCCTGATAAATCCCTATACTTTATTTATTGTTCAATCCTATCCCTCGTTATACTTTCCGTCTAAGTTTACCCATGCCCCTCCATCAAAGTTCTATATTTGCTCCTATTTTAACGGCCGGGACACGTGACATATTTTAGGAGAAAGAACTAGTACAAAAACAAAAAAACTCGAAACCGACTTAGAACCCATGACCCTCATGCTCGTTTTTCCTCTCTTAATTTTTTCCCAAACTTCTCTTAAATAAATACTTTTAATCTGTGTAAGAGATTATCATAGATTGACAAAGAGATGAGGTTCAAGACATAAGGTTCTGTCATCTCTTTGCTTGTTGCCAATATTTTTTTCTTTACTTCTATTTTCTTATTCCTTACTCCCTTACATTTTTTTCTTCATCTTCTTATCACTGAATGAAACTCCACCTTGACAATAAAACTACTCGAAGCCGCCCACAATTCTTTGCATATGTATTTTTTCAATCTCATTGATTTAAGAAAAAATTGAAATAGGTGTGGCAGAAAATTTGAAACTTCAGACGAGCTTGATGGAATTCTTTCTCCGGCGATCTCAGAACAACGATAGGAGGTTGATTCCAATTTTGAACAATTATATGAAGCTGAGCAAGTAATTTCTACGGCTAAAACAAATATAGTAAGATTTCATACATGACCAAGTACTCAAGACCATTCATAAAGTCACGCTGGTGCCGAAAATTGTGTTATTGAACCTTATCTCTTTGTCAAACTAAGATACTCTCTTACACAGATTAAAAATTTTTTATTTAAGAAAAGTTTGAAAAAAAATTAAGAGAGGAAAAATGGAGCATGCACGTCATGGGTTCTAGGGCGGTTTGGAGTTATTTTGTTTTTGTACTGATTCTTTCTCCTAAGATATGGTACGTGTCCCTACTGTTAAAATAAGAAGAGGAAGAAAAAAATGTAAGAGAGTGAGGAATAAGAAAATAGAAGTAAAGAAAAAAATATTGGCAACAAGCAAAGAGATGACAGAACCTTATGTCTTTTACATCATCTCTTTGTCAAACTAAGATAATCTCTTACACAGATTAAAAGTATTTATTTAAGAGAAGTTTGGAAAAAAAGTAATAGAGGAAAAACGAGCATGAGGGTCATGGGCTCTAAGTCGGTTTTGAGTTTTTTCTTTCTGTACTGGTTCTTTCTCCTAAAATATGCCACGTGTCCCGGCCATTAAAATAGGAGCAAATATAGAACTTTGATGGAGGGCATAGATAAACTTGGACGGAAAGTATAACGAGGGATAAGATTGAACAATAAAATAAAGTATAGGGATATATCAGGCCCTTTTCCGTATTCAGAATGTGCCACGTGTCCCGGCCGTTAAAATAGGGGCAAATATATAACTTTGATTGACGGCAAGTGTAAATTTGGACGGAAAGTATAACGGGGGACAAGATTGAACAATAAAAGAAAGTAGAGGGATATATCAGGTCCTTTTCCGTTGTTTTATTGTCTTATTTATTATTTGGTGGCTGCCATAATATTTGGTATAGTAGTTGTGACTCATTCACACTATATACATTTGGCTTCCGCAACAGTTCCAACCTTGATTTTAAGGCTTTAGTACCCGAGTACATGCCCAATGGAAGCCTCGATAAGTGGTTGTATTCACACAACTACTTATTAGAAATCATGCAGAGACTGAACATAATGATAGATGTGGCATGTGCATTGGAATATCTCCACCATGAGTGCTTATCGCCTGTGATTCACTGTGATATGAAGCCTAGTAACGTCTTGCTTGATGAGAATATGGTAGTCCACCTAAGCGATCGACTTTGGAATTTCAAAACTGCTTGGTGAAGATGAGAGTGATTTATACACTAAAACCTTAGCAACATTTGGTTATATTGCACCAGGTACATCTTTTTGTTTTTAGGCTTTTGACATTGATTTTTTTTCCTTTTTCCACCAATATAAATTCTAACACTTTAAATATGTTTGAGCATAGAGTATGGACGGGATGGATTGGTATCAACAAAATGTGATGTCTATAGTTACGGAACCATGTTGATGGAAACATTTACAAGGATAAAGCCTAACGATGAAATGTTCGATGGGGATCTTAGCTTGAAGCAATAGGTGAGTTATTCACTCCCAGAGGCAATAATAGACGTTGTAGATGCCAATTTAGTTACACAACGGGATAATCACTTAAACAAAAAGCTAGATTGTGTGGCATCGATCATGAAAGTGGCACTAGATTGCTGTATTGACTCTCCTGCAAGAAGGATCGAAATGAAAGATGTCGTAGGGACGCTACATAAGATTAAGATTCAACTTCTTGTATGTTGAGCATTCTTGGAAACTCTTGATCCAAATCACTTGTTTGTTGCATATGTTTTAGTACTTGACTTGTGTATGATTTATGGGGTCCATCGCCATTAATTAAGGAAGACGTTTCTTCCTTTGTTGGTTCCTTTTTCTTTGTTCAAAGTTGGCAGCAACCCACATTTTTTTTCTTCTGTCAAATGTATCAGGCTGCAGATGAAAAAATGTCAAGTGTGGTAGGCGATGTTTTGCCTATAAAATAAGAGCTTCGGCTCTCATTTTTCATATCACCAATCTTAGCGGAAATACATCTGAGAGTTAGAAAGAAAGAGTGAGGCTTTACAGACAAGGTATAACAAAATAGTCTGTGGGAAAAAATAGAAAGTGCCATATTGTAGTGAGGTGAGAATATCAAAAGAGGGTTATTTCTTTTGAGTGTTGTAGTGGTCATTGTAGTATTTTACTCGGGCCTACAAAGTGTATAATCTTTACTATACTGATATCAGTTGCTCCTCTCGGAGTCGTGGGTTTTTCCCTTATTCAGAAGGGTTTTCCACATAAAATTATTGGTGTCGTTATTACTCTTTTATTCTTGTTAATTACCGTCTCTCGGTGCTATACTATTATTCCGTTTTTATTACCGTGAATATTATTGTGACAACCTGGCCCGTCGTCACGGGAATTACCACCCCGTTATGTTGTAAATGCATGTTTTATGATTTTATATCAGGTGTTAGAGTCTATCGGGTGAGTTAGGAGTGAATTGGATTGAAAATGAGGCATATAGCCTTTTTGAAGGAGACTTGAATAAGGTGAGTCAACCCGGAGTTGACTATTTGGTTAGAGGGCTCGGAATCGGATTCTGATGATTCGGTTAGTTCCGGAAGGTGATTTGTGACTTAGGGGAGCGATCGGAATTGAATATGGAGGCCCGGTGTAGAAATAGGCTTGAATTGGCTAAGGTTGAATTTTGGCGAAATCCGAACGGTAGGTGAAATTTTGATCCGGGAGTCGGAATGGAATTCCGACAGTTGCAGTAGCTCCGTTAGGTGATTTTGGATGTGCCTGCAAAATTTCAGGTCATTCGGACGTCGTTTAGTCGGGTTTTTGATTGAATGTGTAATTCGGAATGTTTTAAGGAATTTAGGCTTGAATTTGATGTGAATTATGGGTTTTGGTGTTGTTAGACGTGTTTTGAGGATTTGGAACAAGTTCGTATCGTGTCATGGAGTATGTGGGTGGTTTTCGTTGGGGTCCCGGGGGCCTCGGGGTGTTTTCGGATGGTTAAACGAAAGAAAATCATGGAAATTGCAGGTTGAAGAGTTCTGGTTCTGTCATTTTCGCTCCTGCGGAATTATGGGCGCAGGAGCGAGTCCGCAGAAGCGGATATTGGAGCGCAGAAGCGCTTGTGATCGCGGAAGCGGAGCTGAGCCCGCAGGTGCGGCACCGCTGGAGCGGAAGGTGAGCCGCAGAAGCGGCCAAGGGCCATGGGGTGAAGGATCGCAGAAGCGGAAGGGCAGCCGGCTAGGCGAGTCCGCGAGAGGCGGATGCCTAGTCGCGAGAAGCGGGAGAACCCGCGAGGAGCGAGAGAATCTCCGCGAAGCGGACGCGCGAGGCGGTCCTTGTCACAGGAGCGGAATTGGCCGGCTAGGCCTGGAATCGCTGAAGCGACCTTTTGGTCGCGGATACGGGTGCATAGGAGCGGAAAATATTCCGCAGAAGCGAAAATCGCTGTAAGTAAGTGTATCAGAAGTTAGAAAAATTTCAGAACATTTCACACATTTTGGGTCTCGGCTTTAGAGGCGATTTGGGCGATTTTGAAGAGAAATTCAAGGAAATCATCAGGTAATCATCTACGGACTTAAACTATGATTAGTATTGGTAATATTATGCAATTATATCATGAAAATGGAGGAATTTGGGGTAATTTATGGAGGATTTAGCCCTAGGCTTGGACTTTAGAAAATCAAGGTTTTGAATGGGCAAATGGAGTCCGAATTTGGTAAAATTGATATGCTTAGACTCGTATTGAGATGAGGGTTCCGAATATGTGACTTTCGTGATTTTTCGATAAGTGTACCGAAAGTCGGGTTTTGACAACTTGTGGGTTTTGATATAATTTGGGTTATTTCGAATGAATTTCGTGAAATTAGCATATATTGACGCATTCTCTATGATTTTGAGCAGATTCGGCACCCGAGGAGATTGATTTGCGAGGCAAGCGCAAGGCGGATTGAAGCTTCTACCGGTTCGAGGTGAGTGGTAGTAGTAAACAATGTACTGAAGGTTTGAAACCCCGTACTAGCACTTCACAGTGCTATATTGAGATGAGACACGCGTTCTCTAACGGGCGTAGTGACATTGTGATTGGGGGTTCGGACTTAGTCCTTCCCGACTAATAGTATACTGTGTGTTATGACTGATAATAAGTTTATAACTGTGCAATTGGGCTGATAGGGGTACGAGTGAGGGTTGGTTCAGTGTGGAATCTTGTAGAGATAAACGTAGATTGGAGGTTAGAGTACTACTATAGTGATGACGTACCTGTGAGGGTTGCCTTAGAACTGCTAAGTGATAGCACAGGATTTCTTACCTTCGGTTATTATTTATTATTGTTACTCACTGAGTTGAAATATACTCACCCCACTCCCCTGCACTTTCTGTGCAGATCCACAGGTGCCCGAGAGCAGTTGAGACATTGTAGCTGCTGATCTTTGTTTACTTTTGCGGAGATTTTGAGGTAGCTGCCAGCGTCCGCAGAGCTTGTTTTTCTCCTTCTTTATCATCTTGTTGATTTCCTACTTACCTAGACTTGATTGTATTAGGATGCTATCCTGTAGAGGCTCAGTCTCGTGACACCACGACATGTTTGGGACCGTATTTTGTATGTTTTACGTTTCGGTTATCACCGATATGATTATTTACTGTTTAAGTTTAATTTGATTAATAACTGGCTGGTTTAAGGGATAATATGGTCGGGCTTGCCTAGCATTGGGTTGGGCGCCATCACGACCAGGGTTTGGGTCGTGACAAGTTGGTATCAAAGCCTAGGTTAACAGGTCTCGCGAGTCATGAGCCGGTTGGTAGAGTCTCGTGGATCGGTGCGGGGACGCCCGTACTTATCCTCGGGAGGCTGCAAACCTTTTTAGGAAAAGTCTCAATTCTTGGAATTCTTGTCGTGCGATTACTTTTGACTTAAACTGAACTTTGACATTCTATTCTCTCGCGGATGGCGAGAACTCGATCATCCGGACGTGGAAGACGACCACCACTACCACCGCTAGAGGCCGTGGATGCGGTCGTGGTCGTGGCGGAGTTAGGGCGGCCGAGCGGTGCCGGCCGACCCACGGCCCCCGATTGTAGAGGTGCCGAGCAGCACCGGATCGGGCACCGAGCTGTGCCCATTGTTATTCGGGTTCTCAGGAGACCCTAGCTCGGATACTAGCGATGCCGCACCGGCCTAGCACGGCGGTTTCGATTACTACGCGCAAAGAACTGCATCGGGGATCGGGGGTGGTCATCGGACCCCGCGAGTACGCACTCCGAGCCGGCGGTGCGGGGCTTACGGACACCGGAGGCTCCTCCGGGTTCGGCTCGTGGTACCGGTTCGACCAGCAGACCAGGTTCAGGGGGACAGGTTCCCAGCTATGACGAATGATGAGCAGCGTCGTCTCGAGAGGTTCACTAGGTTATCTCCTCCAGTGTTCACAAGAGCTCCAGGTGAGGACGCCCAAGGTTTTCTAGACTAGTGTCGTCGAATGCTTCGTACGGCAGGGATCGTGGAGTCAAGTGGGGTATCTTTCACTACCTTTCAGTTTCAGGGGCCAGCCTTCGCTTGGTGGGAGGATTATGAGCGCCGCAGGCCAACAGGGGCAGCACCACTATTATGGCCAGAGTTCTCTACCATGTTCTTGCAGAAGGGGATGCCTCGATCTCAGAGGGAGGAGATGCGCAGGCAGTTTGAGAGTCTCCGTCAGGGGGATATGCCAGTGTCAGAGTATGAGATCGGGTTTACAGAGTTGTCTAGGTATGCACCATGGTTGGTTCCTTCTGACAAAGAGAGGATTGTCGCTTTGTGGACGACCTCATTTATCCCATTCGTATTCTGATGACTCGGGAGAGGGTTTTGAGTCGTACATTTGAGGATGTCGTGGATATTGCTCACGACATAGAGACAGATTGTCGCAGACAGTGGGATGAGAGGGAGGCCAAGAGGCCTTGAGGTGCAGCTAGTTCCAGTGGTACTCAGACTAGAGGCCAGAGTCAACAGAGCCGAGGTCGCTCTTTCAGATCTTCGCAGTCGGGTCGCTCCGATCGTGGCAGATGGTCTTCTAGATAGGGTTATCAGGGTTCGAACCAGAGCCAGCCATCTCTCAGTGCCATGCCAGCTCAGAGTTCTTCACAGGCCCCATCTGCTCGGTGTTCATCTCGGCCTAGTTCATCCGCCGGTCACTCCAGCGCCAAAGGTCCTTATCAGTCTCAGTACCCAGCACCGGGGAGTTGCTACGAGTGCGGAGAGTTTGGGCACCACCGTAGGGAGTGTCCCCGTCTTGTTTCCGGATCTTATCAGCAGAGAGGGCAGCCCTCGTCATCTGGTCCTTCTACTTCAGCACCCGCCCCGCCAGCTAGGGGTGAGGGTCAGACAGCTAGGGGTCGCTCTTGAGGGGGAGGCTGATCAGGCGGACATGCTAGATACTACGCTTTTCAGGGCCGATCTGAGGCTGTTGCTTCTGATGCTGTCATTACAGGTATTATTTCAGTCAGCCACCGAGATGCCTCGGTATTGTTTGATCCCGGTTCTACTTATTTTTATGTGTCTACATATTTTGCTCCTCATTTGGGCACGACCCGAGGGAGTCTTGAGCTACCGGTGCATGTATCTACCCCGGTAGGGGATACTATTGTTGTGGACCACGTATACTGGTCCTGTTTGGTCACTATTGCGGTCCTGTTTGGTCACTATTGGAGGTCTGGAGACCCGAGTAGACCTGTTGCTTCTCAGCATGATTGATTTTGATGTTATATTGGGCATGGACTGGCTATCTCCATGTCATGCTATTCTGGACTGTCATGCTAAGACAGTCACTTTGGCTATGCCGGGCATTCAGAGGATCGAGTGGCGAGGCACGACTGAGTATGTACCTAGCAAGGTAATATCTTTCCTCAAGGCCCAACGAATGGTTGGGAAGGGATGTCTCTCTTATTTAGCATTTGTGCGGGAGGTTGAGGTCCAGACTCCCAGTATTGATTCTGTTTCCATTGTGCGAGACTTTCCTGATGTGTTTCCCTCAGACCTGCCGGGCATGCCGCCGGACAGGGATATTGATTTTGGTATCGATTTGGTGCCGGGCACTCAGCCTATTTCTATTCCTCCATATCGTATGGCACCAGCTGAGTTGAAGGAATTGAAGGAGCAGCTCCAGGAACTCCTAGATAAGGGGTTCATTCGGCCGAGTGTGTCGCCGTGGGGTGCGCCGGTCCTGTTTGTTAAGAAGAAGGACGGATCCATGAGGATGTGTATTGACTACAGGCAGCTAAACAAAGTAACAGTGAAGAATAAGTATCCTCTGCCTCATATTGATGATTTATTTGATCAGCTCCAGGGAGCTAGGGTGTTCTCGAAGATTGATCTTCGTTCAGGCTACCATCAGCTGAAGATTAGAGAGTCTGACATTATGAAGACCGCATTCCGGACCCGATATGGTCATTATGAGTTCCTTGTGATGTCGTTTGGGCTGACCAACGCCCCAGCAGCATTTATGCATCTGATGAACAGTGTGTTCGGGCCTTATTTGGATTCATTTGTGATTGTGTTCATTGATGACATTCTAGTCTACTCCCGTAGTCAGGGAGGAGCATGCTCAGCATTTGAGTATTGTGTTGCAGAGATTGAGGGAGGAGAAGCTATATGCTAAGTTCTCCAAATGTGAGTTCTGGCTTGAGTCCGTGGCATTCTTGGGGCACGTGGTGTCCTGTGATGGTATTCAGGTAGACCCGAGGAAGGTCGAGGCAGTGCAGAGTTGGCCCAGACCGACCTCAGTTACTGAGATTCGTAGCTTTCTGGGATTGGCAGGGTATTATCGCCGATTCGTTCAGGGATTCTCTTCTATTGCTTCACCCTTGACTAGATTGACTCGGAAGGGTGTTCCTTTCTTATGGTCCGAGGAGTGCGAGGAGAGCTTTCGGAAGCTCAAGACAGCACTGACCACAGCACCAGTCTTGATTCTACCGACAACGTCAAATTCTTATACTGTATATTGTGATGCCTCAGGAGTGGGCATTGGTTGTGTGTTGATGCAGGAGGGTAGGGTCATTGCTTATGCTTCTCGTCGGTTGAAGCCCCACGAGAAGAACTACCCTGTTCATGATTTGGAGCTAGCAGCCATAGTTCATGCTTTGAAGATTTGGAGGCATTACCTGTATGGTGTCTCCTGTGAGGTGTTCACGGATCATCGCAACCTTCAACACTTATTCAGACAGAAGGACCTTAATTTGAGACAGCGGAGGTGGTTGGAGTTGCTTAAGGATTATGACATCACTATTTTGTATCATCCGGGGAAGGCCAATGTGGTGGCCGATGCCTTGAGTTGGAAGGCGGTTAGCATGGGCAGCTTAGCTTTCATCCCAGTTGGGGAGAGGCCATTTGCTTATGATGTTCAGGCCCCAGCCAATCGGCTAGTGAGATTAGATATTTCGGAGCCGAGTCGGGTGTTGGCTTGTGTTGTTTCTCGATCTTCCTTATATGATCGCATCAGGGAGCGACAGTATGATGACCCACATTTGCTTGTCCTTAAGGACAGGGTGCAGCATAATGATGTTAGAGATGTGACTATCGACAGTGATGGTGTTCTGAGGATGCAGGGCCGTATATGCGTGCCCAATGTTGATGGTTTGCGGGAGTTGATACTTGAGGAGGCACACGGTTCGCGGTACTCTATTCACCCAGGTGCCGCAAAGATGTACCAAGACTTGAGACAGCACTACTGGTGGAGGAGAATGAAGATGGATATTGTTAGGCATGTAGCTAAGTGCCTCAATTGCCAGCAGGTCAAATATGAGCATCAGAGACCGGGCGGTGTTCTTCGGCGTATGGTTATTCCCGAGTGGAAATGGGAGAGGATCACCATGGATTTTGTTACTCGGCTTCCTCGGACAGCGAGGAAGTTTGATTCTGTATGGGTGATTGTTGATCGGCCGACTAAGTCCGCACATTTCATCCCAGTTAGTACTACTTACTCATCGGAGCGGTTGGCAGTGATCTTTATTCGGGAGATTGTCGGGTTGCATGGGGTCCCAGTGTCTATTATATCTGACAGAGGCACTCAGTTCACTTCTCAATTTTGGAGAGCATTTCGGCGAGAGATGGGTACGAGGGTTGAGTTGAGTACAGCATTTCCTGAGCGTACTATTCAGATCCTGGAGGATATGTTGCGGGCATGTGTGATTGATTTTGGTGGTTCGTGGGATGAGTTCTTACCACTTGCTGAGTTTGCCTACAACAACGGCTACCAGTCGAGTATTCAGATGGCCCCGTACGAGGCATTGTATGGCGGACGGTGTAGATCTCCCGTCGGATGGTTTGAGCCTCGGTGAGGATAGATTGATAGGGACCGAGTTAGTTCGGGATGCTCCGGATAGAGCAAAGTTGATCCGGGAGAGGCTTCGCACGGCACGGTCTCGCCGGAAGAGTTATGCGGACCGTAGGGTTCGAGAGTTGTCTTTCATGGTCGGTGATAGAGTATTGCTCGAAGGTTTCACCCATGAAGGGTGTCATGAGGTTCGGGAGGAAAGGGAAGTTGAGTCCCGGGTATATTGGCCCTTTTGAGATACTCAGAAGAGTTGGAGAGGTGGCATATGAGTTAGCCTTGCCACCCAGCTTATCCAGCGTTCATCCGGTATTCCATGTGTCTATGCTCCGGAAGTACATTGGAGACCCGTCTCATGTATTAGACTTCAGTACCATTCAACTTGATGGTGATCTATCCTATAATGTGGAGCCTATTGCTATTTTGGGTCGCCGAGTAAGGAAGTTGAGGTCGAAGGAGATTGCATCAGTTAAGGTTCAGTGGAGAGGTCGACCCGTAGAGGAGGCTACTTGGGAGGTTGAGCAGGAAATGCGGAGCAGATACCCTCAGCTATTTGAGACTTCGGGTATGTTTCTTGACCCGCTCGAGGACGAGCGTTTGTTTAAGTTGGGGAGAATGTGACGACCCGGCCCGTCGTCACGGGAATTACCACCCCGTTATGTTGTAAATGCATGTTTTATGATTTTATATCAGTGTTAGAGTCGATCGGGTGAGTTAGGAGTGAATTGGATTGAAAATGAGGCATATAGCCTTTTTGAAGGAGACTTGAATAAGGAAAGTCAACCCGGAGTTGACTATTTGGTTAGAGGGCTCGGAATCGGATTCTGATGATTCGGTTAGTTCCGGAAGGTGATTTGTGACTTAGGGGAGCGATCGGAATTGAATTTGGAGGCCCGGTGTAGAAATAGGCTTGAATTGGCTAAGGTTGAATTTTGGCGAAATCCGAACGGTAGGTGAGATTTTGATCCGGGAGTCGGAATGGAATTCCGACGGTTGCAGTAGCTCCGTTAGGTGATTTTGGATGTGCTGCAAAATTTTAGGTCATTCGGACGTCGTTTAGTCGGGTTTTTGATTGAATGTGTAATTCGGAATGTTTTAAGGAATTTAGGCTTGAATTTGATGTGAATTATGGGTTTTGGTGTTGTTAGACGTGTTTTGAGGATTTGGAACAAGTTCGTATCGTGTCATGGAGTATGTGGGTGGTTTTCGTTGGGGTCCCGGGGGCCTCGGGGTGTTTTCGGATGGTTAAACGGAAGAAAATCATGGAAATTGCGGGTTGAAGAGTTCTGGTTCTGTCATTTTCGCTCCTGCGGAATTGGGGGCGCAGGAGCGAGTCCGCGAAGCGGACGAGGGGCGCAGGAGCGCTTGTGATCGCGGAAGCGGAGCCGAGCCCGCAGGTGCGGCACCGGCCGGAGCGGAAGGTGAGCCGCAGAGCGGCCGAGGGCCATGGGGTGAAGGATCGCGAGCCGGAGGGGCGGCCCGCGCAGACGAGTCCGCGCGAGGCGGATGCCTAGTCGCGAGCGGGAGAACCCGCGAGGAGCGAGAGAATCTCCGCGAGAAGCGGACGCGCAGAGGCGGTCCGTATATCGCGAGCGGAATTGGCCGGCTAGGCATCTGGAATCGCCGAAGCGACCCTTGGTCGCGGATACGGACGCGTAGGAGCGGAAATTCTTCCGCGGAAGCGAAAATCGCTGGTAAGTTAAGTGTATCGAGAAGTTAGAAAAATTTCGGAACATTTCACACGTTTGGGTCTCGGCTTTAG